>NHNY01000005.1:806543-1186011 GCA_002786065.1 Microcyclospora pomicola | reverse complement strand
GGGTGGGCGTTGTAGAAACAGTGGCAGAAGACAGCGTGTGGGCGGATTTCATGTGATCGAAGGTGCCATCATACTAGAAGCGAGGATCAAAGGGGGACGGTATGGAGGAGGGAAAGCCATGCACGAAACACTCGTAGACATGGCAGATGCAATGCAAAGCAGATATTAGAATACAACGGACGTTTCTCTTCTGATTTGTCCAGGAAGACCGTATCGTATGATCATTAAGGACTCCTGAACTATCGCTTCCTCGCCATCTGGCGCGAGCCTACTTCCCAAGATATTTCCTTGGTATGTAATGAAACACAACCGCATAACAGGAAAAGCATAACAATTGACCCATCCGATGGACCATTACGATGGTCGATGGTGATTCAAGAACAATCCCCCTTTCCCCGGTAAACACCACGCTAAATACAAATAAGCACGCTGGCGAAGATGGCCGTGTCAAGTAAGCCGTCACTGCCAATTTCTAATCAATCGTGATGAACTCGGGCTCCTGTTTGACCTTTGCTGCTGCTGTGGCGGAGCTCTTAGCCGTTGCTGTAGCAGCGGTAACGGCCGGAAAGCGATGCATGATCGCATCAAGATCTTCCAGGACAGGGCCGATCCCTGAAGCATCCGTCACGAGGCCTTTGTTGAGGCCGAGGGTGTGGTCGTCGGTGCGCTGCCACAACTCCTTGATCGCATTGCTCAGATCCTGTGAGACAGAAGTACTGGATGATCCGGTCTGGGGCCCCTGCACATGCCAGCGTACGAGCTTCTTGTTCTGCTGGCTGCTGGTACGCGCGCGGATGGAGAACGCGCAGGATTGCAACGGCGATTGGTACTTCAGACTGTACCATGTGGAAGAGCGAACATGCACTGTGAGCGCCGGCGCTTTGACGTCGGTGATGAGAAGTTTGTCGATGGTCTGCAGCAAAGGCAGCGAAAGTAACAAGATGCTGGTAAACATATGGAAAGCACCCTCGGCTCTGTCATTCAGGCATTTCTCAAGCATGCCTCTGATCCGTAGATGTGGATTGCTGTCGCGGGGCTCCAGTCTAAGGGTTGTCGGACGATCCTTCCTGAACAGAATCTCTGCGCTCAACGAGGGTGCCGAGGAGTACTGGAAAGCTAGCTTCGTCAAAGTGACTGTCAAACACGTGAAGCGATGTTGCACTAGCGAGGCCACATAAGTGTCGAGAGCTTCGACCCTTTGCAGTTGCGCACGAATCTCTGGTAATGCCGACTGTCCAAACGGCACGCTCATTTGAAGAGCCAGTCCTCCCGTTGGGCTAATAGCAATGTCTGATTTACGCTTGCGACTCAAGTGCTTTTGCAGATACTTCATCTTGCCCGGCAACAAAGATACACGAACATCAAAATGCATTGTAGACATTGTGCCCTCCACATGACCGCGTAAGTCGAGTCCTTGGTAACTCACACGTACGACATCAACAGCCCACGGCTTGGCGGTCTTCTTCTGCTTGTCATGTATGATGGCCGATAAGCGCATGAACATCGGCGGCATCGTAGCGGTGGACCGTGGTTGAGTGCGGCGACTAGACGCTGTCAGCAAAAGTTTCTCCGATGCGTGAGGGATCTTGTTCTCGATCAAAGATTGCCCAAGTACGGTATTGAAGATATGAGCGGCCGCCTGCTTTTCAACTTGCAGAAGTGAAGCGCGCGACAAAGGAAGGGCCTTGCCGTGCAAATCGTTCGTGGGGAGGCGTAAGAATGTCTTCAACACTAGCGGCCTTCCACTCTCCGCACCAATAGACTTGGCTTGAATATTTATGATCCACCAAGAGATCCCATCAAGACCGAATGACACAAGCAAAATCCATTCGCGATCCCAATTCTGATTGCAGCGAATGGCGCGGTGTTTCCGTACATCGACCTTCAGTAGACCAGCAAGCATTTGGTTGCTGAGATCTACCTCCCGTGCTGGCAGCCAGTCGAGCGGAACGGCCAACTTGTCAAACTGTGCCCGAAGCGTTGCGCAAACCAAGGAAACAATCACAGCTGCTAAATCGGCAGAAGTGTTATTGTTGAGATAGCTGGCTGTGTTGAGCGCCTGCAGCGAAGGTGGCGTTATGGCGTACTTTCCAGTTATAGATTCTATAGACAAGTTCAAGGGTGCTCGCAAGCCAGGCAAGCTGACGCCGAGTCTGCTGGTGTCAGTCTGCTCTCTCCGGTCCTGAATCTCGGTCTCCATGACCGATGCTGCTGGCACGAATGTGTGGAGTCGGTTTTTGGTCGTTTGAAAGACATGTGTGGCATGCTCGGCAATCACACTAAGTAAACACTTTTCGACATCAAGGTGAACCCAGTCAAAGGCTATGTTGTCGACAGTCACTTCTGTTCCTGCGCGGAACCATTTGACGGACATGCAAGGTGTTGGTGGTTTTCTGTAACGTTTGCCTGGGATGACTCCACTGGCAACACCAAACTCGAGCCAACTTTTGGGGCCTGGAACGTTGATCCAGTACTGTATTGTGACGATCCGTCGATGGTTCTCAATTCGTATGCAGTCGAACCACTTGCCATTCTTGAGCCTTTCTGCTTGTACGAGTAAAGTCCGGATTTTCGCGGTGAGCACAAAATTATGCAGCAAATCATAACAGCCTCCAAGGCCCTTGTTAGCAAGTATCGCATTGATCTGAAATTCCACCGGTCCGCGCAGCTGATCCCGAAGGTCATTTGTGGATGGTGAGAAGAGAAATCTGATATCGATGAAGAAAAATGGGCTGGTTGAATCTTCGTCAGCTACTGCAAGGTCCACCTCGAATTCACCAGGCACGGTGAATGTCGCTCGGCCATCAGCAATAGAGAAGCTCTGCATATGAGGTGGCAAATCATCATACAGATTGAGTCGCGTCGCAAGCGCAACGTTCATATTTCGTAACGTTTTGAGCAATTGTTTCGCGGTCAGCTTGTCGACTTGTAAGTAACCGAGATCGGGGATCCATGACGCTTTGCCAGTAGCTAGCAGTTCCAGAGCGTTATCGATATTTGGATTGGCTGTTTTCATCGGAATCGAGTCAATTTTGATCTGCCCGATATCCTGCGCAGCATGCACATGTGCATTTCTCTGCTGATCAAGCCAGACTTTGAGATCAATGAGCTTTGCAATGTCTTCTTCGTCGCGGCTCCAACTTGACAGGATCAGTGTCTTGATGAATCTGTCCCGCTGCTCGCTCGCAAATTCTAGCAGTTTTTGCTTTTTGGCTAAGCTGAGTTCCGACTGGTCCTGCGCGTTACCAGCCGTCGAATGTTGCAGTGATGATTCCACTGATCCAAGGTTGTTCATCTCTTCAAGAGTTTGATGGAGATCTGCATAACATTGTTGCGCGAGGCGGGCAATGAGCTTGCCTAGTGGCTTATTGGCATCACTCGTTCTCCACGATTGATCCAGAGTAGGCGCATTTCCAAGCTTCCAGAAGATCTCATTGGCTTCGTTGTGCTTGCCGTGTGCGACCGGTCCATCCACAGACCCATTCAAGGGCTTACCGTCTTGGCCATGCTTATCGAAGCCATTGACGGTGACAGCAGGTAACGCGCTTTGCGTTCCCGCAGCACCCGTAAAGAAGCTTCTATCGCTCATGTCGGCATGGCCGGGCTCTTTCTTCACATCGCTCGCATAGGGCGCACCCTGCTGGTCCATGACGATCCTGCCGGGCATCTCACCATCTCCGTCGCCTATGCCACTTCCCAGCGGCCCACCGCTCCCCAACACCTCCACAGCGCGACCTGCGTTGGGTCTGATTGTTGACTCTATCTTCACAAATGCCTCGGTTCAGATCATGCTTTGCTGGGCGTGTAAGCTCCGCTCATCTACGGCGACGTGATTTGGCCTTTCGTGCGGCGTGCCAAACAGGAGCGATACGCAGAGTCCTGAGGTTGCCAGCAATCGCGTATTGAAGTACACCGTGAAGCAAGCTGGTGAGAAACACCAGATAGGTCGGTCAATCGTACAGAGGGGATGTTGGTCGCAACGAGTGTATGTGCTGTCGTCCTCGGAGCCTGCAAGGTGATACGGCACGACGTCGAACGTTGAGAATGGGAGTTGGGTGACGCTGAAGAAGCGTTGAGTAAAGGACGGCGGGGAAGCGGTTGAGTGGTTGTCGGGATGTAATGGTAGCTAGAGTATGTTGTAAGTCGAAGATGCGTGGTGGATTGACCCAGCCGGCGTCGAGAAGGAAGAGGGACCACGGTGCTCGAAGCGCACTAGCGTGGTATAGCAGTTCTATGGGAGGGCTGGTTCGGGTCAAGCGGTACGTACCTACCTACCTGCGTGAACTGAGGTTGATTGCAGGATCACTCCTTGCGAGTAGCAGACACCTTGTGCCTGGAAGAAATCGATTGTGATGCGTGGGCTCATATGATCTTGAGGTCATTGATTCTCCTCGGCCTCATATGAATGATGGACTCCCAATACCTTCACGTGACGCTCTGAGCATGCGTCCAGATCTGCACAACATAACCCGATGTGTTCACTGGGCCTTTCGCCCACACGTCACATATATACAATACTACACGGAACACATGTACAACCTCATCCACTGTGCCAGCGCTGACTATGGGCCTCGATCACAAGCGACGTATAGTGAGATATGCGCACTCTGATCCTTCTGTGGACTGCTACCCGGCGCACAGTGTCTTACGCGAACATCACCCAGAGTATAGGGCCATGATTCAACAATATTTCTCTGAAACCGGACATCGTCAGAGAGAACAAGATGAAGTGTTCGCACGCGAGAGTCCTGTACTGTAGAATACATGTGTGTACCCGCCAAATAGCCACGAGGCGGGCCGAAATTGTATTCCCGCCCCGAGCCTGGACCGGCATCACATGCGCACTAATCAGCTGCCTCGTCACCTCCACTCTTCGCCGCCGCATTGAATTCGACAGACAATCCTACCTATACGGCTGTTCCAAACAGCTGAAACATAGCCCATGGCGGGCATATCTTGACTCTCGCTTGCCTAAGAATGGGCCCTTCTGGTGCCATTTCCTCCTACGATGGCGAGGATACCCGGCCGACCTCCAGGAAAGAACTGCTCGGCTTCTACGCATACTCTTTCGCTGGCGAAGTGTTCGTTGTTTGCGGGTTGGGCGCCTTCATTCCTATGATATTGGAAGATCTTGCTCGGCAATCCAGCACCGCAGTGCTTGCAAATGACCACAGCAAACCTTGTATAGCAGCCCGCTTGGACTCTCCGACCCTTCGCGATGTGCACGCGGACCATGGAACTCAATGTGTGTTTCAATTTCTCGGCACGGAGCTCAACACGGCCAGTTTTGCCATGTACACGTTCTCCATCAGTGTCCTGTTACAAGCTCTGGTGGTCGTGACGATGAGCGGAGCCGCGGATCATGGCCGTTACCGGAAGTCGCTCCTCCTGGGTTTCGCTATCACTGGGGCTTTAGCCACAATGCTGTTTCTGCCTGTCACGCCCAACGTCTACGTTCTGGGCAGTCTATGGGCAATTGTTGGCAACGTGTGTTTCGGAGCGAGCTTTGTTCTCCTGAACTCAATGCTGCCATTACTCGTGCGACACCATCCATCCTTAAACGGCGAGAAGACATTCCCGGATGAAGCGGGACAAGCTGTAAGTCAAAGCCGTCATATCATTGGTTCAGTTTCGGTGAGCAACAGAGATGTACTGGCAGCTCAACATCCGCATCGCCGTGTCTTAGTCGCGCCCACCACGTGAGTCCAAAAGCTGACGTTGACGAGCTCCAGGACGTTGAAGAACATACCGAGCCATTCCTCGAGGACGTAGCTGATCCTACAGCGGCACTATTGACATCCGAAGAGCATACTCTTCCCGCTCTCGTGTCCCCAGTCAAGACTTCTCGAGAGATGCAAATCTCTACACAAATTTCATCATATGGCGTCAGCGTAGGCTACCTCGCAGCATTAATCGTGCAGCTCATCTCCCTTGTCATACTCAGCTCAACGGGTGCTTCGCTTTTCTCACTCAGGCTCGTCCTTTTCGTGATTGGGTTGTGGTGGCTATGCTTCACCATTCCCGCAGCATTCTGGCTCCGACCACGGCCAGGCCCTCCTCTCAACATAGGCCGAAGTAACAGTGACGCCCGTACATACCTAGCCTACATCACACATTCGTGGAAGACTTTGGGCCAGACAATCGCTCGTGCCCGGAAACTCCGAGATATCATCATCTTTTTGCTGGCATGGTTCATGATCTCAGACGCCATTGCAACGGTCAGTGGCACCGCCATTCTCTTCGCCAAGACAACCTTGGGCATGAAACCGTCTGCTCTGGCGCTCGTCAACGTGATCACAACCATCTCCGGCATCGTTGGAGCCTTGACTTGGTCCACAGTCAGCCGTATGGCAAATCTCAAGCCCAGCCACACCATTCTCATCTGCATCTGCTTGTTCGAGCTGATCCCGCTGTATGGGCTTCTGGGGTATATCCCTGCAATCAAGCGCTACGGGTTCTTTGGTCTGCAACAGCAGTGGGAGGTGTACCCGCTTGGAGCCGTCTACGGTCTCGTCATGGGCGGACTAGCGAGTTATTGCCGAAGCCTGTTCGGCGAGTTGATCCCTCCCGGGAGCGAGGCCGCATTCTATGCCCTATATGCTATCACCGACAAAGGCAGCAGCATCTTCGGTCCGGCGATAGTCGGTGCCATCACGAACGCCACAGGAGACATCCGGCCTGTAAGTGATCTCAAGATCTCAAGATCTCTACTGACACGCACGAACACCCTACTGATCCGAGCATAGGCGTTTTTCTTCCTCGCTGTGCTCATCGGCCTCCCCATCCCGCTCATGCTTCTCGTCGACGTTGACCGGGGGAAGCGAGAAGGCGCTGCACTCGCGCAAAATACTGCTCTAAGCCTAGAGCAAGACTACATGGCCATCAGAGATCCGGGCCCATCGACTTCAGCAACTGAGGCTCGTGTCCCGCAGGCTGCGACATAGTGCGCAGCATTGTTTGTCTAATGCCATCTTCCTACGCGCATGATGTGTTACGGCTTTCGTGGTTGAGTTTTAGCGATCTTACGTATTTCTTCTGCTCATTTCTGTGACACGTCTACCCGTAAATACAGCTCTGTTCCGGCGATATACATGTCGCGATGGTCCATCATCCTCATGCCCTTTCTATATCGGATCCGGCCACTTGTTCGCCTTGAATTCGACCCTCTCGCGCAGATCTCCTCATTCTTTTGCCTCACTGCAGCAGCTTGTGATGTTGTGCAAACAGGATCCTCACACGTTCACGACATATTACTTCATACGTTACATAGACTTCAGTGTCTGAGACCGTCCTGTTTGCCGCGACCGCTATGTTCCATGTTCCATGTCCGCCGTAGCGAGGGCGATCGCATTGCGTCACTTTTAGGCCGTGCAGGATCCGCCGACTCGTACAGTATCCGGTATCTTAGCCGGGTAGGTTCCGGTGTCGCGAGGTTCGCAGGATCACTTCTTCAGCAGCTTATTAGATGATAATCCTTTGCCTCTTTCAAGGTAGCTGTATCCCGGAAAAAACTAGCGAAGTTCATTCGTGAGATATTAGGGACTCAAGTCTCTCATCTGCATTGATCCCACTAGTATCGCTATCACAGCCATACTCACAGCGACTTCAATACCTCCGGGTCAAGACATTCTTCTCACACTCGAGACTAAGCTACCAACTATCATGCCGTTCGCCACAGTCAAGCCTTCGGGCCACCGGATCCACTACACAGACACCAAGACGGCGCAATGGTCGCGAGGGGCGAACAAAACCCCCGTGATCATGGTGCACGGCTTAGGCTCATCACAGAACTTCTACGGCCCTGTCATCCCGTACGTGCCAGAGTTGCGCTGCGTGGCGCTGGACTTTTATGGCGCGGCGCGGTCGAAGTCGCGCGGCGAGGATGTTTCGTTGCAGGAGCTTGCTGATGATGTGATTGGCTTGATGGATCATTTGGGGATCGAGAAAGCGGTGTTGGCGGGACATTCGATGGGCGGACCGATGGTGTTGCTGGCTGCAAGCAAGTTTGCGGCAAGGGTGGTCGGTGTCGTGGCGATTGGGCCGGTGAATCCGAAGTCCGTCAAGGCGGAAGTCTTCGAGGGGAGGATTGCAACAGTCTCTAAAGGTAAGCTTCGCTGATGTCGTATCTGGTCTCGTTGACAAACAGCTAACTCGCGGACTTCAGATGGCATGGAGCCTCTAGCCAACTCAGTACCGGATGCGGCTACCGGAAGCAATAGCACGCCTCTGCAGCGGGCCATGATTCGAGAGTTGTTGTTGAACCAGGAGCCAGACGCATATGCTGCCCACTGCCGAGCCATTGTGAACATGACAGAACCGGCTGGCGGGTTTGAGACTCTCAAGATGCCGGTCTTAATCCTCGCGGGAAGCGAAGATAAGTCAGCTCCTCTCGAGGGCTGCCAATACATCCTAGAACATCTCGGAAGCTCAGCGAAGGAGATCAAGGTACTCGAAGGGGTCGGTCATTGGCACTGTATCGAGGCTGGTGACATGGTCGGCGAGTTCATCTCGGGCTTTGTTTCTTCGCTTTGAACCGCAAACAGTCATGTCAATCATCAGTCATCAACAAGCCCCTCGAAAAGGTTGTCCCGCTTCGTAGTGAGTTGGCGAAGTTCATTTCTTGCAATCTCAACCTTGCTCCGTGCACCTTTCGCATCCGGTGGTAAGTTCTTGAAAGCAGACAATGTTGAGTGGAGATGAGACAGTCGATTCCGCTGCTGTTGTAGGTCTGACATACGTTGTACGACTTGCTCCAGCTTGGGTGCGGCGGAGTTTTGAGCCCGAGCACTGCTTAGCCGCTCGTCGTACTCGCCAATCTTGGCACGGAGATGCTTGGCATTGCTGGAGAATTCGCTCGTCTGTTCGAGCAAGGAGTCAGAGGTTTGGAACGCATCGCTCTTGAGGTCCTTGAGAACGTCCATAAGCCTCGAATGCTCCCGCTTCAGGGCTTCCTGCTGTGCCTCGTGTTTTCGGAAATCTTCGTAAGCGTCGAAATGTGACGAAGTTAATTCGCAAAGTCGTGCAGACATGATGACAAGGTCTGTAGATTGCAGTAGAACAGCTGAATTGGCCAGAGTTTCCAAGCTGTTCTGCCCTTCCGTGCTGAGGTGTTTCAGCACAGCTGAATAAGTCCCGTCTTCATTGGCCACTCGTTTCGCAATGGCTTGCAAGGCCGACTTTTCGACCCGTTCGGTCAGACCACGCTGCTCATCAGCACTGTCATTGAGAGTGGCGAGCTTTAGAAGAATGTGCAGCGTTTCCTCATTGCGTTCGAAGGGCCCTAGTTGCTGTCCATATTTTCTAGCGAGCCAGGCATCGACGGAAGCCCAGTCTTTGGCTTGAGCTTGCTGTACGCGTGCCTTTGAGGGCGAAAAGAGTGCCGATGCAGTCCACTCATTGCTGGAGTCCATTACGCATCGATAACATCAAGAAACATTCATACAGTACGTGAGGAAAGGAAGGGGGATCGTGGAAGCAGCAAGCGAAGCCAAATGTGGACTAGCTTCCAGCACTTGACAAGAGTTGTAGAAAGACAAATTGAGGATGCTATTTAGCGCCACCAATGACATGTACTCCATGGAATATTGAACGTCACGACTCGCAATTTGCAAACACTCGAATAATCCCAGGCCTGGTAGCTGATAGGCATCTGTAAGCTGAGCCGACGGCACACGTTGGTGTGAGTGGGCAACGTACCATATGGCTTGGCCTTTCCATCTGGCCGTGTCTGTGTTACCATGTCGAAAGCAAGCTTGAAAGCCGCCAAGGCAGCATTAGATGCACAGGACTGGGAGAAAGCTGTGACTGAAGCCAAAAATGCACTTGCTGCAGACTCAACCAGTCACTTCGCTTTCCTATTCCTTGGACGAGCATATGAGAAGCAAGGCAAACTCGACGATGCTGAAAAGTCATACCGCTCTGCGGCGGAGTCTAAGCCAGAGGACAGTCAAGCATGGCAAGGTCTTTGCTTGTTGTATGAAGGCCAAGGTGCTAAGAAGATCGACGAATACCGCGAAGCGGCGGTGACGTTGGCTCGAATTTATGCCGACGCGGAGGACAAGCATCGATGTCAGACAACGATCGATAAGATGGTTCAGCTCGTCAAGCAAAGAGGTTCCTCGGAACAGCACAAACGTGCTCTCAGAGTTATGCTCCCTGGTACTTCGATCTACGAGTGTCTGGAGGGCAGAATACCCCATCCTTCACACACTTATGTCAGGTTAGCTGAAATGACGGAAAGCGAAGAATCACAGCATATCAAAAGTGAGATTGCGCAGCGTCGTACTCGCATTGGTGCCCGAGTTGGACAGGTCACAATTGATGTCAAGCGCGAAGTCATGGCTAGCAGCGATCTTGAGGACTTGTATCGAGAGATCATCAATTGGGCCAACGACGACGACATCAGACGCCAATACGAGGAAAAATTGCTCGAACGTGCATATGAGTTCCTAAGCGTCCTTCCTGTCGAAGAAAAGGGGCCGAAATTGAACCAGGTTTTGGATCTCGCGGAGGGCATGGTTATCATCAAGCATGCATTCAAGCTCGCCTGGGACCTTGTGCTTGAGTCTCGTGATTCCGAGGATCTTCGCGACCTGGACGCGAATATCCTTAGAGAATACGTGGTTCTCTTTGGTGACTCTGGGCTTGCCAAAGTTCTGCTCGGTTGGTTAACGAGCGAACTTTCGCCTTTCCCGTCCATACCGAAAGATCAAGCGGAAGACGAGAAATCTCCATTCGCCAGAGACTTTCAATCCGAGGATCGTTTGCTACTCATGTCTGATGGGCTCTCGGCAGTGGAGCAATCCCCATTAGCTCACCGTTTAGTCAGTGACTACTACCTGCATCTGGACGAGCATGAGACGGCTGTTGATACAGCCCGCAATGGTCTCGCAGCGCTTTCTACGGAGTCACGAAAGTTGGGATTGAGCTTGCATTGTACCAAGGATGCACTGAATAGTGTTCTTGGAACAGCACTGGTCCACTTTCAGGCACCCAAAAATCATCCCGAGGCAAGAAGGCTGTTTGAAGACATACTGGAGCGGAAACCAAAATCAACGCCCGCACTCATTGGACTTGGTCTCATTTTCGAGGAGACCGAGGATTATCAAGCAGCAATCGACTTCTTCGAACGAGCACTGCAAGAAGACCAAGGCAACATCCGCGTGGGAACGGAACTAGCATGGTGTCGTGCTCTTTGCGGAGATCACGCTCAAGCGCGTAAGGAGCTGGAAGACTATCTCCCAAGATTGAAAGTCGACGATCCTCGTGCTCGAGATCTGCGGGCTCAAGTCCTGCATCGCATAGGTGTTTGTACCTGGGAATCCGATCCTTCAAAGGCGGCTCGCAAAGACCGCAGTGGAGCGTATGCCATGTTCCTCGCTGCTATCAAGACCAATGTCAATTTCGCTCCAGCATACACGAGCCTTGGTAATTACTATTCCGAATACGCGAAGGACAAGAAGCGTGCTCGCAAATGCTATCAGAAAGCATTCGAGTTGTCCTCAGCTGAGACTGATGCCGCTGAACGTCTTGCAAAGTCATTCGCTGACCAAGGCGATTGGGACATCGTAGAAGTCGTTGCCAAGCGTGTCGTTGACTCAGGACGGGCAAGGCCACCTCCCGGTTCTAAGAGAAAGGGGATCAGTTGGCCTTACTCCGCTTTGGGCGTTGTTCAGATGAACAAGCAGGACTACCAATCTGCGATCGTATCGTTCCTGGCAGCTCTAAGAATCAGCCCAGACGACTATCAATCATACATTGGTCTTGGAGAAAGCTATCACAACTCCGGTCGCTACAACTCAGCTCTCCGGACATTCCACTTCGCCCTTAATCCTCCAGAGGGATCGCCAATGGTGGTGAACGGTGAAATCTGGTTTGCACGATATATGCTAGCAAACGTTCACCGCGAGCTGGGAGATCATGATGAGGCCATCAGTGGCCTGCAGGAAGTGCTAAAAGCAAGACCCTTGGAGTTTGGGGTGCTCGTCTCTCTTCTTCAGACTTATGTCGAGAAAGCCCATAAATGTGCCGACACTGGGCTCTTTGGTCAGGCTGTCGACAGTGCAACCAAAGGCATTGGCATTGCTGTCATAATAGCAAAGGAACGGCCGTCGGCTTTTAACATGTGGAAAGCTGTCGGAGACGCATGCTTGATCTTCTCGCTGGTGCAATCCAGTATCAGCGCATTCCCTGTGGATCAGCTCGCTGAACTCATTGGTCTCGAATCTGACGTTCAGCACTACGACACTCTATCTGAAGTCGATCATATCAGAAGCGAAAGTGTCACAGAAGGACGTAGCAACGAACAACCGACGCAAACAGACTTTATGCAACCCATCATTGCTGGAATCCTGGCTTACAAACGTGCACTATCATCTGCATCTCATGAGGTGCATGCTCAAGCTGTGGCTTGGTACAATATCGGATGGGCTGAACAAAGAGCGTTCATCTGTAGCAAGACCACATCGAGCAAGAAATTTCTCAAGGCCTCAATCCGTGCTTTCAAGCAAGCGATCGAATTAGAAGCTGGCAACGCAGAGTTCTGGAATGCGTTGGGTGTCGTCACAACGACTGTGAATCCCAAAGTCGCGCAGCATGCCTTCGTCCGATCACTGCATCTCAACGAGCTGAACGCAAAAGTATGGGCCAACCTTGGCGTACTATATCTCTTGCAGAATGACTACGAGCTGGCGCACCAGGCTTTTGGACGAGCACAATCGACAGACCCAGAGTACGCTCACGCATGGGTTGGTGAAGGTTTGCTTGCATTGCTCCAGGGAAATACTACCGAGGCACTCAATCACTTCACGCACGCTTTTGAGATTTCTGACTCGTCCTCCACAATCACGAAACGCCAATATTCCCTTTCTAGTTTCGATGAACTGCTTGATAATGCCACTACATCTACCGATCCCACCAAGCTGATCCAGCCCATCTATGCACTGGGCCAGCTGTCGAGCCAGGTGCCACAAGATCTGCCGTACCGCCACTTGGCGGCTCTTTTCGCCGAGCGCGTAGGCGACACTCCTGCAGCTACAGAAGCGCTGAAGGAGCTTTGCGCGTCTGCAGAAGCTGATTATGAGGCCTCGGAGACTTTGGAGGCTCTCGCTCGCTATGCGCATGCCAAATGTGATCTTGCGAGAAACCTGCTCGCCTCACATGACTTTGAAGCAGCGGCCGAAAACGCAGAAACCAGTCTCGACCTATCTTCCGACGCCGACAGCAGTGGTCTTGAGCTCGTAGCCCGTCGCAAACTACGTCTATCTGCTCACTTAACTGCCGGTCTTGCCTTCTACCGCTTAGGAAAGGCCAGCGAGGCGATCGACATGTTTCGCGCGGCACTGGAGGAGAGTGACAATAATCCTGACGTGGTCTGTCTACTAGTCAAAGTCCTCTGCACCCACGGCGGAAGCGAGGAGAAGAGCGTCGCGCGTGAGCAGATCTTCGACGGGGTCGAGAAACACCCCGAGCACGTGGGCAGCGTGACGCTCCTCGGCGCCATCGCCGCTCTGGACGACGATACCGAGACCATGCTTGCAGTGCAAGACGATCTGGCCACGCTCCGCACCCGCGACGATCTCGACGTCGCCGAACAGACCGAGATCGAAACCGTGCTCATGGCGTTCGCAGCGCTTTCCCCATCAGCTGATACGTCCGAAGATCCAGCGTTGAGTCAAGCACAGGCAGCCATACTGCTGAACCCGGATCACCCGCAGCCGTGGTCGGTACTCGCTGATCTGGCGGACGGCGGCAACGCCTATGCCGCTGCAATGGTGCTCAAGACGGCGCAGAAAGCTGTGCCGCCGGTCGGTGCCGTGCAACCTGCTGAGCTTGCGAAGGCGTTTGCGGGTCGCGGCACGATCGGCGATGCACAACGAGCTATTGCTCTCGCGCCGTGGGAAGTCAGTGGATGGCAAGGGATGACGGAGGCTCTGGGGTAGTAAGGTCAATTGGGAGTTGCGGGCTCGGTGGAGTAGGTGGGTTGACGCTTAGGCGAGGTGTGTAAATGACGGGATGAGCTCATGTCTGATGAAGTCGTAATGTAAACGGACGTCAAGCGAATGAGGACAACAGCATAGGTATCAAAAAGCACTGTGATCACTTCCCCGGACAGTCCTTCACTCCTCTCCCCCAGATCTGTACCAAACTGCCTCACCTCTTTGGGACTTTCGGATCTCTCTCATAGTGTGTGCCGCTCGTAATCACCGAATTCTTCATGATGTATGGATGGAGGCTCGTACAGACAAGCTGAGTGGAAAAAGGCGGGCTCATGCACCATAAACGCTATCGAATCTTACATTATTTAAAACAATCCTTTTTGAACAAACCCCCATCGATCTCCTACAACAAACCACCGGCGTCTTTCTTACTCCACGAACTCCTTGATCCTGCCCAACCAGCCGACGTATTCTCTCTGCTCCTTGACGTCGATGTACTCCGGGATGAAGATGGCCAGATCGCTGTTCAAGCCTCGCGCATCAAGGTATGATTCGAGCAGGTTTTGGACCTCTTCATCCAGCTGTTGGAATGGTGGGCCGGTGTACTGTGACTCGCCGATGGTGGCGGAGCGTAAGATCTCGGCGGCCGTGGCGGCGTGTGTGGTCTTGTTGTCGGGGATGTGGGTGACTGACTGGATGACGAATCCTCCAGCATCTGCAATCAAGGAAACGCGGAGGGCACCCTAAATTGAGAATCCTGCGTTAGTACTTTCATGAATGGTGTGAAGAGAACACTGTCTACGAACCTTGGCGGCTCGCTGAATGAGCACATTGACGCTCGCGGGGAATGCTTGCTGGTCTTCTCCCTCACCGTCTTCATAGACGTCTGCTCGATCACTAGGCGCGACGCGGTCCTCTGATTGCATGGCAATGTTGCCTCCACTGGTCCTTCCCGCGTTGATCGCACCCTTGCTGTTGGCGCCACCTGACTGCGCCGACTCGATCGGCTCCTCATCGTCGAATGTCTCATCTGGTTCCTCATCGACCAGCCCTGAAGTGCCGTCCATCTGATCGAAGTCGGCGATGCTGAAGCTCACGGTGATGGTCTCATCATCGTATTTGCGTGTGAGAAAAACGTCCTGCTCGCCCGCAACATCTTCAACCGTCCACGTCTCGTTTCGCTCGACCCAGTCGTTGACGATGGAGTTGGAAGTTGCAGGGGATTCGTTGTCGCCTTCCTCATACTGGACTTCTTGGTTCAGCTTTGCCGCGAGCTCGGTGGCGATGGCGTCCTGACGGAGACTGCTGGCCGTGAATGTTCGCGGCAGTTGCGAGAAGATTTGTGATCGAAGAGCCGGCTGGAACGTGGAAGGGCGAATGCTGCGGAGAGCAAAAGTGGAGGTTATGGAAAGGCGCGCCGCACTGCGTGGCAAGCCACGAGCAAGACTTCGAAGAGATTGCATGATGTCGATGATGGGATGGGGATTCTTGGGATAAGGAGAGATTTTGGGAATTATATTTAATGATTGAAGACGGAGTAGTCGCGCTTTCTGACGCACGGTTGATGATGCACAAGTCCGCCCTCACATGATAGATGCGCTACCGGTACGGTCCGTTGGCCGGCAGTGCTTCGACAATTGCTGAGTAAGCCGAATTGTAGAACAATACCTCTCTCAGGTATATATGTAGTCAGTGCTGGCCATTAATGCTCAGATCACAAGGTTTCCTCGGTCCACCTCTTCTTGCACACATAAGAACGGCTGATTCTGTTCATAATCACCCTTCGCCTTCGGTGCTGCTGATCGTTGCTTGTTCTGCGTATCCGAACTGAAGCGCAGTAGTGCCGTTGCACATGCACTCCTAGCTCGTCCGGCTCCGGAGCTCAGCTCATGCATCAATCGAACGACAGTACATATTGCCTCGGATGCCGAGCACGATACTACTGCTGTTTCAATTCGAGGTCATGGCAGACACGAAATCTATCATCAGAGTTGTGGCTATGTCTAAGGCAATATACATTAGCCTATGTACCATAGAATGCGACAGGCATTAAAGCAAGTCGTCAGTGCTCTTCGACTTCGTTCTCTCAATCTCGTTTCCTGCGCAATACACTTCCTCACGGGTGGAGGAACTCTCTGCTCAATGGCCATTCTGTGTATGCCAGGACTGACATCTCGACTCTGCCGTCAATGAAGAGCCTATGATAATGGCTATGCTTCCAGTAGTCGTGTCGTATATGTCTCGGTCGTTTCTGCCTGGTGCTATGACAATTGAGCTTTCCAACGCCATTACCATGCTTGAATTCTGCAGTATGCAAAGCCACTCCCCTCGATCCAGCCAGGTGAGAGAATAGGTTTGCACTGCCTCCTTTCGATTGCTGCCACGATGCAGCCTCATATGTACTTTTTCTCCGGGTCAAGACTTTCCAATACCTCCATAGTTTTCTCGTACATGGTGAAAACGATACCACCACTGAACACCAGCCTGCCCAATCTGGGCAGAGCTCCACTCCAGAGTGTCAGGAAACCTTCATTTCTGATGATCTTCATACCGCAGTCCACAGAGTTCTTGTACAATCCTTTAGAATCCAGGCTCTGCATGCGTGTCTTGACGGTATCGATTGGCTGAGTCGCATAGACGGTGATGATACCTGCGACACCTCCAATCGCAAAGGTTGCCGCGGTTCCTAATTTCTCGCCTGGCGCCACGTAAGACTGCGCAGCTTGCTTCAGTGACGTATATGAGCTGAACCGCACAGCACTGTTCGCCGCTTGTCTTGCTGTCGTGGGTACGAAGCCTTTAAAGAACCCTCTGATTCCTTGTTCCCGGAAGATCAATGCCGAACCTTGAAGAAAGCCATTCATCCTTGGGACCGCCTTCTTCCGATCATCGATGAGTTGTGTCTTGATGCTTTCGAATGGTGTCACAGCCAGCAGAGACTCCGTCGCGCCAGCGAGGAACCCTGACACCACAGTCATCGGTCCCGATATCGTACCATCCTCGTTCCCAAGCATCTGCTTGTACTGATCAAAGGCCACGAATCGCACGCCGGCTTTGATGCTATTGCCTATGATGAGGGTGGTGCAGCCGGCATACCATTGCGCGCCGAACGGAGGCCAGGGAAGCTTCTGCCCGGCGGCCAGTCGTTGATTGAGCTGCGTTCGGGTTTTGGCGAATTCGGCGGGATATGTAATGGCAATCTCGACTGCGCCGGCAGTGCTACCAGCAATGATTGAGCGGAAAGGCGAAGGCTTCTCTTTCTTCTTCGTAGCGGGGATCTGGGTCCCAATGTTGGGAACAGTGGTTGTACTCGCCATCATGCAACGGACGACAGTATGAGACGATTGAGCCGGAGGAGTCTCAATACTGGACGTCGGTGCAGAGGAGTATGTAATGTAGCTCTGCTAAGCGTGTCGCGGGGACGTCACTTCAGGTCCGAAAATCGGACGTCGGCATGCTGAGCTATGCCTCCAGAACTACATTTATCATGCAAAAGAGCTCGTACATCGTTCTTCCTACATAAAGTTTGCGTGATCTGCATGATTTGAGCGCTGAACGAGGGAAGCTGAAAAGCAGTAAACGCATATCTGCCAGCGCACAAAGAGTGTGAGCGCTTGCGTGCAATGATATGCCAGCGAAATGCATACGCAAAAGATGGAATGCTGAACTACATGTAGGTACATGGGCGAGTTCACATCACAAACAAGTGCCCAACATCGCGAATAGTGCTGGTGAGGCTCAGCTGAACCACACAGCAGTATAAGAGAACATGTGATCGGACGCTCTATTATGTACTTCAAGATGGGCTGCGCATTGCTAAGCCGTCCTTCATCGACGAGGCTGCGTTCGCCTCCGAGAAACGGGCGCAGCAAAGGTCAAGACATGGGTGCAGCTCCCTCCACGATACGGCGGAGATCTATGTGTAAAAGCGTCGAGTAGCTAAGCTCAACTTCCTCCGACTTCTGAGCTCGTGCTGTCGATACCGCCAAAGGCAACCAAGCACTGGTGCAGGCACGTCCTTTGTGAATCATGATACGACTTCTAGGTGAAGCGAAGTTGAGGGAAGCTGAACGAGAAGGCCGTTTCGCAGACATCAAGGCCGAGTACCATCTGATAGAGAATCATGACGTGCGTGGAAGCATCTAATGCTACGTGAAATCGAGTCGCTGAGGACTAACATCTGCCAGAATCTACCCAGTAATTACGTGAAGCACATAGATACAGACATTACGGAGAAAAACGTATTGCCAGAATCGTTCACGCCCGACGGTTTACATGCGATTAGCCCCAAAGGACATACTGAAGGAAGCATAACTGGCGTGCTACGATGCATATGCCATCGAAGCCGTCCACCACATATCAGTGGACGTCCTGACATACTCCCTTTTAAGGACGGCAGAACTTTGTGTAGTGTCTTTGACAGTTTGGGACTGCCTTTTGCATATTTACAGATCGCCGATGGCTCGCCAGCGTCCGTAAACTCTACGGTGTTCTACGATCAAGACCAAAAGCCCTGTAGTTTTGATCTAGTCGCCCAAACACAGACGAAGCAAGGCCACTGGTCCCTGGCATTATCTCACAAGGTATCGACCAAGACTACGTCTGCGTTCTGGAGCGTGGATAAGCGAGTCAATTCGCAATGTCTTCTTGACCAATTGAGTACATTGCAGGACTTCGCTCTCCATCCCATGCTCATCCCGTGCATCATGTTCGCAGAGTCTCTGCGGGCGGGTGTGGAGCGCCGGCATGCCATTAAGGAGAAGATGCGGATTCTTGAAGAATCTACGCTGGAGATCAATCGCAGAGCGTCACAAGCTGGTGATGGAGATCCGCATCTCCTACAGCGTTGGGCCGACCAAACAAGCAGCATAGATCGGCTATTCGAGCTCCTACAGGATTGCAGATCGGCGCAGACCAGTAGAGATGGTCGATACCACTTCTGGCAAAGCTATCACTCCACCATAGAGGCCGGTCTTGAATATTGTGACATGATCTTGACGTCGTGGCCGGATGCCAAATTTGCACAAGTCCACTCAGAGCTTAAGGAGTGGACAGCACTGACCTGGCGCCAGCTTGAGAGTCTCAAGGCTAGAGATATGGATCATATCGCGAGAATCGGCAATGTTTCAGACATGGTATGTGAACAAGATTCCCAGACCCTTGACTCACCAGCATTAATGTCAACAGCTATATAACGTGATTGGTCTCCGCGACAGCCAAATCCAGTTGTCCGTGGCAAGGGCGACACAACGCGACTCTGCGGACATGAAATTTATCGCTCTGCTGGGCTCGGTCTTCCTGCCTGCTGGCCTCGTTGCGGTGAGATCAGGCGGATCTCCACAATCTACCCATAACTAACCCTTTGCCAGTCTGTTCTCAACATCCAGGAATTCCAGTTCCTCTCTGGAGGTAACCTCTTTGGGGTGTATCTGGGTATTACCATCCCTCTCATTGGCTTTGTTGTTGGCCTCTGCATTGTTCAGCCGCGTTGGTCCCGCTAGATTGGAAGACCCTATCGATCATCGGTCGCGACCGACTCTGTCGCCTCGCCTCGTTGACGGCCGCGTTGTGGGGAGCTCCGACGGACTGTACTCTGCTGATAACTCGGGGCTGCGAAATCCCCAATATGCCTGGGGGTCGGCAGGGACTAGCCATTCCGGAAGTACCCAACCCCCGCGTCCTTCATCTGTGGAGCCAAACCACCATCCTAGGATTCCGAGTCAGTGTTGAACTAAAAGACTTGCATTGCTCTTACTTACCTGAGTAGCACATTTCACTGATCGTGATGAGATCGCCTTTGACCAGATCCAGACCCCCAGCTTTTGCATGCCCGTTGTCTCGAGCCACAAAATAGCGACCCAACTGTGTCTCATGCGTGCGACGCCCCACCGCAGCATGACTCTGTGTTATTGGACTTGAATCAAGCTCTACTGGACTTCTCCCGATCGAAGAGAGCTCTTCCGCGCCTAAACCTGGACTTGAGCTCCTTGTAGCCACATCAGCCATGTTCGTCTCTAGTGTAGGTTCTGCTGGCCGAAGGTATAGAAGCTCATCGGATGTAGCATTTCCTAGTATGTGATTATCATCGGAGTACCGTGCGATGACATCATCCTTCTCCGGAGGTGGTGGTACATTTGGAGCCTTCCAGTCATAACGACGTCGTTGCTGGCTCTGCGTTCTGCTGGCCCATCGCACCGAGTCTTTCACGGTGAATGTATGGCGATTTGCTATGACGCAGTCAGTCCTTCATGTTCTACGTCTCGCTTACAGCGTACAAAGGCTTACTTGGTAGAGTGCGTTGATCCGTATGGAGACATCTGGGGAAGCCGGAGATTGGATAAATCTGGTCGCGGGTGAAGCAGAGTGAAATGTGTATACGGGACGTTTTATTGTGATATCGAATGTTGATGCCCTTGTCCATTCTGAATTGATGGTCCCGAATCATGCGATCGATGATGGGGGAATCCAGGAGGAGTTGTTGGAAGGTTTCGATATCATTCCCTTGTTCACCGATGAGGAAATGAGCAGGGTGCCCTGCCTCGGCATTTTTCTTGATGAAGTGACCGAGTTTAGCAATGTCGAAGCCTGGTCGCAGACGGCAGTGGAAGAATCCTGACACAGCTTCAGTATTGGGCCAAGAAGAATGTCTGCTTGACTTACCAGACACTTCGAAGCTGTCCTCGTAGACACCCCTTTTAGTACCGCCGACAGCATCAAAGTAGAAACAAGTTGCAACTAGACGTCGAGCTAGGTTTTTTATTTGGGTACCTTCACCTACTATGAGCCTTGTAGTCTTCTGCAATATTGACAGTTGGCCAACGTCATCGAGTTTTGGAGGGTGATCCTGAAACTCCGGACTAATTCGCACATATCTTCCCTTGTCTGTCGCGTTCGGATTTCGGACAGTGAGAAAGTCGCGCCACGTTTTTTCGGAGTCCAGAGACATATGTACATGGTCTTGCGCCAACCTGGTAAGATATGAGACTGCTCAGGGGTCAGTGTTTGCACGAGTCAGAGCGTAGTCTCAGCATACCATTCGAAACGATTCCCCGTGGGGTATACTTTGGTACAGGCTTCGTTTTTGCCTTCTCGCAGCACCCGGTGCCAAGCGATACAACGACATCTGGCTCGTCCGCTTGTTGCAGCGGCCACAAAAGCTTTCGCTCGCGATCTGCAATGTTGATTGGGTTATTGTGGTAGATTCCACCATCAGAGTACACCTGCTTCGAAGGCTCATGCACGAAGGGCTTGAAATAAACAGGCGCTGCAGATGTTGCTCGTGCCGCTTCCCAGGTTTTCAACTCGCTTTGGATCTTTTCAGGTCGCTGGAAATGATATGACAATTTTTCTGGACAAAATCGATTATAGTTCGCCAGCAAAAAGGGAGTGCCTGAGCTAGACGTTGCTGTCACGGCGACTTTGAGTAGTGTGGCGCCATTGTCGTCTCGCCTACCGCCAAACAAATGTTGCTGGTCGCCAAACGCTTCTAGAAGTGCTTCCTGCAAAGGTTGTGTCTCGTACATCGAGTGATTATAGTTCGAAACAATCCAGCTTAAACCAGGCACATTCATGCCTTTACGAAGAGTGAAAGCTTTCCGACAGAGCTTTTCGAATTCATCGATACATTCCTCCAGGGTCCTGCAGAATAATGGAAGGTTTCAGTAAAAAAGCGTCAGGCGTATGTCAGCTTTGATATCCAGGCAAGCAGTACGTACCAATTGGACGCGGTGAGTCCCAACGCAATTATGCCACCTGTGCTTGTCCCAACAATCAAATCGAAGAAATTTCTTATATCAAAACCCTCACCCAGTACCTTCACAAGTTGTTTCAAGATCTCAAGTTCTACAATACCCCTCACGCCGCCCCCATCGAGTGTCAGGACGCGTACGCCGCAGCTCCGGGGTTTGAGATACACGGTCCAGGCCGTTTTGAAGTGTCTGTCTTTCTTGACCATGGGACATCTTGCGATCGAAACTTGTTGGCCCCTCGCCATGGTCTTTCCAAAGGTCTGCAGGCAGCCGGTACATATAATATGCCCGCAAGGTAAAGAATGCTCGGACACTTCGAACAAACAGCAAAAGCACACGGGGTGATTCATGAACGCGGTTGCGTCGCCTCTCGATGTATGCTCGAAAAACTTTGGCAGGACGAGCTCACTGTGAATTTCTGCAACCGCTTGTTCTTCAGAAATTTCGTCGTGGTCGAGAGTCGTACGAGCTCGAGTCCGCTTGCGTAGTGCTTGAAGTGCCCTGTACGTTTCTTGCCGAAATTCTTCGCTATGGCTGTCGAATGAGAAATTCGACTGGTAGGGACCAGCAGCAAGTAATTGGCCTGATCTCAACTGGTGGCCCTTAGCATGACCGCTCCGCACATTCCCGCAGCGACCTCCCTTCGGCCCCTCAAATTCGCAAGGCCAGTGGCGATCGCAAAAATTCTCGAGAGCATTATCAAGATGCTGGATGTAATTCGGAAAAACTTGTTCATCAGTCCCGCGTATCTTGTGACGAGCAGCATCAAGCATGATACACGAGGCAACGATGACACTCAACTCCCGAAAGATGTCCTCACCTTCTGCTCGATCAACCCAGCTGTCCATGACTCGAAGGGCCAATTTGAGTATATTGCCTCCCATGTCATTTGGTATGGGGCTATTTGCGAACGAGGCTTGGACAAAGTCGAAAGGTATGTTCAAATCTTCGGCAAAGTGATCAAACGCGAATTGGAGATAAGGTTGGAACTCGTCCGCGTCCAATAGCATGCGAAGCTCAATCTTTCTCTCGCTTGCCCTCCTACTGGCCCGTTTGATCATATCCGAAAGCTCTAGGACTTGACCTCTGATCAGATTCGGACGACCATCGGCTGGAATGTGAACGACTTTGATCGAGCTGTAGTAGGACAATATGAGCTGCTCCACGGTGTCAATCTTACGATCACGGTCTCGCCAGAACTCAGCCCACTTCTTGAAAGTAGCATTCTGATAGACGGTCGAAGACAACTCAGCCATGAGTGATGTGGTTGCAACCTCGACGTTCCAAAGCTCAGCCGGGATATTGTTTTCACTGGCATTGAGTGCGATGATTGCATGGGGTAGTACGGGTTGATTCGAGGAGTTCTCGAGCGCCGCAGCTGCCCAAGTGACCAGTCGCTCGAGCACTCCTTCGATCGTCCGAGAGTTCTTCAGCACGAAGACGATTACATCGGAGAAGGTGTAAAGCATTCGAGGATAGAGCTGTGCAACCGCATATTCGCGCGTTCGCGTTTTAGCAGTAGTTGCCCAGATAAGCTCGCGTTCAGAGATATGCTTCAGATGCGGCCTGTGCCGTCGATTTCCGGACGCTGCTGATGGCCTGCTCTCCTTCTCCAACAGCTTCATTTTGAGCCTGGCACCAGCAGGGTCCCTTTCGCCACCTTCCAGGCCTTCGCAGTCGGCGAACATCAAAGGTGCTTGTGATTCAGATGTGTCAGGATCCAGATAAAGATGCACGTCCTCTGAAGTAGACATATTACGTCCAGCTGCACCAACCACCGGTGTTGGGAAGCGTTTCGCCTCATCATCGCCACGTTTGAGGTCAATGAGCAATTTGATCAAAGTCGACTTCCCAGCCCCTGTTTGTCCGACGAAGGATATCAAGCTCGGGTACAGAGTTTCACTTTGATCTGAAGTTGCAGAAAGGGTCGGCGTGCCGTCAGGTCTATGGTCTTTCAGGGCTGCAATGAGCTCTGCGTAGCGTCCATAATCTCTGAACAGTGGGAACTCGTTCTCCCCGCGAAAGACTCCGAACCACGTTGTGTCGATATCAGCAATGTGGAGTTTTTCTCGATCATCATCAGTCAGCTCCGGAGTGAGCACATCTTGGACCTTCTTGGCAACGCTGTGCTCTGTTTTTTCGTGCGGAATTGGCCCAGACTTCTTTCGGTGAGCTGGCTGTGTGCTCCAGCAACGGTCGCAGAAATCCATCCGACATACATTGCAATAGGAGCACGAGAACGAAATCTTTTCACAATCACCGCAACATCGTGAAAGCTCCGGGGATGACGAAGAAGCGAAGGACCTCGAACTCTCGCGAATGGTCAGCCTTGCGCTTGACACTGAGGAACCCCTTCCTCTGTTCTGCTCTGGAACAAGTAGAGAAGGTTGTGGTGATGTGACGTCTCGGTCCATTGCCAGATGATGACGATGATCGTTTGAGTTCGGCACGGATGGGCTGGAGGAAGTTGTAGTCAGACCGAGACTTTCCAGTTTAGGAAACGAAGTCGACGCTGTGTTCAGGCTTGGAAGTATTGCGTCTTCAGACTCTGGTGGAGCTTGTACCTCGTCGTGATCACGCCGCAGCTGCTCATGTTCTGTTCGTGGCTCAAGACCACCGGGTTGGGGAGCTTCTAATTCAGACGGAGAGTCTGCATCATCCCTAGCGTTGCTAGATCGATCAGCATTGATCGTTGAGCCGAGGCTGGTTCCTGACGCCAGCTCTTTGTACTTGTCCTGGTGATCTCCTCGCCAGACTGCCTCTTGGTGAGCTGTCTGCTTTGACAGTTCGATGGCCACGCGCAAATCTACGTCATATTCTCCATCTGTTGTGCTTCGGTCGCGGTCAGTAGACGCTGTGTCGTCTGGAAGGGACTGCTCGACAGGTTCATATCTTGGCGGTGCGTTGACTGGTAATGTAGGTAATTCCTCGGCACCTGCATCTTTCTGTAAAAGCACCGGCTTGGTCACTCGCAGAGGTGGCGGCGTGTCTTTATGCTTGGCGCCGCGCTGCACAGCTTGAGACCCAAGATCTTGACTTGACAAATGAACTGAGGACGCGCTTTCAGCATTCGATGCGGCCTGTGCAGTGCTCTGCTCCAGGTGGGGTACATTCGCAGAGGCCGGTCTACTGTGGCTCCGGTCTCTATTCGCCGGTGCTGCGGGTTCTTCGTTGCTTTGGGCGCTGTTTGGCCGCGCGTCCAACGTGGGATCCTGTAAAGGAGGGATTTCGAAGTGGGGGAAGTCAACGCTGTCTACGAGCCAAGGATAGTGCCAGCCAGACATTACGGCAAATACATTGCTTGAGCGTTCATGAAGTGAGAGGAGACAACGGAAAGGCGAGGGGGGAGAAAGAGAGTCGCAGCTTACACTCACAGAGACAAGAAGCTCCCCAATCGGGAGCGATCTCCGAGATGTACTCTACGGCTCAAATCATCCAAGTTGCCTGGTTTTCACAGCCTTGCACAGTAATTCCGGTAAGCATGCCATGCTCGTTGTTCGTGGCTTGTCCGTATCTCAGTCGACTTGAGTGGCCATACACGAAAGACCGGTCAGTGTGACGCTGATTAGCAAGGCTTCGTACAGATGGTATCATCACCATCTTGCGCTTGGCGTTTTGCAATTGGACGGGCATGCTGTTGTTACATGTGCTTCGGGTTGGTGAGATGATAAGGTGAGTGAGGTCTAGATGGAGTTAAGACGGGCCGACGGGCGGCCCCTCGGGGATGAAAATGGCCGAAGCACTAGAGTAGCGTGAGTAGTCAGGCACTCCTACAGTAGGTAGGTAACTACCTACTGTCAATCCTTATGACGAGCTCCTTAGCGCCCATAAGAACACTTTTGCCCAGCAGGTATGAGTTGACTTCCTTTGAAAGCGAGCATATGAAGATATAAAAATGCCCTTTCCCCCGACAAGATCACTAGTCGTAGTAGAAGATGTGAGAATACAGGTAGCCACAAGGCGGTTCATCTAGGTCATGAGGCTCCACTCACATTCGAGTGGAGCTCGAGGGCCTATCGAGATCGGTCAAACGATGCATCCTTGGTGGTATATGTATAGTGTCATTCTTCTGTGATAGCGTTAAGATCTTGATAGTACAACCCGAAGATCTCTCACTGCTGGATCTGAAGAAGTCAGTTCCCTGAGCTGGTTGCTGACCTCCGCGCTTGTGAAGGTAGGCACACTCGCGCGAACTTGACTGATTCCATCGAAGGGCATGGACTGTGCGTACTCTGCAGACTCTTGACCTGTTTTTGCTCGGGCACTAAGGCAGCATCGTCGAAGCTAGACAATCCACTTCCATCTTTCTCTCCACCCCGAGAATGACGTTGCGTGTCCACAGTTCTGTGGTGCAGTAATGATGACCCGGCTCGGTGATGCATGCTGGAGCCCTGGATGGCTACTGAGATACAGCACTAGCCGT
Organism: Microcyclospora pomicola; assembly: GCA_002786065.1. Taxonomy (NCBI): domain Eukaryota; kingdom Fungi; phylum Ascomycota; class Dothideomycetes; order Capnodiales; genus Microcyclospora; species Microcyclospora pomicola. The sequence continues at coordinate 1,159,903 of NHNY01000005.1, read as the reverse complement.
TCCAGCGTCCTTGCTTCTGGCTCCACCTGAACGAGATGATCGTGACCACGTCTGTTGACGGGTTTGTGCCAAATGAAGTGTGCGGTGGTCGTTGTCAAAAGCGCTGCTATGCACATACGTGACATTATACACCGAGTCCGCGTATGTCGATATAGCCCTGTACCAAGACGAAGGGTTCCACCTGCATAGATCGTGGCAGCTGTTCAAGCTTTCAGCCTTCCTCATGCGCCTCCATGACTTGGCGACACCGACTCCGCACGCCATCGACACCGTCGACACCCTCCCATCTATCCAGCAAGCTCGAGACATCTCGCCACTCCGCCTCCGCCTCATCTTTTCTCCCCTCGGCCAGCAACGCCTCAAGTCTCTGCGAAGCCTCCAGCACCCACCGCACCGTCTCCTGCTGCGTCTTCTGCTTCCTCACCTCTTCAGTCCCTCGCACATCGTCTCCGCCATTCAGACTCCTCATCCTCTCCGCCAATCCCTCCGCCATCTCCGTGATCCGTCCAATCTGGCCCGTCAGCTCGCTCGTGCCGGGCGTGAGCGGATCCATCTTCTCCCGCATGCTGCGGATCGTCTCCGTCGCCGCGATCAGCTTGGAGTAGTTGTCGTAGACCAGCGCCTTCTTCTCGCCGTCCAGACTGCGGATCTCGCTCACTAGGCCCGCCTGCACGCGCAGCACGCCCTCCAGTCCTTCCCGTGCCAGCAGCGACTGGACATACGACTCGGCATTGAAGTCCGCGCGGTCAAGTTCGCTCGTCTCTTCGACTGGAGTCGTAGGGGTCTCGCGCGCATCGGCCGGTGCGGGGACTGGGAGGTTATAGTAGTCGCGGAGCGCGGTGCGGTTGCGGCGGATCGAGCTGCCGGTGTTGGAAGCTGGGGGCCGCGAGGTCGATACGGAGCGGATGGTATTGTCGGTAGAGACTGAATTGCGCCGGGAGGACAGAGCAATCGACGGCCTGGGTGAAGCTATGGTCGACATGATCGCACCGGCTGACGAACGTGTACGATTGCGAGGACTGGAGACTGCAGTAGTGCTCGCGTTGAACACATCATCACATGCAAATGAATGAGCGCGGAACAGGTCCGCACGTCACGTTCAAACGCGTCTCCCTCCAGGTGGGGTACACCATACATGTAAGTTACACATAGCACCCCGGATATGCTAGCAATGCAGCAGTATATCTCCGAACATATCTGTGTAACTTTTGCATGAACGACCATGACGACCATCCACGACCGAGTCCTCTCCTACCTCACATCCAAGCACCTGCCCCCATCGCCCACCTTCCTCAGCACCGTGATCGCGTCCATCAACCCCAACGCCGCCCCCGCATCTCTGCAGCAAACAGCGCGTTTTCGTCTCCTCGCCTCCGATCTACGCACCTCGCTATCCCCGTCCGCCGCCGTGCTGCCATTCTCCGTCTCCGACCCAGCGGTCCGCGAAACCCACTTGCCCGCCCCACCGATCCCCGTGCAAGTCCTCGACGTCGAGGATATCGGCCGCAGCCGCTGGGCGCAGGTGGAAAGTATGGAGGCCGAGGAGCGCGGGGAGACGAAGAAGGGGCAGGAGATCATCAGGGTTGTGCCGAGCGAGGACCAGCAGCAGGCGGGGGAGAGCACGGCCGCGAGCACAGGGCCGCATAAACTGCTGCTGCAGGATGCGAAGGGGCAGGAAGCGTACGGGCTGGAGCTCTCTACGGTGCCGAAGGTGGGGCTGGGCATGGGGATCGGAAGCAAGCTGATGTTGAGGGGTGCGGTGGTGGCGAGAGGGGTCATCTTGCTTGAGCCGGGGCGATGCGAGGTCTTGGGGGGCAAGGTGGAGAGCTGGGACCGCAAGTGGAGGGAAGAGCGGAAGGCGGTGCTGAAGCAAAGGGCCGGATGGAGGGAGGACGCTGTTGCTGTGGAGTGAAGGGACGGGTCGTGAATGCCCTGCGCACACAGCCATGGCTTTCGAGACCACCAAGAATCCGCGGACGGGCACGGATCAAAGCAAGATTCGATCCACAGCGCCGGCTGCCAGTCAGCACCCAACTTAAGCTGCGAATGGTCCACAACAGCCGTTACCGCAGAAATTGTCACGACTCAAGCTTGGCGACATTCTGCTATTAAGCCGTAGCTAGATCCGCCACGGATTGCGCCTAGGCACGACTCATGCCTATATTGTGGCATGGTCAATGGCACATCAGTGCTCCTTTGAAATCATAGGATGAAGGACTAGGTGAAGCCGTCTTCGTATTCGTCATAGTGTGGTGCACATACATATGCACCAACTGTGAAGAGAAGGCCGAACGCTTGCGAGGCCGAACACATAGGCTGAATCAGGGCTGGTGAAAGACTGAGAGCAAAAGAGCACGCTAAGCTCACTGGGAGTTTGGTAACTGATAAAACACTTTTTAATTAACCTATTAGGGTCATAACTGTCGACAAGAATATGTACGCGGGGTATCTTCTGAGGTAGTCTACATCACGTAGAGAAGGTTGGTGTCTGTACAAGATGTCAGTGAGGGGACACACACTTGGGCCAGAATGCAAGCAAGGTGGACTTACCCAGAGGATGACTGCAGCTCAGTTGCGGCTTCTGCGAGTATCTGCCTTCAAGCTCTTCACGAATGCTGTTAAGCAATCCAACATAGCTCTGCTGCGGGTTCTTCTTGAGGGCGGCCACAAAGGCCCAGGACATGGCACCAGTAGCCTGGCCTGAAATCTGTGCGTCTTGTCTGTTCGAACGAGTGTCGTTAGTAAATGCAGAGTCATACAAGTGTGAATAGGCAAAGCCAACATGCAGTAGTGCCAACGCAACTCGCGGTCCCAACGCCAGGAAACAGGCCGCAAGGGCCCATTTCGCAGCGAAGGGACGTAGAAAGTACACGTGATCACACTACTGCTATTGGACATCGCTCGCTCGAACGCTGCAAATTGAACCTCGCGGCAGACACAACACCACATCACATCATAACAAGACTGTGCCGTTCATGTCCCGATGGAAGGTGTGTAAAGCCTTTGGAGTGGTACATCGGTCTTCCATAGACGACTCCAAATCTTGCAAAAATGACAAATCAAAATCAATGGGAAAGTAGGGGTGAACATACGAAGTCTGGTCGTCCTTGCTGCCACTCCACATGATGACGTCCGCGGGACTGGTCTTTGTCCGTAAGTTCCTCTGGTATGTCTCATCGCCAGATGTGGCTTTCTTGAAAAAGCCCATGGCCGTCGACGCCATACCACCAAGATCGCCACGAGCATAGCTTGAGACGATACCCAGCAGACCTTGACCTGCTTCTTTGGCGAGATTAGGCTCCTTGAGCACGCCTTGCGTGGAGTAAATGTATGGTAAGTCCAGAGCAGAGCCAGAATGACATGAGTCGAAGATTGCTGTTAATCGAACTCCGGGTTGAAGTGGTGCCACCCTGAAAAGCATGTCAGCATGAGTTTTTCGATGGAGGTTAGACATTGCTCACATGATGCGATGCATCTCGTCATCCACGATGTGCCCGGCTTGCCTGAAGTCTACAGGGTAGATGACCTCGTCGTATCCATCATCTTCGTCGCCATCAAGATCTGGCGTCTGACCTCCATGACCTGAGTAGTGGAAGAAGAGAGAATCGTTCGGTTGCGCATCTTTTACTAGCCAGTGCATCGCTCGGAGGATGTTCGCCTTGGTGGGCTGGCTCATCGGGTTCTGTTGGTCATCTGTTAAGGTGACCATATCTTCCCTCTTGTATCCGAAGTGTCCGTTCAAGTACGTCGACATGTTCTTCACATCGTTGATGCATCCTCGCAGTTGTCCCCGCTGGTTGAAGTAATTGATGCCTATGAGAAGGGCTTTCCGTCTGCCAGTGCAGTTGGAGTATTGAAATGTGTATCCAGGAGCCCCGTTGCCAAAGTTCTGTGTATTCTGCGGAGGAGGAGGAGGTCTGCCGTAGCCTGCTGTGCTCATGTTAGAGAATTGTTTGCGAACCCATGAAGATATGCTTACCTTGCTGTGGCGGGGGTCGTTGGCCATAAGGCTGTTGTGCTGCTGAAGGCGCACCAGGCGCTCCGTAATTGTAGCTCTGCTGTGGAGGTGGTCCTTGTTGATATCCGCCGTACTGAGGGGGCGGTGGTCCACCGTACCCTCCGTTGTGTGGCGGTTGCGGTGAAGGCGCGCTGCGATCGGTCAGTCTCGGAAGGCTCAAGCTTACGTCGTGCTTGAGACAGGTCTTACGGGTAGCCTTGTGGAGGATATTGCTGTGGTGGAGGATATCCGCCACCGTACTGTTGAGGTGGTGGATACCCAGAACCCTGCTGGGAGTTGTGATAGCCTTGGCCCGGGTAGTACGACATTCCAAGGAGGGTGCTAGAGGATCGTTGTTGAACAGGTAGCTGTGCTTAGATTGCGGCGACAATGCGCCAGGCAACACAGACGACAGAAGTGGCGAGGGAGGTGGGCTTTATCTTCGCGGCGATGGATAGTAGTGGTAGGGTGAGATATCGTGACACGCAAGCGAATCGTGGTATAGACGATGTCACCCGCGGAGGCTTAGCAGACTGGCGTAGGACTGGTGTGTTGATGCTGGATGATGTAACGGCAGCGGACGACAGTCTCGATGTAGACGTCGTGTCGTCGATATGTAGCGGGCGATAGTCAGATGTGCAGCGAGCTTGGAGTGATAGATTGTCGATGGAGGTGGGATGATTGAAGCAGGAGAATTGAAGTCCCTGGAATCTTCCCCACCTTCTTTCGGTCTGTGCACGGCTTCATGTGTGCTCACGTTTCGGGCTCCCGTCTCCGGTCTGCAGCATCGCACACCTGCAATGGTCGCGTTCTAATTTCTGTACCCGTCGTGCCAGACCATCTTCAGGCAAAGGCTGCACTGCCCATGACTATATTCAGAGCGGTATGGGGGAGGAGAAGACTGGAACTGCATACAAGCACTTCTTAACCCGGCCCACGCGTGCGCTCCGACTGGTGCCATGTGGACGTGGCTGCAGGAAGCATGCATCAAGCCACGGGCACGCCGCGCAACAAGGCTCAATGGCTACAAACTCTGATGCTATACCACCCCACTCGCCAATGTCACCCTAGCCATGGCAGGAGAAGCATTGTTGTTCCACGACATGCAGCATCTGACGGCCTACACCCAAGGACTCAGCTGGACATCCAAGGAGTGCCGCGCAGACCCATAAGCTGCGTATCGATCCGTGGCCCGCTGAGTTGGGATATGTTGCATATCTGCAGCTCATCACCCTTTGCAGTGCAGGACCTCGTGCCGCGTCACAGCATCGAAATGAATAATGTCGGTGTGTAGGGCAGCCACACATGGTTGTTTGTGGCGTCAAGCCCATCGGCCATTTCCTGCCTGCCTGCATGCAGCAATGCTCAACTCAAAACGTTCTACCTACTCCAGCACAGGTGTCATATCACTACGTTGATCAAGGATGCAACGGTGCCATGCTTGGTTGTGCCATGTTGGCTAGGCCGTGTGGCTCCGCGGATACAGACTGTGGAAAGGTTCGACCACGAGACAGAGAGCACCACCCTAAAAACGGTTCCCGCGCGGACAAGACCGACATTCACGAAAGTGCAGAACGTCAGACGAACGTGCTTTTGCGTGATCGAATCGAAGCACATTACAGTAGGTGTGTTCGTCGAAGCTGATATCAGACATGCTCGAGGTTTGAATAAGCATCGATGGGTCCGACAGTCCTGCCGATCGACCCCAGATACAGCTGACAATGAGGAAATGATCAGCTCTGGGTGACATGGCGGAACGTCAGGCACGGTAGGTACCTTGTGAATGATAAGGTATCCTCCAACTCAGAAATCCACGAGTGCGGCACGCGCCAAAAGCTAGCACGACCGATCTGCCGCATAGCCTCTATCCTCGGTACCAGTTGCAATATTGTTTCGGAGGTAGAGTCGTGTTTGTGAAGAGGCTAGTAGCGTCATCAGTCACAAGCAAGAGCGGTTCGAGGCTCTCCAATGGTCGAGTACAGCAATCCACTGTAGCTGAGTCGTGCACGAATCCACAGGGCTGATTCCCCCAGTCGCCAGACTCGAACATTAGCTCAGGTAGCTACTTTGGATCTACGTCAGAAATGCCATTGGAATGTGGCAGTGTTCTTCGCCAGTATCGCAGGCTACTGCAACCTTCTGGACTTCTCATCAGGATGCCGTGGGCTGGTCCAAAGGTCACATTTCAAAACTCTACGGACTTCAGGTTACATCCGCTTGCATGAACACTCGATCAGATGATGTACAATCTGGTCAACAGCCATGAAACTGCCAGCTGAGATTGATCCTCAACTTAGAACAGATGGACGTCAACAGCTGGCACAGCCCTGCGCTCCAGCTTGTGTCCTGAGATGTTCACACCATACGCACATCTGATGCTGATTGGAGTACCTAGATGTGCCTAGTCGATCAATGTCCCGCGCGAAGCACAGCTTCTTCAGCCCTATCGTGCCTTCCATCTCACCTTCCCCACCCACGCCGCCCATTTCACCACATCCTCCCGCTCCATCAAAGCGTCCACGCTATTCCACTCCCGCGCCAACTCTTCGTTCGATGCGATCTTGTGCACGAACGAATGACATGCCCGACACAACCATGCCACCTTATTCAGTTCCCACTCCTTGGCCCACCCCCGCTTCACTGCCTTTGCGTGCATCTGCCGTGGGATCAGATGATGGTACGTCAACGGGACATGTTCGCGCTCACAGATCTCGCACCCCGCCGCCAGCACCGTCGGCGTGTGCTCGGGCGGCGCTGCAGCTGCCGCGACGATGTAGCTCGACAGCATGTGTTCGAGGAACCTCTCCAGCGAGGACGATTCGGGGACGAGATCGTATGTCGTCAGCGAGTCTTCCGTCGATGGCGGCAGGCTCTCGACGAGTTGCTGCACCAGCGCGGAATCCATAGGCACGCCGTACTTCTCCGCGAGATTGCTATCGTCCTGTATCTTCGCATATGATAGGGTTCGTAGATCTGCAGGTAAGGAGAGGAATGTTTCCTCCGCAAGGTACTGCGTTGACAGTCTCCCGATCAGCCAGAGTACAGCATCTATGAACATGAAATAGCAAGCATACAGGTAGATGATGAAGAGGAGCAACCACCACCACAGGAATAACACCATAGGACATTATTGGAACCGCCCCTCACATCATGAACATATCACACATCATGAAAGGTAAGGTAAAGCGTAGACACACCTCGACAAATTCACTCAATTCCTCGCCACTCCCTCCACCACTACCATCACCCTCACCACTCGCCTCCCGCACCACAGGCTTGATCTCATTCTTTCTTCCCTTGACCGCTCGCCGCTTCGACCCACCCGATCGGCCGCTCGCTGGCGCTAGACGCTCAATGACCAGCGTGGACAGGCTGTCGCGGAAGAGGTCGAAGTTGGTGGACTCGGCGGCGGGGATCATGTGTGAGCTTTATCTACCTGAGATTTGTTGATGTGACAGGGAGGAGTATGATTCAAAGAGTTATTAGGGGATACTTCTTGTACCTTAGGCTTAGATGGTGAGGATGATCGGGCAGAGGGTATGGGTTGTGCTAGCGACGGGGCTGAGTTGTAATGTATGTGGTCATGACGATGATGCGTTGATCTCTCGACTGGTATTCTACCTCAAGTGTCAAGACGAGGGCTGAAGTGACCGAGACACTTCTTACCTAGGGTATGCTTACGGAGTGCGCACTCATCCCAGAAGATGATACTCGGCCCCTACATCGAGATGTGTGCCAATCTCCGTACAGACATTGGACACTTTCTGTTGTGCGATGCGAAGTGGGAGACATTGGCTTTCCTGAGCTTCTGCTATGCCTCAATCCGCTCTCCTACTGCACAACAGTGATCATGGTTATACATAGTACTACTCGTGCCACTCGCGATGATGAGTCTTTGGACACAACATACCCGGCATTTGTCGCCATGAAGGCATATGGGCCGTCGTGTTTGCACGCGATGCTGACCTCAACTGAGGCCGGCAGACTGTTGCATCACTTTTCCAACCAAACGTAGTCATCATGCCATATTTTGGACAGCGCACTCGTGCCTAGCAGCAATTTCCACGGCGCATGCTCGACCGCCGTCCCACTATAAGGACCACGACGAGAGCGCCGACGGCATCAGAAGCCTGAACGAAGAAGTAAACACTCGATGCCCGCCATCATCTCACACCTCGAACAGACTTCACATTCCCAGCAACCACCACCAAATCGTGTCTCGCCATATGTAAGATTTCCCTTCCTCCCACACTGCACGAGCATGACGCTCCGCAGGAAAATTAGGCCGGGGGTAAGCTGACGAGTGGATGATCCTTCTACACTTCCATTTCCCCTCGCAATCTACCACTGGACATGATATCGGTAGATGTAGTGAATAGGAAGAGATTCAGTTTATGTGAAGAAGGAAGAAGAAGAAGGAGAGGAAGGAATCTTCGAGTAGAATGAGGATAAACAGCAGCACGAAACGGGAATTGCGGCGCCAAGCGAAATGTATGTCATGTGACGTGTTGCTGTTTTTCTTATTCATCATTTGGTGGGGGGCGCGAGTAGAGGCCCAATCAGGTGGGGGCCGTTTACTCTGCCTCTCGCGCTCGACGAAACAACTTCACAGCCCCACCACACACGACACTTCGCGGTCTAAAAGTGACTCGATTTGGGCGGCGGTAATATACAAGGAGCACGACACATTCGAGATACTCGCTGCCTTATTCTCTGACCACTTAATTCCTTGCACGAAGTCGAACTGCTGCACCCAGAGGTTCTTCTTCGAAAAGGCCCTACACAAAACCCCTCCATTACACACATTCGCCTCCAACAACATCAACATGTCGAGTTCTACAAGAGGACGAGCAGGGAAGTTCCAGAAAGCGAAGCGAGGAGGTGAGCACATATTGAATCCACATCACAACTCATCACACTTCCAAACACACACAACTGACACTTCCATCCCCAGGCGGCCGACAGTTCAGCAAGAACCTCCGCCCACTAGACGCCGATGGCGGCGAACGAGGCATGTGGGCCGAGCCCGTCGCCGAAGAGAGCTCGGACGAAGACGACTCGGACGACAGCTCGGAAGAAGATTCGGACTCGGACGCCCCGCCGCAGCCCCAGGCGGAGATGACGCGTGAGGAGCGCCGCGCCGCCGCCAAAGCGAAGAAGGAAGCCGCGATCAAGAAAAAGCAAGGCGTGCCGCAACCGGGCGACCTACCGTCCAGCGACGAGGAGGACTCCGACGACGATGACATGCCCGCGAACCCGAACCACAGCGCGTCAGCGCGCAAGCAAGCGGAGAAGGCCCCGCCGACGGCCGACGAAGCGGCCGCGGCTGCCGCCGCGAAGCCCAAGAAGCTCACCAAGCCTGAGGACGTGTCGCAATTATCGCGGCGGGAGCGCGAGGCGCTGCAGGCACAGCAGGCGAAGGAGCGGTATCAGAAGCTGCATGCCGAGGGCAAGACGGACGAGGCACGGGCAGATCTCGAGCGGTTGAAGCTGGTCCGGGCGCAGCGCGAGGAGGCGGCGGCGCAGAAAGCGGCTGAGAAGCAGGAGCGGGAGTTGCTGGATAAGGAGAAGCAGGAGCAGATGGCGCGGATGGAGAGGCAACAGAAGCTCAAGGCGGCGCGTGGAGGCAAGGGGGCGAAGAAGGGTGGGAAGTCTTGAAAGTTGCACCTGTCTACGATCGTGATGATTGGATTTTCAAGCATGGGCTGCGGGCGAGACGTCTTACGCAAGTCGTGGAGATGTGGCATAGCCTTGACATTTATGAAGAACGGCTTGCTCCTCGACTACTTCTGCTTCGCATCTCCGGTCTAGAGTCGTGTTGTTCGTGATCATTGTGCAGTTCTCTGCCCTCTTATCTGGAAAGGAACAACTCCTTACAGCAGATATGGTGTTTCCATTGCTCACTCGCCAGGACACCCGCTAGTGTCCAGATAGCCCCATCGTCGTGACGTCGTCGAGGACTGGTTCCATGCACTTACCGCCTGATACTCAATATCCATATACCATGTAATATCCATGTTGCCATGCAGAACCCATAAAATCCAGACGATCAAATGCCAAACTTGGCACGTATCACTAGATGATTCGCAAGACATAAAGTCAGCCAGCACGACATGAGCAAGGATGAAGATGGGGGCGAGAGGTGGGAAAGAAGGTATCCAGACTTACGACCTGTCGCCACATTGCGCTTCGAGTTCTTGACGAACTTGTTCACGTCGTCAGCCCAGCCTTTGCTGTTCTGCTCGACGCGCTCCATCGAGTCGCCGACCAGGCCCAGCTGCTCGGTGCGCTCTTGGATCTGCCGCTGCATGTAGTCCCAGTAGCCGCCGCCGGCCGCGACTGCAGGGACATTGGTGGCGGTGCTACTGCTGCTCGATGCGGCGGCACGGCGCTGCTGTTCTTCCGCCCGGGCTTGCGCGATCATGCGCTTCGATGGTGGCCGGTCGGGTCCACCGATCAGGATGTCCATGTCTGCGGGGGTGATGTATTGGGTGCCGGTAACCCATTGCACGGTGCTGATGGTCGGGCGGGGTGGGATCAAGGCATTCGGGTTGTAGAGCCTGTCCTGGCTTTGGTGTAGAGGCTGCCCAGTGCCCCAGATGGAGAGGAGGGCTAGTGCCGACGGCCCTGTGAACGCTAATATGTGTCCGGTTGGAGTGATGGCAGCATCCTTGAAGCGACGGACGTCAAGGAAGTTGGCGAGATTGCTGGATCCGATCTCACGGAGGGCGGGGATGGAGTAGATTCGCGTACTGCCATCACCAAAGAGACCGCAGATGGCATAACCTTGGTCTTGGTACCGTACAACCCTGGCAGCGTCACAGAACACCGAGTCGAAGGATTTGTGTGCGCCTTTAGAGGAGGCAGGACGGAAGATATGAATGCCAGTAGGTGTAACCGCCACCAACACGCCGTTGATGCGCAAGCCATCCCCGAGTCGTCCCATCGCTAGCTGGCTAGCATAGGCTGGTGTGCCTGAGTCTGCGTGGATGGGATACAGGGAGAGTACTTCGCTGTCGAGGGACACCGACCCGGCGTATTGTACTGTATAGCGTCCGCTGGGATCTGGGACGATTTTGAGGGAAGCGACATGCCCAAGATTTGTGCCCACGTGGAGGAGGATACTGCTGTAGTCGTCCCCATCACACATCATGATACTGAATTCGATCTCCGTTGCCCACTCCGATTTGCTCCCTGCAGAGCTGCCAGCACGCCTCCGTAAACTGCCTTTTCCATGGCCGCTGTACATATCCGCAATTGAGGCCGTGTAGATTACTGCTGGGCCGCGCATATCAATAACAACGATTGAGCCACTCTTGTAACCCGCTGCAACAAAGCCGACTTCACTCATCTTCACAGCAGAAACAGGACCTTCTTGCTGGTCGAGAAGCACGGCAGGCATCAACCCTTCACTCAAAGACGGATCCACTCGATCACTCACTACAGCGAGCTGACGTGGTTGAGTCGGCTTCGGCGGTGGAGGTTCACGACCAGCATTCTTGTTTGAGCTCCATCGAAACACGATCAGCTCGCCACTCGATAAACCAACAGCGAGCTCCCCGGAGGCACCAGCGAGAGACATATCAGCTATGTCCACTCCTTCGAAACGACCTACCGCTCGGCTGACATCAACCTGGAGCACACTGTCGTTCTCAATCTCGTCCCCAGCGCCGACATCCCACAGCCGGATCGTTCCATCGGCATGAGCAGTGAGCGCAATGTCCCGCTTTTCGAACCTGCGTAACGGCCGGGTAGCTTCAGCACCTCCTGTGAGAATCAACGGCCCTTTTGATCGCCTTTCCGTCATACCGAGCCAACGCTCACGGTCGGTCCGAGCGATCTCGAGACGCTTGATGAATGGATGGACAAAGGTCGCTGAAATATGAAGTTGGTTCGTAGGTGAGATGGGCATACCAGAAGGAAATGAGAGAGTCAGCAATTCGCCGGAAGAAAGTAAGGCTAAGATGGCGATTGGGTCGTGAGCACCTGCAAAATGTGGCGTTGCCCGTGGTATCAGACAGTAATCTACGACTTCAGCGCCTGGCGGGGTGGGTAAAAACCGCTGACGTTTGGGCGACTCGAAGTAGGACACAAGGGTCGTCCACGGACTCGTGGCGTAGACAGGTGTACGACCCATCTCGAACAGCGTCAGACCTTTGCTTGGCGCTTGACTTGACATGCCGCCTGCAATAATGATGATTGTGTCTTCGGGATCTGGATTGTTGGCGCACCAATCCAGTCTGAACAGAGGTTCCTTCACTGCAAGTGGAGACATTCCTTGTTGGGTCATGGTAGTTGCTGTGCCAGGGGTCGCAATATGGGTATCGGCCAGCGTCCGAGCCATCAGTATACGCCCGTCTCTCAGAGTGTCCCAAAAGACAATCGAGCTATCTTCGTAGCCAGTCATGATGAATGTTCCCGTAGGGTGCCAGACTGCTTGCGTCAACCTGGGTCTCCTGATAGTATTCGCCATCGTAGCATCTCCATCACCTCCAGGAGCGCCACGGGGAATCTCATACTGAAATGACCGCACCGCCTTGTTCAATTTGAAGCTGAAAATGACCGCACCGTGCGTATAACCAATCAGAACCTGTCCAATATCTCTGGGATGGAACTGAATGGATACGATACTCGACACACGCGCTCTAGGCTCTACTTCCTGCCACAAGTTTGGGATCTTGAAAGGCGCCAGGTTCTCTCGGTCAAGGTCGTAAGCCAGGATATCGCCTGACTGCATTCCCAGCAGTGCATAGTCCAGAGTCGGATCGGAGCACAACGCCGTCACCGTCCCGGGCGGCGAATGTGCAGCTAGCAAGGTCTTGAGCTCGAGAGAATACACATTGATGTCGTGTCGGCTATCGATACAGATCAACTTCTCAGCACAGAACTGCAGAGTCCTAACATCCGTCGGGCGCGGTAACGGGAGTGTCACTTGGACTCTATGTTGCCCAAACACCTCGATCTGGCCGGGTCCGTATTGTGAAGACTTGGTGCCAACAGCAAGAAGCGACTGTACCGGGTCATACGCCAAGGCTGTGATCTGGGAATTGATTCCATATCGACCCAGATCATCGATGGCAAACAGACCTGGCAGAATGCCTGCCGATAAGTCATTTTGAATCCCTGCCTGTTTGCCGCGCAGGAGATGCGCCATGATTCGTGGTCTCTAAAAGAATAGCAGTAGACTTTGTCTGCCTGTGGCCGGTCCTCCAGAACATCTGGCGATGGCCCGTGCGTTCAGGTGTTCGACTTTGCCAATTCACATCCTCTTCAATTTCAGGTGGTGAGATTGCTCTACTCTTTTGCGTGTCTGTGTATCCGCTTGGAAGATGTCATGGACAGTGTGGTGCAATGTGCATCATCTAACGTCACTCCCAATCCTGTTGACTCAGCAAGATATGTCGGAGCATGGAAGGTCACGCTTTCATCACGGAGTTTGACAATGGAACAAGACATTTGTGCAAGTTGACTACCTGATACACCGTTCCGCAGCTCGTCACTTCACCGTCCCAAATCGAACGGATTTGGATACAACGAGCTGTGTCGTGTCACGATTGAGTGCCGCAAATGCGCGAGTCATCTTCCATGGAGCGCTTCGAAATGTTTGGTCGAAGCCAGTTGCGTTCTTACAAGGCAGTATAGGTGGCTATCTTACAAAGGAAGTATGAATCAACGAATATTACGATGCCCCGAGCACAGCCGTCTGCCTAGGTGCAGGTTGCAAACCTAGTCGTGTTGTGATGAACTTGCCCAACCGGACCGCCGGATCGTCAAGATACTTGGTCAGGACGTGGGAAACGACCAGATTCGCGGCCAAGATAGTGACCCAGATGCAACCCCATTGAAGATTGAAGCCAAAGACACCCCACTCTGGTACATAGAGCAAGTGATCCCACCATTTCTGCGGGCTCCCGAATGGCGTCCGACCCAATGTTCGGGCCCATCGATCAGTCAAGATGTACGCGAGAGGTAGATGAACGAGGTAGAGCATGAAGCTGACCTTACCAAGATATTGGATGGGCTTGGTGTTGAATATCCACTGCAGCCACGGGATCCGCAAAAAAGAGTAGACCAAGCCAATAGCGCCCCATGACTCCCAGAACCGGTAGAACTGTGCTTTGTTATAGGCCTTTGGAATCAGAGTTGAAAGCCAATACCATCCTGGGGTCTCCGCCATCCATTCGGGTTTACCAGCTGTAGCTGGACCCGAAAGCAGATACCAGCTGATAACGAAGATGAGGTGGATGCCGATTGTCGATGCAGGCACTGTCAAGTGTTTGGTTTGTGTCGGGACCGTGAACTTGTGCGCCAGCAGTGGCTTGTCCAGCGCATAGACGTTCAATATTGTGAGCATGAAGCCAGCTGTGAAGCAGGCCTGCCACCAGAATCCATACTCAAGCAACGCAGTCGAAAGAGTCAACAGAGTCCCAGCGAACCAAGAGTTGATTGGAGAAGCAAGACCAAAGCTCTGAACCGCTCGACTGTACAGTAGCACGAGGCCATAGCACATTATCGATCCTTTCAGCTCGATGGGGATGGTCCACACCACTATGTCGTAAATGAACCAAAATTGGTCAGACGCATGATATTTCCAGGGCGGGAAGTAATCCCAGCACTGCCATGCCCAGCGCCCCACTTCGCTGATTATCGTTGGTTTAGGCTCCAACCACGGCATTGAAGGGTGGAAGTTGCCTGGCACATGCAGAGCCATCGCGATAATGAACGCGAAGCCCCAGCAAGGCAGATATAACCGCACTGGTCGTCGTATCATCGCTGAGGCCCAAGATTTGAGAAAGTCCTTTTGTCGATTCGCGCGAACCATCTTGACCATTGATTGAGTAATGACGAACCCAGAGAGCACAAAGAAGACCGATACAGCAGCAGTCCCTCCAGTGTAGAAGACTCGAAGGAAAGGAAGGCCGATGAAGTAATAGAATGGTCCATCCTGGCCTCCTGCTCCAAATCCACGCTCATGATTGTCACTGCCCAAAGTATGGTTGGTGAAGACGCAAAGGGCAGCGATACCACGTAATCCGGTGAAGTAATCAGTCGAGGCCTCCGGCTCTATCACCAGCTGTTGCGATCTCTTTTCCGCTCCGTAGTCCGCCATGAGCGGATCTTGCTCGAGGATTACATCGCGTTCGTCAGGGGAAAGGCCGCGCTCGATGTCAGGATGCTCTACGAGCTCGTAACTCAGATGGTTCGGCGCAGCCATCTTCAAAGAGTGCTGCCCATAATGGCATGAAGAATGCTGGAGAGCGAGAGATGTTCTCCAGCAAGGGGTGATACCGTAATAATGTCAAGAAATCCATTTCCCCAATGTAGTATGCGTATCACAAGGCTGAGCTTGGTGGCGGATGCCGAGGTCACCCTATCATCAACGATGATCCTGGCTGCATGATAGCATTGACAGCATTGATAGCCAGACAACCTACCATTGTCGAGGAACGCATCGACTCTTCCATTTGCGCGCAAGGACTCAAGTTCATGTTACCTGGTAGTACTGTATCGAGAAGACGCCGACTCTAGCTACGTACAGTGTCCGTACCGATATAGTGTTGGTTAGCGGCTACCTTGTGGACAGCTGCGGGAGAGTCGCCGCATACACCGTCGCAGATGTACTTCGCATTGATACAAGACTGATATGGGCGGACAGCGTCGATGAGTTGCTTGAGGTGGATCACAGGACATGACGTTCTTAATAATCTATCCAGTGCTGATGTTAGAACTATATATACCTCACCGTGCCGCACCTTACATACCGTATATGTGCAAACCTCCGGCATACATGTGTCCCACCTCTCAGGCGCCGACGTGTGCTAGACGCCGTACGTCACGCTAACACGAGAAATCGCGTCCCAAGCCCTCACGTGGAGCTGCACTTTGCATGTCCCTGTTGCCAAACACACACGAACATCTTTGCTAGGTTCCCTCTCTTCCTTACATCAACAATCACCTTTCATCTTCACATCATCGCAACATCACACCACGTACTCTGTTGCCGGCGAAAGGATTACAAACGAAGTCCAAAGCGACATCGGCACTACTGTACACCGCCCCCACATTGCACAAGCAACCACAGCGAGAGAAACAAACAAAAGATCACACAACAGGACAACGTAGCACGACATAGCACAGCATCATGGCAGCTGTCTCACTCCTGAATGTGACGGTGCGCAACAACCCAGCGGCCTTCAGCTCGCCCTACGAGTTCGAGATCACCTTCGAATGCCTGGAGCCACTGCAGAGGGATCTTGAGTGGAAGTTGACCTATGTGGGCTCCGCAACCTCGTAAGTAGCTGGCCCAGCTGTTTAGGCAGCAGACCCTCTGCCCTGCTTACCAATGAGCTCGCGCTGATACGATGAGTCGTCTGCAGCTCCGAGCATGACCAGGAACTCGACTCCCTGCTCGTTGGACCCATCCCAGTAGGCGTTAACAAATTCGTCTTCGAAGCCGACCCACCCAACACCGCCCGTATCCCCGCAACCGAGATCCTCGGTGTCACTGTCATCCTGCTGTCGTGCAGCTACGACGACCGTGAGTTTGTGCGCGTGGGTTACTATGTCAACAACGAATACACCGACGAGACGCTCATCAATGAGCCGCCGGCGAAGCCCATCGTCGAGAAGGTCCGACGCAGCATCCTGGCAGAGAAGCCTAGGGTGACGCGGTTCAACATCAAATGGGATAGCGACGAGACGGCGCCAGCGGAGTTTCCCCCTGAACAGCCGGATGTCGACGCGCAGGAGGACGATGGCGCGTTGTACGGTGCCGAAGAGGAAGAAGAGGAGGAGGATGAAGAGGCGCCGGAGTTGGCAGAGGGTGAAGAGGCGGCCAAGGCAACAGCTGTAGGAGAGGATGCTGAGATGGAAGGTATGGAAGGCAATGGGAAAGAGGAGGATGAGGAAAGCGAGGCTGGAAGCGAGGACATCGGTGACGAGAGTGAGGATGAAGAGGACGAGGAGGAACTAGAGGAGGACGGCGAGGAGGCGGGGGGGGATCACGAGATGGAGATAGACGGAGTTGCGACGGGATCCAAGGACAACGAGGGCAAGGATCACGCCGCTGCCCAGCAGGCAGATGTCATGGTGCATTAAGAGACTAGATGGATATGGCTGCTGTGTCATTAAGCATTGAATGTTGCGACGGTGCGAATGACGAAGACGACCAGGATCCGGATGCACAAAATTTGATACCAGGGAAACATACTCATCCAGCTTGAAAATTAGAAGTATATAAATGAGACAACGTATTGGATCCAGCATGACGGGTAGCAATCAAGCGTGTTACTCGTCCCTTTTCAGGTACGCAACCTATCTACGAGATGCTACTCATGTAGACCGTGGAAAGATATCCGCATCTACAGCGGTCCATGAAGCTACGGCTCATGTTCATATACTCTCGCATCATTTCATCCTCATCAAGCCATAAATGGTCCTCGTATGTCAAGGTACGCAGCACGCTGTGCATTATGGCTGTCTCTTCGTGTTGCCCTCACACCGACCCAGTCGAACGCCGCGCTGTTTCAATTCAATGGTCAGAGCCGAGTCTGATCCGGACTCGTACTCATCATGCATAAGACCTCCTCAAAGTCCGCACGCCAGCACTTCACGCCGGCTGCTCGTACGACCTCTTGATCATCCGGCCGAACTGTTCGAAGTTGACGTTCTCCCGGACGACAGTGCCTCGGGCCTCGTTCTCCTTGTTCAGCGGCACCTTCACCGTGCCGTCGCTCTCAATCTTCCATCCACACACCTCGCTCACGAAGCTCTCGAACTTGGCCCCCTGAAGGTTCAGCCACGCCTCCAGGACGTCTCGTTGGACTTCTTGCATGCACTGTGACACGACCACGGCGATGCGGACGCGCATCACCTCTTCGAACCCTTGCACATCGGCCACGAGATCGGCGTAGTCGTCTGAGGACTCAAACGTGCTCCAGAATGTCTCGTATTGTGCGTTGTTGAGCTGAGTGTGTAGGAGGGAGAGATGCTGGACTGCTTCCGCGATGCTGCCAGAAGCTGGGTCGCTTTTCGACGCGACCAGGACGTGTGGTGGAAGCAGGGCCAAGCACAGTGAGAAATCGGGTGAAGGGAAGACAGTCAGAGATTTGGCGAGGATGTTGGTCGTGGTTTCAGGATGTGAGAGGTGGGGGTTGAATTGATATCTGAAATGATCATTCGAGTCAGTATCGTATCCTCGAATCCACTTGACAGGCAAACAAAGAGGCCGTATTTCTGCTGGTCTTTCAGATAGAGCTAATATCTAATGATAATCACAGTTGGACCTGGGTTCAAGCAGGTCCGATCATGTAATAGGAAACGTTTTAAGTTTATTCATCTTTGTGCAGCCGCATCCTCCTCTTTGCTGATGAGATGTAGGGTTCCACGTACAGTTTCAACAGTGCCAGGTTGGCATATATGTCGTAAGTCTGGTTGTCGCATTGCTGGGCGACATACTCCTGGAAGACACCAGTAGTCTCGGGATTGTAGCGATCGAGGCCGTTCAGTATGGTATCGATGTTCTCTGGCCGCTCGGGCGCTGAGTCGAAAGCAACACCCATTGTCGAGATTGCTGTGCTGGAACTTGTATTGGACTCAAGATGATCTTGGATGTAGGATGTCGAATAAGTGCGAGATTTTCGCCAATCAGCGGAGGTCTTGGCGGCTGCGCCGATGCTCTACATAGAATGAACCGTTGCGCAATCGAGCATTTAGTGATACAGGTTGAATGCTTCCGACGGAGAGTGTTGCAATACAATGAATTCTTGACAAGATCTGAAACTGAAGACGATAACGGACTTTGTTGCGTCTCGAAGATACACGTCTTGCTAGGTACCTTACCCTAGCCAAGTTGATCAAATGCTCGTAGCCCGTCATGCTCCAAGTCTGACCTCAAGTTCTATCCTTTCCCTTGGGGTGTTGCGGTTGAGATAGTCATGCACGTTCAATTTAGAAGCTGTGTAAGATAGATTCAACCAAGAAATTGTCCTATAATTGACCATCCGCTTCATTTCCAGCGGCATTCACGTTCGAACTGAAGTGGCCGTCCAGTAGTATAGTCCGCAGAGGAGATTCGCGAGGAAGTGGCCACTTCGACAGGCCAGCACTGTACAAAGGTTGATACAGCGACGCCAGGTCGAAAGCATGCACTTCAATCAGGGATTATCCACGTCCATGACGAGATATCAATCTGCACGCGATACATAGCACAAGACTGAGGTGAGGTTGTATGGGTTGCGCGAAAGGTGTAGAGAGCGCATTGCACAGAATGCGGCCACTCCCGTCCTCGCAACGCCATGTTTACCAACAGATGGCTCAACTTCAGTTGAAAGTACACATATGCCAATCAGATATCGGTGATTGCATGCGCGCAGGCCGTCCTCGTCATTGAGCTATGGCTAGACTACGAAGGGTACAGTGTAGCGAGGACGATGAGTCGGGTTCTGGAGCGAATAGTGCTCCGCTACAGCCCACGATCAACAATTCATCGAGCATACATATACAACCACGAACGTCGCCAAGAAAGCAAGTTACTAGGAACGGTGGTCACACATGCTCGCCGTTGGATGGGGACGAGACATCATCGGTACCAGTTCTAATTCCTAAGATGCCTCTGGACGGTTCGAAGTGGCGCAAGCAAATACGACTCTCACCAATGAAAAGTCTCAGTAACAGAGACGTCTTGCGTGAGATAAACCCTGCGAAGATGCCCGTCTTCCATCCATTGACTTCGATGGACGAGCCGTCTCCGCAACGAAGAGCTAAAAGCAGAGTACAGCTCAGACGGAAGAATGTAGACTCTTTGATGGGGACAACTGACGAGGGCGATGAGGTAACAGAGGCAGAAATCGAGGAAAGCGTTTGGTGTGGATCAGATAGTGCAGAAGTTGAATCGTCCGAGGACGATCTACCTAGTCCGAGAAAGTTCTTACCGCCACGAAAACCGAAGGCCGACCAACCCGATATTTGTTCAGAGCTTGCGAAAGGGTTCCAAACTTTACGGATTCTAGACGCAGTGACGAGCACTGCAGCAGATGAGGTCCTGAAACCAAAAGTTGGCCTCGCGATCGACTCTCGCCCGTCGAGCTCTTCCGACAAAGAGAATCACGGCGCGGTTCTGCGTTTTTCGCCGCCACGATTGTATAGTCCGAGCAGGCAAAGTCAGAACCGTGATGCAAAAGTCGTCACTCCGCCACCATCTCCATCCAAAGGCAAACTTCAATCGCCATCTAAACAGCGAGTTCGGATTCCCACACCGCCACACAGAACTAGTTTAGGTGCATTCTGGGATCCTGAAACAGTAAACGATTGGAACGATCGATATTCACCGCGCAAGGAGTGGAAGTCCCCGAAGAAGCCCAGTCGCTCGCATAACGACGGGTCAGCCTCAATAACTGGTTCGCCACGGAAGCTTAGTCCGAGCAAGCGTACTAAAGCAGAGATCGAGGCAAGGAGAGGTTGGGAATTAAGGAAACACGAGCTAGCAGAATCATTCCTTGCCGAGTTGGATCAAACTGTCACGTCTGGCCGCATATCTGCGCTCGCCGCCGTTACTGGCGGTGTCAAGATCATCTGGAGCAAGACTCTCAAACAAACTGCAGGCCGCGCGAACTGGAGAAACGAAAAAACCAGGACGAAACATCTCGATGGCTCCAGCACGGTGACCAATAAACACCACGCCTCGATCGAGCTAGCAGAAAAAGTGATCGATGACGAAGAGCGTCTACTGAACGTCGTCGCGCATGAGTTCTGCCACCTGTGCAATTTCATGATCTCCGGGGTTAAGGACCAACCACATGGAAAGCAGTTCAAGGATTGGGGTCGTCAAGTCTCCACCGCCTTTGCGGACCGCAACATAGAGGTCACCACCAAGCACACCTATGCGATTGAGTACAAATACATCTGGCGGTGCGTGGGCGAGTTTTGTGGGGCGGAGTTCAAGCGGCATTCCAAAAGCATTGATCCGGCGAAGCAGCGTTGTGGGAGCTGCAGAGGAATGTTGGAGCAGATCAAACCCGTACCGAGGAAAGAGACGACGGGTGCAGCAAAAGTCAATGGGTATGCGGCGTTTGTCAAGAGTCATTATGCGCTGGTCAAGAAAGACATGCAAGGTGCCAGCCAGAAAGAGGTCATGGAGGCGGTGGCCAGGAAGTACCGCACAGAGAAGGCAGTGGTGGCAGACGAAAAGCAGGACGGGCAGCTGAGCCTCGATAGTGAATCAGAGCTCGAGGACGTCGCCAGAAAGCTCGAGTTTGCTGTTCTGAGTGATCGTTGAAGTAGTCGATAGTGTCTGTTGAGTGCATCCCAAGTCAAGTTTGTGCTGTGACCACAACATCGATATCGTACTCAATGTTGCAGTGTCGTCTTTCGTCCAAACCCCCCAGATCATCATGCTTCACTCCTGCACAAATAGATCCCAATCTTTAACCTCCAACGTTTCCACAATCATCCCTCGAATTTTTCCAGCCGCCTCCATTGACGACCCCATTCTACCCGCACGCAGATCCACCTCTCCACGTCCTTCATAGCCCTGAGTGCCAACCACATGCGGTACATTGATACCAATCACTAAATCAGTCGCCTGTGCTTCCAGTCGCACCACCATAAGATACATCGCCACGAACTCCGGCTCGTTCGGGCGCCCGATCATCTTCTCCGCTCGCGGCACCTCCGCCAGCAACCCACATCCCTTCGTGCCGTGAGGAAACTTCGAAAACGTGATCTCGGAGGCGCTGACGACGGAGACCTGGCTTGCGTCGCTGGATCCGTCGCTCTCGACGATATCCTTGAGATGGTACTTCAACGCCTCGACGTCGGCGTTGGACGCTCCAACCTGCCCGCCAGAATTCGGAATGTCCACCCGTTGAAGAATGTCGATGACGACGGAGGTGAAGCCGTCCGAATCTAGCCAGACTTCCTGGTGGTCGGGCACTTGTCGAATGTCGCTGACGTCTGTGAAGCTGGCGGGCAGTGAAACGGCCAGAGCGCCGCCATAGAGAGGGATCATTTTGGTCGGTAGAATGGCCATGATGTGGGTGAAAAGTGAAGCTTTTCTTATAATTTTGTTGGTTGGTCGAGCTGTCGTTGTATTTTGGAATGAAAAATGAATTGTAGATGAAAAAGGTATGCCGCTGACACTTCGAAGAGACCAGTCCTCCTCTGATTAGCTCTGATGGAAGATCAAGTCACAGAGTACTGATGAGGCGAAGATTTGGAAGACATAGCGCCCCTTGGCTGAAAGGTAGGTGAATCCGGGTTATTATTGCTGCGTTGTATTCCCAGACATATGAGGCACCCATCAGATAGCGCTAGGCATGCAGTTTTGCCACGTCAAGACGAATGTGCACACAGTTGGAAAATGCAAACAGTGAAGCAGATGGGACTAGCAGGATGTGCAAGATGCAGCAGATGCGCAAAGGGTTGAATTCTTATCATACTCTAGCTACAATACATAGGCTGATCATTGAGCTGGTGCGCTAAGATGCCAATCCTTCGCACACCTGACACTGAGAGGGGCAGTCTCGAGTGGACATTGCCGACTTTCGACCTATCCATTCTACGCGGCCCAAACATCTTCGCCGACGCCCTCGATCCAGTTGCCTAGTCTCTCAACGCCAGAGCTCCACTCCTTCAGTCTTGTCCTCATGCCCTCGATTCCCTGAGGGTCAAGCACCTTTGGCTGTACCCAACTGATCTTGGCCACTTCCGCAACCTGATCGATACTTCCTCGCAACAAGCCCAGACTTAATGCTTTCATGATTAGATGCTCGATCTCGTCGAGCGCGACCTTGGTCTCCTCTGAAATGGTAGCAAAGGTCATGCTACGATCCTGTGGTGGTCGAGAGAAGACGAGTTGTGTGAGAGCTGAGAGGGAAATCTTCTGGTAGAGGAAAGTCCGGTGGTCGGACAGGAGGGCGTTCGATTGCAAATGTGATTGCAGGATGTTGAAGGCATGGAGATCGCCACGATTGAAGGCAAACAGCAGGTCGCGGAGCCAGGCGTGCTCGGTGTTGGTCAAGCTGTCCAGGATTGGGTGCAGCAGAAGCTCACCAAAATTGTAGATTGTATCTGACACGAGTGCTGCAAGCGAGAGATCGTATGCAATCCGATGGCGTTCAGCCGTGCTCAAATCTCCCAACTCAACGCAAGCCAGGTAGAGCAGAGTGATGCGGTAGTAGTTGGCGAATTCTACTTGGATCTGATAGTAGCGCGCGCTCGTGCGATAGAAGGAGGCGTGTACAACGCTTTCAACGCTGTCAAAAGTGTCGAGTATGCTCTCACACTTGTCAAGGTCTTTGCGTGCTTCTGCTGTCTCCTCTAGGCGTAACCGTACGTTGGCGACTTGTGTGAGTGCGAACACATATGCGTCCTGCGAGGCTGGTTTATCTACACGCGAGGTGAGGCTCGTTAAGAAGGAAAGTCGTTCACTGTCATCTAATAATCTTTTAGTCTCTCGTTCAGTGCAGTCCTTGGCCATGTCATCACCATACCTTTGTACTGTGATGCCGCGTGCAACCCAATCTGTACCAGCTTGAGCTGATTAATCTTGTCTGCGAAGCTCTTGACGAAGTTGTTGAAGAGTGGTATCCGCTGGGAAGCGCTTTGCGGATCGTTGTAGTAGGTGACGAGAATATCAGTAAGCTCGTGCCATAGTTTGCGCTCCCAATAGTCTTCGAAGCTGAGGAAGTAGTGCTGAACATCGTCCGGAGCATCGTCACGCTGATCCTGGAGAAAATCGGGGATCTTATCGTACTCCATATTGAATCGATGTGTTGCTGTGCTGATGCCGGCGGATGGCTTGTATGATCGTGGCTTTGCAGGCACAAAGCACTCGGGACAGTCGTGTGTCCTTAGAAGTTGGACAGTGACAACGGCGATGCTTTGCTCTCGTGAGCACTTCGTGAATTGTCTGAATACAGAGTCTGTGGTGATCCTTGTGTTCCTGATAGTGTTGTATTGTAAATGTGGTGCTTGCGAAGTTGTATGTCTCGTGCAGTCGTGGATGACCGTTCCTAAGGCTGCTGCTGCTTCGTGTTTGCCATAGATGATGGCAGCAAGCGGGCCGAGACGCGGAAGAGCTTCGCAGTTGAAGCATTGGACTTCACCTCAGCATCCACCATCGCAACCAGGAGTGGACGCCGCTCATGGAGTAGTACTCCCTCACTCTTCCTTTCTCGACTTCCTCAACCTCATACAGCTATGGCTAGCTTCCCGTCCGGCAAGGTGGCCCTTCAGCGCCAGCTGGCTCGCTCACAAACTTCAGGCCTGACGACAACAATCACCAAGACCACGGCGACCACACCCTCGCAATCCCGCCGAAACCTCCAAGACATCGCCATCACTCGCACGGGCAAGCCTATTCTTCGCGTTTCCGGCGGTCGTAGTAGCTTGGGAGGCAACTGTGCCACTGTTTTCGGCGCAACTGGATTTCTTGGTCGCTACATCGTGAACCGTCTCGCCCGCACAGGATGCACGGTCGTGGTACCTTTCCGCGAGGAAATGGCCAAACGCCACCTGAAAGTCACTGGAGATCTAGGTCGAGTGGTGTTCATGGAATATGATCTTCGGAACACGACCTCTATTGAAGAAGCCGTACGACACTCAGATATGGTGTTCAACTTGGTTGGCCGAGACTATCCTACCAAGAACTTCGACCTCGAAGATGTGCATGTGGAGGGTACCCATCGCATTGCCTCAGCAGTCGCGAAATACGACGTTGACCGCTTCATCCACGTCTCCTCGCACTCTGTGCACCCTCAATCCCCTTCAGTATTCTACCGCACGAAATATCGGTCTGAACAGGTCGCCCGCGAGATTTTCCCCGAGACCACGCTCGTCCGTCCAGCACCTATGTTTGGATTCGAAGATCGCCTTCTGCACCGTCTCGCACGAGCCAGCAACCTTTTAACCACAAACAACATGTCTGAGCGCTTCTGGCCCGTCCACGCCATCGATGTTGGCAAGGCATTGGAGGCCATCGCCCTTGACGATAGCACCGCCGGCCAGACCTTCGAGTTGTTCGGTCCCAAGAACTACAGCATGCAAGAGATCAGCGAGTTAGTTGACCGGGAGATCATCAAGAAGCGGAGACATGTGAACCTGCCCAAGGCCGTCCTGGCCCCGGTATACAACATCATGAACAAGCTTTTGTGGTGGCCAGTGGGCAGCAAAGACGAAGTTGAGCGGGAGCACCTTGACCAATTCATCGACAAGAGCGCCAAGACCTTCAAGGACCTTGATATCGAACCTGGCGATATCGCAAACTTCACATTCAAGTATTTGGTAAGTTTCCATGATTTCTTATTCCGACTGAAGCTGCCTGCCAAGTTCATAGCCATACTAACCATCTTTGTAGCAAGGATACCGAAGCGCAGCGTACTACGATCTGCCTCCAATGACGGAGAAGGAAAAGCGCGAAGAGAAGAAGTACTTGCACGTTCTCGACGACCAATAGATAAAACTTTTGCAATCTGCCTTTCGTGGTAGCTTCGTCGTTTCTTAAATTTGTATGTCCATTTGTACATATGACAGCGCTGTATTTCATTTGTTTCGCCCTGTGCTGTCAGCTCGTGTGACATAGACTTTGCAAAGTCCACTTGACGATACATCCAATGTGCTTTGGCCACACGCCATATATCTTGACTCAACTCTACATCTTGCTCGTAACGCTATACATACATCAATCGTCATTTAGTGTCTTTCCACGTGAGTGTTCGCACAGATGGCATGTCCTTTGCCACGTCGCGTTCAGAACTCCTTCGCGACATACACCAGCATATAGCCTTCCGCGCCCAGCACCTCCTTCTCGTCGACTTGCACGACCATACTATCGTCCATGCGATACCACTCGTCCCCTTGCCGCGAGTACGAGATATAATGGCCGTTGTCTATCTTGCCCTTGTGCACGATCACGGAACTGAGGACGTAGACCGGCAATGTGGGTTGCACGTGTGTGGCTTCCGGCTCGTCGGCCGCCGAGCTTGTGGTGTTGGCTGGCTTGGATTGAGAGCGGCCGCTTGACGGCGGGTGGGAGAGATATGGGGAGAGATCCAAGATGAGCGGGAAGCGGATCCTGGTGTCTACCTTCTTGCTCTGCGCGAGCACTTTCGAATGGGAGAAACGCTTCAGATGGATGGGGATGACGGGCGCCAGACGGTCAAGCCGTAAGCGCTTCTTGGCTTCGCGAGGGCCGTCGCACTTGACACAGACGTAGCTTTCATTGGATAATGTTTCGGGCGCGGTGAAGCGATCGAGACATTCGGACAGATCCATCGGAAGCGCTTCCTTGACAGTCGCTGTACCATTTGTCAACGGTAGCTTCTTCTTCTTTACTGTGATGTTGGGACTTCGAATGTCGAGCGACAGATCCATGAAGGGATCCAGCGCGGTTGTGGTGTTTGAGCACGCTGAGCAGGTCACCGTGGATTTCAGGACACCAGAGAAGGTCTGATGTATGATACAGTCACAGTCCTTGCCAGGCGAGGACACCTTCTCTTGATGAGAACTGGACCCATCTTCGGCTTCGTCATCCGACGTGATTGCCGTGTGGAGGTTGTTGAGTATGAACCCCAAGTACTCATGTGCGTCCTGTTGCGAATATCCGGCTAATCCGCCGCCACCTTTCCAACAACCTTGCAGCATATGTACCGCGCCGTAACCTTCATGCTTCTCTTGCCCGAAGAAGTCGGTGAATATGTCGTCTAGAGCACACGCAGTGCAAGCCTCTCGCTCACATTCTGAGCTCTTGTGTCCTTCCGATAGGTAGAAACTCCGCACAAAGGGGTTGTGGATGAGAGACTGCAGAATCACCGACATGAAGCAGGTCTGTCCCATATTGTAAAGACCTCGGAGACCAGTAGCTGCACAAGGTGTGGCGGCCGTGTTTGCTGAAACCAGCCTCTTCTCATCGCCCTGCAGCGCCGCGAACTTCCTCTTCTTGCTATTGCTGGTACGAATGTCTTCGAAGGTTGGGTCGTATACGAAATCGGCGCATTCATGACAAAGTATGAAGCCGTTGCAAGACTCGACAGCTGGTCCTGGTCAGGCCCGTAGCTTAAGAGGTCATAATGGGTAACTCACAAAAGACGTGCTCCTTCCGGTGACGCTCCTTACTTCCACTGACATGCGAGCATTGCAGACACAGGTAGACAACCTGACCTGATGTGATCGCTCCCTCTCCAGCATTATGGAGGATACCTGCTACACTGCCCTCTTTTTGTAATGCGTTGATGAGGCGGGTATAGCCATCGGTGGCTTTCTGTCGGGCTTGCTGGAGGAGGTTCTTTATGTGTTCTGCTCGTTCTTTGTGAGTATGAAGGGGTGATTGTAGGCAGTGTGTCGGACTCACGGCATCCGAAAGTATTGTGTATTGGTGCGCTGGTGATCTTCACATCCGCGGAGGACGCTTTCCTGATCAACTTGGGCGATTCCGAGGTGGGAGTCAGGGTGGTTGTGGCCATATTCGTGAAGAGCTCTGGATCTCGCTACGCATCAGAATCGCCTGCGATCGATCCCGCTGCTCGGGTGTCTGGTGGAGGGTCGTATACGCAAGTTCCGAGAGTGGCAAGGTATCGTAAGTCAGTATGTGAACTACACGTGCTGCATGTAGAGCGCCCACGACTATGGTAAAGGCTGTTTGCGATTGGGTTCGAGCCGAAGCGCATGTGGGGATCGTAGTTCCACACATGCCAGGGGCATGCACTAGAATACACTACCGTACCTCTGTTTTCCCCATCAGTGATCGCATCATGTACCCGGCAGTTTTCCTTCGATGCAACACATTCAATGCGGCTAAGACCATTCAATCAATATCACGGTCTCATGGAGCATGTCGCTCATGACGCCCGTTTATAACACTCCTTCGGTCTCCAGGACGTGGGACTGTCCTGGATGCCAACTATCCTCCTTTAACCACCCGGCTAGTATGTTGGTCATTTCTATGGCTACCACATTACAGTGGTAGTGTCGCAACATGTACGGTGATCACGATTGTTGTCCCGAATCCTTCAACGCCTTCGCTGCTCATGCCTGGTAGATTGCCTGCGTCAAACTAGCATATAAGAGAATCCATACCATATAAGCAAGCATTGCTCCGCTGGCTTCGTTCTCTCCCATCCGCAAGTTTAGCATGACAAAATCTATGCTGCCGCATGGTCCCTTGCAAATGAGAAGCTATGATCGGAGCATCTCCAGTATGGCGCGGTAACCCAGTCTGCGCCCCATGACGAGCAAAGATGTGGGTCCTGTGAGCATGTCATTCTGCCCAACAACACTGATGTGGGTGGAATTCTGTAACGGCTGAACGTCTTGAACGCAAAGGCGTCTCTGTTTGATCTCGATACTAATGACTGAGAAGCGCTAGGACTACTGAGATAGAGTGGCTAGTTCATACACTTGGGTTCTGGTAAAGTCACATGGTGCATTCATGATCCATGGAGTGGCAGCATTTTCTGGCATAAGATGATTCGTCTGCAGCAATTTGGTCGTGACGCGAAGACAACAAAGGAAAAGCGAATCGTGCAAGAAGCAGCACATTCATCTTCTTGGGGAATTGCACGAAGACTAAACGTAGACTAGGTAAGCACGTAGTTGACTCCCATGCACTTGATTTGCGTCAAGCGGTAGTTTGTCGATACATGCCCGGTTATTTTGTACCTTGCGATACTGAGACACAAGAAAAAGGGCTTTCCGCGATGCTGCTGTAATCCCACTAACAACACGACATTGTGTCTCTGCTCGCCGAGCCGATCCTGTTCTTGAACTCCATTCTTTAGTGGCAGTCGATAGTCTTTGGCGTGTCATACGACGGACCTGAGCCGAGATACGTGGAGCTCATATCGCAAGATCGTCATGTCCTAGCCGGGTGCTTCGACATGCAACTGTAACCCTTCCCAGCTGCAATTCAGCAAAGGCGGCGCCTTGCCTGATGCACCGCATGGACATGTACACGTACATGAGCCTGTGGGCACACCTACACGCACGTGGCGAGATTGGTCGCCTGTGCTACAGCGGGAGAACTACAACGGCCATGGAAATTGTTGCGTGGCCGATATCCTGGAGTAGCATGTATGGCATATGTTTTGTGATCGAGCAAGCTAGGTGGCTTCGCTGCATTGGATTTGCATAACACTGCTAGCCATTCACTGCAGTCTGACCATTTTCTTCATCCTAGCGACCATTCCACTGAGCCAGCTACGATCAGGCGCCTCCTCGAGCTCTTTCTGTAGGTTCACGTAATATTCTGGATTGCTTGCAGGCTGAAGAGTTCTGTCGGAAAGCTTGAATTGCTTGCTGAAAGTGTCATCGAGCAAGAGGTATGCCGCATTGACCTCTGTGGTTTCCTTACGGATGCCGACCGGCGCGTTATCGATTCTTTTCCGTAGAAGGGATTGAAAATGTCGCTCTGCAGGGCGAAGACGATCGGCGGGCCAAAGGGTCAGAAGACGTGCGTACTGGTTGGAGATTTGCTGAATTGTGTTAGCCAGGCTCAATGTCACCGGGACCTTATCTGCTTACTTGACGAGACATTCTTGCTTAAGGTGTTTTCACGACAATGTTATATTGTGGTCGGGCGACAAATAAAAGATGATGCTCGTGATAAAGGTTGTTCCAGAGGGTGTTGCCGTCATGGAAAAAGTAGCTACGCGTGCTGTCGATCGTTCGACTGACTCGCGTCTCCTTCAAGTGCGGCGAACCATCGGAGGTGTTGCTACAAGTCAAATGTATCGGTTCACATCCACCTAGGAAGTCTTTTGTGCATTGCATTGTCGAAGCATGAGACGGCAGCGGTATATGAGGGTAAACTCCGATTTATTTCATGGGCTCAAGGTATATTTGCTGATCGCCTGTAGCAGATTTCCTCGGCTCAAAATGTATGCATATTTTGCGCCTGTAGGCTTTCTGGTGCTGGGCATAGTTCTCAACCCAGTATCTTGCCCGCAACCTATCGCCGAGCATTAATTACAACCTCCTCATCGAGGCAAGACGCAGTATCTGCGTCTGTCGGGACGACCTCGAGCGATGCTGGAACCACGCCTCCGCCTTCCTCAGCTATATCGGTCAATGAAGGTAATGGCACCTCTACTCTGTCACCCTCCGAGCAGGCTGAGCGTGCTCGCTTACGGGCGTTCAGAGAAGAGCGAGAACGACAGCAGTCTCTCGCTGCCGAGCAAAGACTCAAACAAGCTGAAGAGGCAAGGGAAGCTAAACAATTGAAGGATAAAGCAGCATTGGAGGCGGCTCGGCAAATGGTGTTGGATAAACGACGAAACGAATCTCGAAATGCTGGCCAGGATGATATCAAAGTCAAGCGAGATGAGTCGAAGATTCAGAACCTCGCGATACCTTCTCCTGGTCAGATCGCAAATCCAGGGATAAGAAAGGTGTACAAGCAGGGGTCCCAAGATGCTTTCAAGCCAAAGGCAAATGGGAGCATGACGCGGCAACATAAGACCACCGCAGTCCCGCAAGACGAGAAGGATTTGGCAAAGAGAAAGGTGGCTTCAGAAACTTCCAAGACTGGCAAAAGTTCGAGTCTTCGCATACGGTTCCAGGAGGTGGACACAAAGTCAGCCCCGCTGTCGACTGGTGTGTCCGATCATATTCAAGTAAAGAAGAAGGCACCGAGTAAACCCACACCTAAGCCTGAGTTTAAGAGAGTAGAAATGCCATCCTTTGGCACAAGAGTTTCATCGCCGCCGAAGGAGAATGGGTGGGGAACAAGTGACACTCGAAGCCGTTTGAAGACAGCTCCGGTCGGCCAGGAGGACGACACAGATGCACGAGAACGGCACATTCAGCGGGCTCGGTTGCTAGGTGTCAAATATGCGATCCCGGCTGGTCATGACGGACAGCTCGTACAGGCCGAACGCGCAGGCATTGCGCAACCAGCGCAGCCACAATCTGATGCAGCCACTAGTGCGACGTCTCAACGGGGTGAAAACCAACATAGCGATGAGCGCAAAACCTCAAGCACGTGGAATAGTGCCCGTGAGGAGAATGCCTCTTCTTCGAGCTCACTACCTGTAGACTCGCAGCCAAGTCATGCTGCCGGCACGAACGCCCAGACAGCGAAGCAGGAGCTAGAAGACGTCTCATCCCAGCACAAGCTCACTGGATCAAGTCCCAACGGAGGTCATCAATCTGCTGAGCCGCTCGACATGACCACTCATGGAGAGAAGCACATCAGCTCTAACCCAGAGGCTGCTCCTCAGGCACAACGAGAGACCCAGCACGAAGGAGCGGATAAAGGTCCACTTCAGCCCAGTACTGGACCTACTTCCCGAGATGCACGACCGGAAATCCCGAATGTCTCCAGCCAAGCCGCCCCGCCACCTGGAGATACCATTGCGTACCGTGCTTGGCTACAGGCGGAACTTGCAAAATTCAACGACGCCCAGGCTGTCGAACAAGTAAAGGCAGCGCTCTCGGTGCCTGAGCAAAGTGTGAGCCAACGCTCCGGGTCGGCCTTCGGTGATGCCGCAGTCCCCGATACTGTCAAACAACAGCAGTCCCACATGATGCCTGAAAAAGACAAGCAGAAGGACAACGTACAAAAGCGGCTCGACAAGGTACCGTCAGGACAAACAAGCTCAAAAACCACCAATACAGCACGATCATGTCCTTCTCCTGTCCACAGCAAGTCCCGGCTACGCTCTGAGTCTCAACACATCTCTGACCCTTTCAGCACTCCGGCCGTTGTACAGAAAGAACATGCGACGCTTCATTGGGGTGGATTGGATCAGCGACTTCCTCCTAACAGAGCAGCGGAGGCGGGCGCTGGCGCAGATACAAACGCCACGCAGCAAAGAGTCCCGCACCCAGGACTAGAAGGCTGGAGTGCATCGACTGCTCCAAGATATCCGACTACGTCTGTGTCCTCACACGTTGCAGCTCAACGCAAGGCTCAGCCGTCGCAACAGAATTCGCCTGTGGCTAGACAAGTTGACCTCAAAGCGTCGGAAGGTTTACCGTGGGACCACTTGTTGTCGGAACCTTCGTCTTCGGCTCGACCAGATACGTTTGGAACACAGGATCATACCTCTGAAGAGCATGAGTCGCAATCAGTAAAAAGTTCGAGACCACAAGCAGGTTCTTGGAGTGAGCTACCAATGCGAGCTCAGCGCCCAGGGACTTCAGAGCGAACATACAATTTTTCCGGGACAAACGCAGACGGTGCACTCAAATCAGTGATTCCCGGTGGCCAAGCTTTCGATTTCTCAGCCCAGAAGCAGATATCTACGCCCCAAAATTCATTTCGAGACACCCAACGAAATGTATCATTCCAACCTCGTCGAGATGTAGCATCTTCCTATGACAAAGCCCTGTCTGATGCGTCAACGACAAGTCCTGCAGATTCTTCATCGTGGCCGCTTCTTCGCCGTAAGAGCGCACCCGAGATGGAACAGCCGTTGGCGACCTCGCCTCAAGCCTTTGGCCAAGATCGTGATCTGGATACTGACTGGGTCAATCGGCGATTCGAAGAGCATAGGCGTCGTCGCGCCACGCAGTCCATTCCTGCTGCTACGTCGGTGGAAGATGTCAACCGGAACAGCTATGCTCCACAGATCTCTAGACAGCCACTGTCCGAACGTGTATGCGCCCGTTGCGGCGAAAAAGGACACTCCGCTCGGCAGTGTGTCGGGGTTACTTGCAATCGATGTGGCGAGAAGGGGCACATGTCATACGACTGTCGCAATCCTGTCCGACGAATTCAGGTGAAGTCTTCGAATCGGAACGAGCAACCATCGCTTGAGCGCACCGATCAATCTCGTCCGAAAACGGATGAATGGCAGCAGTACCGGCCCACAGTTGAGCGTGCCATAGATCGATCATGGAGCGGTGATCGCAGTCCACCTGCCCAAGCACATAATTCGCAGGACGATATGCGCTCCATATTGCTTGACAAACAGCCGCTACCTGCTAGAGACGTGGTTGACGAGGCCGAGCTTCGCCGGCGAGAACGTCGCGCTAGTAAGTGGGCTGAGGCTGAAACCGACGAGAAAGTTCATCGGAGTAAGGGTGGCCATCGTGGCCGCGCAGAACAGGACGACGATGATGAGGGTGGCGCTGCGCGAGACGAGAAGAATGCTCGAAAAGCCGCGCGTAAGCTGGAGAGGGAACGAGAAAGACAAGAGGCTGCCCAGCTCGCTCAGGAACAAGGTCCCACCGTAAGGTTGCCTCACTTTGTCAGTGTCGCAACCCTGGCCCAGACGCTTGGTGTGCGATACGAGCACTTCGTGAAACGTCTAGAGCGTCTTGGCTACGATGACATCTTTCCCGGTATGGTCCTCAATTCCGAAGTCAGTGGCATGATTGCCATGGAGTATAACGTCGAGCCTATCTTCGAGTCTGCAGAAGACGAAGCCGAAGAGCGCGATCTCAAGGCCCTGCCACTACCAGAGAGTAAGGAGTATCTACCGAGTCGCCCCCCTGTTGTCACAATCATGGGTCATGTTGATCATGGTAAAACTACCATTCTCGACTTCTTGCGCAAGAGTAGTGTCGCCGCTGGCGAGGCTGGAGGTATCACACAGCATATCGGTGCTTTCAGTGTTCCTTTAGCCGCCAGCGGCAAGGCCATTACCTTCCTCGACACACCTGGACATGCTGCGTTCCTGAACATGCGTCAGCGAGGTGCTAACGTGACTGATATCGTCATCCTTGTCGTGGCCGCTGACGACTCCGTGAAGCCACAGACCTTGGAGGCGATCAAGCACGCAAAGGCTGCAAAAGTACCGATCATCGTCGCCATAAACAAAGTGGACAAGGAAGAAGCGGATGTGCAACGTGTGAAGCAAGATCTCGCTCGTCACGAAATCGATATTGAAGATTATGGAGGCGACACTCAAGTCGTGGAAGTCAGTGGCAAGACCGGTCAAGGAATGGACAGTCTTGAGGAAGCCATCATATCTTTGTCAGAAATTTTGGACCACCGTGCCGAGACACAAGGGGTTGTGGAAGGTTGGGTACTGGAGGCCACGACTAAGAAGTCAGGCCGCGTTGCTACAGTGCTTGTCCGACGTGGTACTCTAGTCCCTGGCACTATCATCGTGGCTGGACGGACCTGGGCGCGTGTTCGCACGCTCAAGAATGAAGGCGGCCAGCTCGTTGACGAAGTGGGCCCTGGAATGCCGGTCGAAGTTGACGGCTGGCGGGATCAGCCATCTGCTGGAGATGAGGTCCTTCAAGCACCGTCAGAGCAAAAAGCCAATGATGCTGTCGATTACCGAACAGAGATGATGGAGCGAGAGAAGATTGCACAAGACACAGACGCGATCAATCAAGCTCGACGTTCTGAACAGCAACGTAAGCGCGCTGAAGCGCTAGCTGCTTGGTCCACTGAAGATCCTGAGACTGTTGAAGAGGCGGAAGAGGACACTCCAGCGACCGGCGGTGGTCAAATTCTTGTTCCTTTCATCATCAAAGCTGATGTCTCAGGCTCCGCCGAGGCGGTGGCAGATTATATCCAGAGCATCGCGTCCCCTCTGATCGCGCCGCAAATCCTTACCTCGGAAGTCGGGCAAGTCCATGAGTCTGACATTGACCGCGCTGCGGCTGCTAATGGCTACATCATCGCCTTCAATCTACCTCTAGACGAGAACATGAAGGGGATGGCTGCTCATGCCGGGGTCGAGATTCTTGAGAACAATATCATCTACCGTGTGCAAGAAGACGTCAAAGCCCTGTTCGAGAACAAACTGCCTGCCGTCGTCACACAGAAAGTCATCGGCGAGGCGGAGATCGCAGCGTCTTTTGATATTGGCATCGGTGGGCGAAAGACGATGAAGATTGCGGGCTGCAAGATCCGTAACGGCACGGTCAATCGCGGGAGCCGGGTGAGAGTCATGCGGAACGGCGACAAAGTTTACGATGGTACGCTTCCTCCCCGTTCTGTTTTCCTTCCCATCTTCTTGTTTCATCCTTCGATTAGGCTAACAATGTCTCGCAGGTGTTCTCGCGTCGCTCAAGAACGTCAAGAAAGACGTCCAGGAGATGCGTAAGGGTACCGAGTGCGGCATGAGCTTCGACGACTGGGCTGGGTTCGAGGTCGGGGACCAGATCCAGACCTACGCCGAGATCAGCGAGAAGAGGAAGTTGTAGATGCTTGGCTATACAGATAGATTTCTTCCATCTCGATGCGACTTGTACAGCGGGAATATGATGGGAGCAGCATACCGTATGCATAGCGTGGGAAGTGCGCGTTGGGCTTCTGTGGCCAGAATATGTGCATACATTTGTCGGGCGCCGGGCTTTTCCGAGCTCCTCGCTGGAACGTTTTGCCCTTGTATTGATATATAGTTTTCCGAGCACGCATCGTCATTAATGTAACATTTCCAAGCACGGACTTCCGCGGCACCAGGGACCTGTCTCTTGAAGATGAGATGCTTTTTGGTTTCTCCTATTTATACATGCAGACCGTGCCATGAACCTCAATTGATTCCTGTACGACGTGCTCGAGTTCTCACCCATCAGACTGGTTTCCGTAAGCCCATACCACACCACAGTACAGGCGCAAGGGTCGTTGCGCAGTCGAACGTGAATAGACTGATGGCCCATAGGATAACGAGCACGGGTATGGGTGCTAGAACAGCTTCTGTTCGTGCAAGAAAGGGGAGAGCTGAGGGCGATAGTGTAAGCGCAGTGCTCCGGGTCGCGTAGGAAGCTCCAAGCGGAAACTTTAGCTTACCATTGTAGCCGAGAAATGTGATGATGAAGTAGTAGCTCAGCGCTAAAAGATACATGGAGTTGCCAAACAGGTTGGACACCCAGTAGTCCTGAGCGATGAGGGGCATGAGCAGGAATTGGAGGACGTAGAGGAAGAACCAGAGCGGTAGAAATGCGCGGATCGCAACCTGTGGTTTGGTCAGCTTCAAAACCTTCCGATCGATGTCTGCGTGAGGAAATAGTGCAGGCATACATCAAAACAGTATCCGAACTCTAAAGCCTCCTCGCCGCCGACAGGAGGTCCGAATAAGCCATGCCGCCGCTTGCCGAGAACACGGCCGACAAGGAAGAACATCAACGTCGCCACGAGCAGAGAGGCTCCAAGGAAGTGGATGAAGACAAAGAACAGAGCTACGCGGATGGTCTGGCTGACTGTGTTGGCGTATGCGATACCCCATGCTATTCCTGTAAGAAATAGGAACAGCGAGAGCAGATATGTGAATGCTGGGTCGGGTCGATGATATGAGTTTTTTGTTTCTGGAATGCGCGACATGTCAGTTCCCAATTGTGCTTCGAGAGCCCTGCCAGGGAGTGTTTTGCATACGTTTCTGTCAAATCTGTCAGTTCGAGATTGTCAAATCAATCATCGGGATGAGTTCTTACATGGTAGTAGATATTTCGAAACACGGTTTTCGGCGCGATGATCAAATGGGTCATTTCCCAGACGGCCTGCATTCTTCTACTCAGTCACTCCATTGGGCATGTCCGACGGGTGGCGTTCCCTACCGTTTCGAAGTCCATCGAGGTAAATTTGAACAGCCGCCGGAAGAAAGGCGGTATCCGCATGCTGCTTCGCCTTGGAGAGGAAGACATTGTGATGATTTGGCGACCTGTATCCAGCACAGATAGAAATGCTCCGGGGTTTTGGTTATTGTAGCGCGGTCAACACGGCCATTCTTGTGGGTCACGCGATCCGGATGTGGATGATAATGTCTGCAGGACTCCTTCGTGTCTGTGTCCTTGGTGCTAGCCGCAATGTTTGGGCGTATGATACTGGGTTGACAACGGTGACCTTCAAGAACGAATTCTGAACAAGGTCGAGCTGACGTCGATAGGATTTCCACACGATGGTCGCCGCTTTGTCCAGTCTGCGGCCTGGGAAGACTGCCTCAGAAGCCCGGAACATTTCCGCTCGGCCTTGGCAAGGTTCCATCTGGCGCTTCGATTGCACATACATGTCCTTTGGCAAGACTTGAAACGACAAAAAAAGGCTCGGTGACAGGGCCAGCGTCGATAGCGACAAGAAGTTCGAGAGAATCGGCACATCCAGCTATCTGGGGCCGGAGAATCCAAGTTGATTGAGGTGGTCATGGCTAGCATAACTACTGTATGAGTCGATATGCCTTACGCTGAGAACGGCAAGAGATCTCACCACGACCGCAAGCCTACAGGTGGTAGTGTTACCAATTATAACTTTCTACAACTGGATGCCAGGCCATCGATGTTCTCTTCTACCGTAAAGGCGGCTTATATACATGGTGAAGTAGCCGAGGAAGTCAACATACACTGCGTTGTTGTTGTTAGCAAATGACAAGTGACAAGGGACCATGCCAAGACGTCAAAGCGAAACACATAGATTCTACGTTGCCAATGATCTGATGCTCCTGGCGTATACTGTCAGATGGAGAATAGTTGTAGTATGCAAGGATTCCTGCGCGCAGGACATCGCGCTTCAAACGCCACGTATACAGCGGATCTGCCGCATGCGCATTACACTCCCGGATCATTGTATTGGCCAGTAATTCGACATGTGCCATGGCTACACGCGTACGCCAACAATGCTGTACTCACGTATAGCAACGTCTATACAGCTAAACGTACGCAGTAATTAATGTCATGTATCCATCAGGGACGTGCCACGTCATGTAGTGCGTGCATGCGGCTCTGCCCAGGTGGCTGGGGAAAAGGAGCGGCGCTAAAGGCTAATATGACGACCGTTGTTTACTGGCGGCCGCTGTCGAGGCAACGGCCCTAGGATTCATGAAATCCGAAGGCTGGAACACCACTCCAGCCACGCCCAACCAACATGATTTCACACCACCAGGGACTTGAGAACTCGTTGGTATTGAGTCTGAGCTAAGCAATCTTCCTCCCTTCCTCCATCTATCACTAGAAAGAACAACGTTCACTTGTCTGACTGCATTCACGGTTACACAGGTGACGACTCGAGCAAACGCCCTCCTCTTCACCGAAACCGATCGCTACCACCGTGAAGCACGAGAGCAACGCTACATCTAGCCGCAGAGCTTTCAGAACACCATCGCTCACCGCCAAAGGACACAAAGAAGTCACCCCGTCGGCATTGGGACATCCAGACGAAGTTCCTGCTCCTGGCCTGTTGGCCGTAGGAGCACTTCGACCTCACGCAAGCACATCCCAGACAGCTGGTAGACCGTCTCTACCATGCCGAACGTACGGTTCGCCGTCGGCATCCAGCGGCTGATACCCTTCCTGGGCTACCACCATGTGCTGATGATACTGATCGCAATCGCCATAATATTACTCTGTAAGTATTCTGAATTGTAACGCAGCACTCTCCGTCGCATTAGGTTCTAACAATTCCTTTCCAGCTCTACTACTAGCAGGATGCTCCTCCTCGTCTCCGCTGATCCCTGGCATCTTCCTCATATCCTTCTATTATCAAGATTACAGCCCCACATACGACCCGGCACAAGTCGATCCAGGTGTGACGGCGGCGATCGCGAATATTGTGGGACAAGCGGTCCTCGAGGTGCGCGTAGGCTACTTTGGTATCTGCGTCAATCCTGACGGCGGAAGCTTTCTGTGCTCGAACAACGCGACACTACTCGCCGAGCAGCTATCGGTCGATCAAGATCCCCTGAACCTGATCTGGGTTGCTGAGACTTTCAAGGATGATGTGGTATTCCCATACTTATTGTGAGTAACATTATTGCAATGCATGTTGATATAAGTACTGACATCGACGAAACAGAATCATCGCTATCATCCTCGCCTTTGTCACCTTCCTACTTCTGGCGACTTTCCCCGGTTGGCACGAAGAGCAAGATGCCCGAACAGGCTCCGAAGTCGACATCAAGCCCTTCCCATCGAGGCCTGTCTCGCAAGTAGCTTTGGCGCTCATCTTCATCGCCTCGATTTTCGTCCTTGTCTCCGTCCTATGGCAACATACCGCATCAGTGGCTGGTGCCCAAGTCGCGCAAGACTTCGGCAACGGAAGTGTTAAGAGTGGAGTCGGTACCAGTGCGATGGTCCTGGGTTGGTTTGGATTCAGTTTGTTCATCGTGGTGACGATCGGATTGTTGGTGATGATCTTGAGCATAAGTTTGCTAGACAGATTGACAGATGAATGATGAAAAGAGCAAGGACACGAAGGATGATATTAGAACTGAGATCGCCAGATTTGGCATGAATACCCCAGCGCATTGGCATCGAACAGCGAGCGGCATTTGAGTACGGCGTTTGTCTTCGACTATGGCTTCGTGCCGCTGAAACCCAAG
Organism: Microcyclospora pomicola; assembly: GCA_002786065.1. Classification (NCBI taxonomy): domain Eukaryota; kingdom Fungi; phylum Ascomycota; class Dothideomycetes; order Capnodiales; genus Microcyclospora; species Microcyclospora pomicola. Next base: position 1,120,702 of record NHNY01000005.1, on the reverse strand, counting down.
GATAAGTTGTACAACGGTCATGGAAAATATGGACTTCGGGCGCAAGAGTACGCGACGGTAATGGTACCGACGGGAGACGCAGGGATGTCAAGGCTCAGGCGCATAATTCACGAAGCTGGGAGCAGCGTGGGAAACGAACATGAGAGACGAACATGTGAATAAATGAATCGCCTCAGTGTTTCGCAACCAAGCAATGTACGCTCTGTATGAAATACGTGGACCATTCTTGAGGACTTCCCCTCCAGATGTACAGAAAAGATGCTCGGTGACGACTGAGCAACAATTTTCGTAACCATCCTCCGAAACGCCACCACAAGCAATGTGTATTGTCATGTTCGTAGCGTACCTTAGCTAGTATCAAGTGGGTATATCAAATCTCACCATAAATCGCATAATTCATGAAATCCTGCCAGAATCTGTTTCAGAGCTGCTCCGTCCACCGCCTTCCCCTGCCGTGATTGAATCATGCTCTCGAATCCCTGCTTCAGATCGTCCACGCTGCGCGCGACCTCGGCGCACTGTGCATCCCCTTCTACCTTGATTGCCCCGTGCTGCAGGTCCAGGACAACACGCACCCATCGTCGCGTGATCACATGCCCGGTAGGCACTTTTGTCCACCCGCATAACGCCACCTTGCGCAACTGGCCCACGTTCCTCTGGCCGATCGCGTCCACCCACCGCTGCGCTGTCTCCAGATCATCGTACGTGCTCACGTCCGCCATGAAAACGTTGCTGGTGTAGAAGATGCGCAGCGCTTCATGGCGCAACTGACGACTTACGGCGGCAAGAGGCGGCTGCGACGCACCGATCTCCGAACGATGGCAGGCATGGTTGCTCAGCATGGTGATGGTGTTTTGCGGTTTGGCCAGGACGAGCTTGTAGATTTGCTCACGCAATTCCAAGGGGAGGGAGAGGAGACCTGAGCGTGTGGATGTGCACCGATCCAGATGGCTTATGGGTACGCAGTCCATCACTAAGATTGTATATGTTATGATGTCCTTGTCGTTTTAGCCAGCGGCTGTCGGGCTGATTGACCTCCACTGCTTGACTGTAGTGGAACGTAACATGCCCATCCTGAAGTACATGTAGATGCAACCCACGGCGTGTGCAGTACACTGTACGCATTAATGCATAAAGGATGGAAGCTTTATGCGGGGCAGTCGTGCACGAACTTCGCAGCGCGTCTGGCGCGTAGCACCAACATAAAAGTTGTAGGCGAAGCTTCACAATTAGGCAGGGTACCTGTGCCAAAACAACCACTGCATCACCACCAACCGTAACATTTCTTGCGTCGACGTACTCGAAAAGTCGTACGACCCTCTTCTACACAACATCGCAAATGTCACCGAGATAGTGACGGTTTTGCGCGATGAACGACGGCACACCACGCCTTCGGAGCGCGTTTCCTGCTACGCCAGCAGTCAACAGGCGAAGACAACCCGCATACGATGGATCGCCACCACAACGGCAACGAGCGAGCATGAGTTCATTACCCGAAGTACCCTCCAAGCAACAATCACAAAGCACGGTCGCCTCGCCGCCCAGCGAACCTCTCATACCCGAGCACATCATCGATGCGCCCTCACAAAGACTCTACGCTGTTTCATTATGGGTGGCTTTATGGTGTTGGAAGTGCTATGATTTCTACCAGCTACAAGACTCGGAGGAGCAGAGCCTGTGGCTATTCATGAAATGGGTGTTGATAGATGGTGGAGTGCTGTTTGGGCTGCCAGGCATGAGGATACCATGGCTGGAGTGGAGTGCGTCGACAATGACATTGCTGTTCTGCGCGCATGCATTCGTCGACGGCATGATGATGTTCCGCATACCCATTCCGGTGGGCGCGGCTTTGGGAGGGTTGGGCAGAAGTGTATGGGGATACTATGAAATGGCCGTGAACGAGCACAACGTCAACCCCGAGAGCGTCAAGTACAACGATTCCTTGATTCTGGGTCGCCAAATCGTGAATATTCTTCCAGAGGGATCCGCAGTACTGAATATGGAGAAGGAGTCGTTCTGTATCGACGGGACAAGGATTGAAGCTAGACTGCCAATCACCATCAACTCCACGAATCCTGTGTCGATTGAGCTTTGGCGGATTGATCTGGACACGCGCGCCAACGAGACTATTCACATTGGGAAGTCTCAACTCAAGACGATGCATAACCAAGCCAAACGCCTGAAATCGTACAGCGAGCTTCCCCACGAACCAAAAACCCTTTTCTGGCCTGTGAAGAAGCCGGGGCTCTACTTTCTTGGCAAAGTAGTCGATGAGACGAACCTGGTAGTCTCGCATAAGAGATCTGCTCACACAGTTGTCGTGCCGTGCCCAAGGGTTGCTATGTTGTCAACATCAAGTGACAAGTGCAGGGGTGAGCTTTCAAATGTTGAATTGGAAGTCGTGGGCACGCCTCCACTTCGACTCAAGTACCGAAGGGCGGTCGATACAGCTGGCGCAGAGTCTACTTTAGAGAACATTCTACCAGACGACTTCTTCTCGCCACTCACTAAGCTTGATCACCAAGCACTCGCAGTACCGGATCGTTTCGAAACGGACTGGGCACAGGCCCGAACAATCAAAGTGCCTCTGAGCGAGGGTCTTACCACAAGCGGGATATGGACCTGGGCAATTCAAGAGATAACTGACGGCGTCGGTAATGTGGTGGTGTATGCCGACCGTGAGCAAGACAAGCACAAAGCAGCACAACTCCACCAGGCAATCAGAGTCCACGATCGTCCGATTGTAACTCTGCAAGGCTGCAGCCCTCAGCACCCTCTTAAAGTGGCTATTGGTCGTTCTATTCCGCTTCCCGTTAAGTTCGATTCAACTGGGAAAGGCGAAATACGTGACACCAGCTACAAGCTTGACTATCTCTTCACTCCCCAAGGCGATCTGACCGCAGCAGGTGAGCACGCCAGTTCTGCAGCAATCAAGCAATTCGCGGTCAAAAACTCTAGATCAAGACCTGAGATTGCCGAAGCCGGCCTTTACAGTCTCATGGGCGTGTCCTCGGACTTCTGCAAGGGAGAAGTGCTCGAGCCTTCGACCTGTCTTCTTCAGAATCCACCTCGGCCTGAGCTCAATATCAACAGCGAAGCAATCTTTGATAAATGCGCTGGTAGCCCGATTGGCCTACGAGTGGATTTTGATCTGATTGGAACTCCACCATTTGAGGTTCACTACAAGATCGTGGGACCATCCGAGAAACACCACGTTGAGCACGTCGAAAAGATCAAAGGCCTACGCGGCCAGATTGAGCTTACGCCTCGGTCTGCCGGAGACTATGTCTACGAATTCTACCAGGTCTCTGACGCTGTCTACAAGCACCAGCAAGTGAAGACGTCACGTCTTAGCCAGAGTGTTAAGCCCGCTGCATCGGCGAACTTTGTCAATACTCACCAGAAGGCCAGTATTTGCATCGATGAGAAGGCGTCGCTCGGCGTGGCCCTGCGTGGCGAAGGTCCTTTCACCATTGAATATGAGCTTGTGCACGGTGGAAGGAGGAGGAAGTTTAGCCTTCCTGGCATCGAGAAAGAGCATATCAACATTGAGACGGATCATTTGCGTGATGGTGGGGACTATACTCTTGCGCTCGCAAGCATCACCGATCGTATGGGTTGTAAAGAGTTTCTCAAGGACGAGACGAAGTTCTCCGTTCGCCATCAAAAGCCTCGCGCTAGCTTTGGTCAGATCGATGGGAACAGATCGGTCAACACATTGGAAGGCAAGACCGTCCAGCTTCCAGTACGTCTTGGTGGCCAGTCTCCATGGCATATTCGCTTCACGGATGCAAATGGGCACGAGCATACCACGCGGCTTCAGCATGCCAATGACAAACTGCCAGCCACCCAACAAGGAGTGTACGAGCTTCTCGACGTCCAAGATGTGGATTGTCCGGGGTTAGTAGACGAGACTGCCAACAAGTTCGAAGTCAGCTGGACGCCTCGACCTCAACTTGCTATACCGCCAGAAAGTTATGTGAACAAAGAGGGCACCGTCTTCCACAAAGCCGAAGTCTGTGAAGGCGATGATGACGCTGTCGATGTGCTTTTCAAGGGCGCTCCACCGTTCAGTGTCGACTACACTTTGATCGTCAAGCCGGAGCGTGGCGTCGTTGCACCGAAGAACAAGGAGCTACGCGCCCAGTCAAACGTCGCGACAGTACGCATGGACACTTCACAAGCTGGCACCTATGAATATAGGTTCAAGGAGCTTGCGGATGCCAATTACGAGCACAGCCCGAAGCACTTTGCACCCCACACACTCAAGCAGACTGTTCACTCGAGGCCTTCCGTGGCGTTCAAGACCCCAGGGAAGACATACAGTTACTGTTCGGTGCAGTCCGTTGGCGAAGAAGTCATTCCTGTCACGCTGCATGGAATACCGCCATTTGAGCTTGAAATCGAGGTTCGCCACCATAGCTCCATCAAAAGCGAAACCTTCTCCATTTCGGACATCAAGACCATCAACTACGACGTCCGCATTCCTCATTCGCGTCTGAGCTTGGGCAAATCTGCCGTTATCCTGAAACGCGTATCTGACTCGAAAGGATGTGTCCGCTCTCTCAGCGAAGCCACGACGCCACGAGTCCAGATCTCAGTGCACGACGCACCAACCATCACCCCCCTCGACAGTAGCACCGACTACTGTGTCGGCCAACACCTCAACTTCGCCCTCTCTGGGGCGGCTCCATTCACCATCACCTGCGAATTCGAAGGCACGCGCCGCCGCGCCTCAACCTCAACCACGACCTTCCGCCGGCTGGCCGAGAAGCCCGGCACCTTCACCATCACGTCCATCACTGACTCGGCCTCGCAATGCTCGACGTCGACGGAGCTGCGCTCGCACATCCACGCGCTGCCGTCGGTGCGCGTCTCCAACGGCCGCGAGTCGTACATCGACATCCACGAGGGCGGCACGGCCGAGATCCTGTTCGAGTTCGGCGGGCACCCGCCCTTCGAGTTCACATACACCCGCTCCTCCAACACCCTCAAGGGCGGCAAGAAGGGCGTCATCCTCGACATGCGCAGCGAAACCAGCGCCGAGCACAGCCTGCGCATGCCCGCCAGCGAAGAGGGCACGTACGAGGTCGTCGCCATCAAGGATCGCTACTGCTCCTACGCCAAGCCCGGGATCAAATTCGATGAGCGCAAGGCGCGGAAGTTGCTCGGGAATTGATGCGCGTCTTCTCTGATATTTCATGTGCTGAATAATGGTTGTTGGTTGGGGTCTTTTCTATATGATCGAGTCGGTTGTCAACAAGTCTTGTAGCGCGTCTATTTTGCACTTTCGATTCATTGCCTCAAAGTATCGTCTCGGCTTTCTCTGTGCCTTTGCGTGTGCGTGCGTGTGCGTGAGAGTTATATGTCGATACTCGGTACTCTACTCTCTTAACAATCCTGTTACATCGTCCGCCCAACTCTCAATACATGTAGGGAATGACACATCATGCAAATCTTCACTCCCGACATACTCAAGACAGCAGTGAAGCAAGGCACACGAGGAGGACAGTAGAACGAATCATAAAACGGGACGTGCACATAGCTTTGGCAACTCGAATGGTAGTTGTGTGATAGTAACTTTCAAGCTCATTTATCCCAATTGATCCGTCTGCTCTAATAAAGCGAGGGAGCTTACAGCCATGGGGTGCATGGAGCAAGAAAGGTACTCCATTTCCACCCTCATCTATCGCCTTTATAGAACGCAGTGACCATGTATTGCTCAGCAACGCTCGCGAGCAGGCTGAAGTGTTGTCTAGGCCGGACATGATGAAGCCGTCACCGGGCGTGGAGGGCGCTGGGCGCCATGAACGAAGTTCCTGAGATGGTAGAAAGGCTAATCTCTGGCCTCAAGCATAATATCAGGCAGCTGTGTGTGGCGTCCAGGGTGGGTAGATCTCGAACAGCAGAGGACAATCACCACCAGACATGTAAACGCACCACGGAGCTGCACATTCGGCGACAAAAACATGCGAAACCGCCGACATCTCTGTGAACGCCGGCGCAAACGGTTTAATGGGTATCGAAGAATATAAACAGAACGACGAACGTATGAGGAGAATTCCGCCAAGGCCGAGCGGCTGCTCGGGGCCGAGGGCAAGGGGAGCGGCGAAGGTGCTGCTGGCGCTGGTGGGTACGTTCTTTGCGAGCGCTCGTGTGAGGCGTGGCGCGAGGAAGGTCAGCAGCAGCAGCAGCAGTGGCGTGCTAGAGGGCAGTGTATTGCGGAGGTGAGCCGGCCATGCAAGACCGATCACGAGCTTCCGATGTAGATTCTGATTAAATGCGTCAAAGATCTGGTTGAGTCTCAATCCGGTTCGATGTCCTCCTTGATGCTAGCCGGCACGCCGCTCGCGCCCTCCATGGATGCGGAGTGGTCGCCGGATAGCCGCACAGCTTTCGTAGGTGGCGGCTGGCTCTCCTTGCCATCTGTGGCTGGCATGACTGACGCCGCAGGGGCAGGAGTCGGGAACTCAGACTTGACGGCCGCTGTGTTGTTCGTGGACGACTTTTGCTGCGAAGCGACAGTGCTTTGCTGCAACGGCGACGCGGAGGCTCTGGAGGCTTTGTCGGAAGCTGCACCGCCAGAGTACACGCTGTTGGTGCGAGGGCTCACACGACCGTTCTGCGGTTTGGTTAGCCTCATTCACAGCACAATGGAAACGCTGAGTAAAAAATGCGAGGAAGGACACGCAAGGCCACTTACAATCTTAGCCCAGCGTAAACCACAGCTGTTACACAAGTCTCGCTGGCCAGAGGGTCCTCTCCTCCACTCCGGCGTGACTTTGGTGTGGCAATTAGCGCAATCTTTCTGCAGGCTTCCAGCGCCCTTTCTGCGTTTGCGTTTCTTCTTTGCGGCTATCAGCGACTGCACCTCTTCGGCCAGTATGCGGTTCCTCTTCTCCAGTTGCCGAATCTCATATTGCCAGGAGCTGGACTTGGTCGTCTTGAGCTCGTCGAAGAGATTGTCCTCGGATGCGAGCGACTGGTCTTGATGGCCGATCATAAGCCCGAACTGGCCCGAGTATGTCGCTGCCGTGTTCTCAGTGTTGATGTAGTTGCGACTAGAGATAGCCGAATGGGGCGAAGTTCCGGAACCACCACTCGGTGCAGTGGTCAGCGAGGGCCTCGTGGGAGCAGGCTCGCTTGTCAGGCGCTCTGATTTGCTGTACGTACTGCTGTTGCGTGTAAGTTGAGCGCCGCGGGAGAACTTGACGAGACGGGTCTGCGCGAGGATGAAAGTCGGCTTCTGGCCCTCCTGCGCATCACCAGGATAGACAGTGGTGTAGGCGGAAAGAACTTGACCTCTGCGGTTGATCATCTCATGTTTGACAGAGGCCTTCATACCCGTTCGTGCATGTTCGAGGATACGACCGAACTCTGCTTTGGACTCGGACCGCATGAGAGTCTGTATACTGACACCAACCAATTCATCAGGTTGGCGATCAAGCAACTGGCGAACGTTCGATGAAACGAACAGAAACATTCCAGAAGTCGAGATCTTGGACCAAAGCTCGTTTTCGCCAATCCCACCCATACTGTTGAGATCTTTCTTGCTGAGAGTATATACGGGACGTTCACGTCCAACCATGATGATGGATTTCCGGCCTTTCCCTTGCTCGGTATGGAGCGAGCCATGCCCCTCGAACCACATGTATCCGCTCATCTTCCGTCGGATTCGAAAGACGACATTGACAGACGCGATCGAGGAGGTATCCTTCAGCTCTCGTGTAACAGGGACGATGTCACTCGGGTGGCACACCGAACTCAACGCGGTACCAATCAGTTCGCTCGGCTCGTACTCCAGGACTTTGGCCGCAGAAGGTGAGATCCACAAAAACAGGCCTTTTAGAGAGAGGACGTGCACAACATCGTCTGTGTTCTCTAGCAGAACTTTGTCCCAAATGCGTTTTGCATACTCGGACTCGCCGTTGCCGACGGTGGATAGGATTGCAGAGACGTCCTCGCGCGATACAGTCTGCCCAAGCTCCGTCTTGCTCATCGATTCGGGAGCTGGCATTACGTACGGAGGCATGGTCATGCCTCGCTGGTAGTTGATGGAGTATGAACCGTCTGGGACGCGGTTAGCAGATTTCGCAGACAAACGAGCCATACATGAATCATCCACATACCTGGGTTCTTATCCGTAACGGCATTTGGCTGTTCCACCAAGTCTACCTGAAATCCAACGAAAAACTTGACCTTGTCACTGTCCCAAGTGATCGGGATCATCGTAAGCAAGTTCATGAATGGCTGTCCACCACGTCGATAATTGATCAAAGAGATTTGTGCTTCTTGTTGCAAGTTCGTCATGTTCTTGAGATACAGCACCGAGTCATCGTCGACGTATTTCCGGCGTATTCCTGGCGAGACTTGGCCGTCTGGTGATTGTAAGAATCGGCAGTTCCGACCCAGAATCATGTGCTTGGTATATCCAGTCAACCGCTCAAAATTGTCGGAGCAGTAGACGATCGGCGTATCGTCCTTCTCGGCATCGCATACGACGAAGGCGCAGGACAGATCGACGGCGCCGATGTTGATCTTAGGATTAGGTCGTGTCGCCACGCGCATCTAAATAGCATTAGCATCTGAGAGTCCGATAGTAAGAGGAGTGTGATTCGTACAAGCACGCCAAGCATATCAAAGCCAGTCGAAGAATATGCGTCTTTGTAATTTGACTGGGCATGCGGCCGCCCCACCAGAGTTGATGGCCACCCGCCCTCCGGAGTGTCCCATTGAAAGCCTTGGTCGTTCGGGTTGTATGTTTGTAGATTGATTGGGATGGGTCCATTAATGCCGTCGTAAGCATTTGACTGTGTTCCCGTCGCGCTTTGCTGCATATCATGGTCTTGGGCCGACTCTGTCTGCGATTTCTGACGGTGCTGGGGATAATTCTGGGGGTTCTCCGACGACGTGATATGATTGCTTGGCTGAGCCTGCTGCGGCGTGGACGACTGATATTGATTGCGTGCGCCTTGCGTCGTGGAAGGGGTCCCAGAAGCACTATGGGCTTGATTTTGAGGCATGGGACTGTTATCTGAGGCGGTATGCATACTGTGTGCACGCGTAAGCTGCCCAGTGCCCACACTTGCACTGCGACTTGTGGTGTCGTGAGACGACTGGCGCTGCTGCATGCTATTGCCTTGAGACACTTCGTGGGACGAGGATTGCGGCATTGGAGGATTCATCATCTGATTCGAATATTGCACCGCATTGAACATGTCCATGTTGAGGCCATTCGCAGACATTGGGTTGTTCATGCCCTGCTCGACGCCATAGTCCATCGAAAGCCTTAGATTAGGGTTCATCTGCGAGCCAGCCATGTTCAAGTCCATACTTGGCCTGTTGTGATGCGCTGGTGAAGTCGCATATGCTGTCGACGGCGGGCCCATCTGGCTGTAGTTGTTACTGAAATTGTTGTTCAACCCAGTCATGTCAACACTTGACCGCTGATTGTCCATGCTTCTTCTGTGTTGCGACTGTGCCGGGACTTGCGACATCTGCGCCGCTTGTGTAGGCATCTGCATCTGAATCGGAGACACCATCATACCTCCACCCTGGTCCATGATGTTGGAGTTGAATTGGTATGCGCCCATCTGCATGGCCGGTGACGTCCCTCCAAAGTCCATCATAGTCGCGCTGCGCTGCACTTCCGCGTCCAAGGCTGTGTCCATGTTGGACGATGTACTGTACTGCTGCGACTGTTGTTGCGCAGGCATGCTCTGTCGGCGAATGATCTTGGCGGACTGATTCACAATGTCGTCCAGCGACTGTCCTCCGCCCATCGTGATGTCCTGTCCGAGCATATAAGTTCCAGAAGCATCATCTTCGGCCTCTTCCATCCCGTTCGTATCATAGCCATCGCCGGGATATGCATAGCTGTACATTTTCGGGGGGCGTGCCCACGCGCAAGCCTGCCCTTCGATTCGATTGGGCGACCAGGCGAGCGGCGATGAGGGGACTCGTGAGGGTGTCTGCGAGGTCGAGATCGAAGGCTGCCGCGGCTGTGCGCAGGTAGGTCATATCCTCAACAATCCGTCGCTGACCAGGGATGCCGACCGGACATGGAAGAGAGGGTGTCGTGTGGTCGGCGGGTGCTTGGGGCGGACTGACGTGGGAATAATGTGGCTTTTGCTTCTGCCGGACAGTCGTTCCTAAGCTAACGTACTGTAGCGGGCGTGCCGGGAAGCTGGCATCAGACGCAGCACAAGCTCTGCGGGCGCGATAGTCGACAGCCGCGCGGTGGGGAAGTGGTCTGAAGATATCGTTTGATTATTGGAGGCGGGAGGATGATGAGGTCAGGGAAGAAGCTTGGATAATGCAAGTCAGTTACAGTAGCGTTCGGGGAAGAGTCGGGTGCAGTGACATGTACAGTCAACACCAGATCGACCTGCATTCATATTCACTTCTACAACTACATATGTCTGTGATGCAGAGGTGTCCTTGAGAGTCCGGCCGTAGAGTCCATCTGTTGTCTCGACGCGACCATCATTCGATCTTGTATCACCAAGTGAGACCACACGGACGATTCTCGCTGCATCAAGCCTCTGTCGACCGGGACACACGCCCCACACGGCACATTGCCATGGTCGCATATTGCTGAGACCTGGTGGTGCCCGAAACCAGAAAGAATCGTCGTGAATTAGCGCAGCCTGCTGCCGTGCCACGAGAGACACTTCATGATGGTAAGGTATGATTCATGATAGACACAAGGTGGGATCGATGACGGATTGGTATTCTAAGACCGTGAGTACGTCTCACAGACTAGAAAGTATCAGCGTACTTTGAGCATATCACACAGGCATTATCCATGAAGACTGAGATCAACTCATGCTGACATTGATTTATTCTGCTGCTATTGCTATGATACATGTAAACAACTTTTGCGAGACTCGAGTGCTAAACATGCAAACATGATTGCCACAGCTGCGGCATATGCTGAAAGCAGAAAGCACCAGGCGTCACAGGACAACCCGTCAGCTTCATCATGCCCGATGTACGTGTTGTTCCATGCTGCGCAAAAAGGTTGAAAAAGGTTGTGGACCAGCGTGCTGATCAGATGAGGATCACGGCCGAGACCAAGCCAATGACGAAGCACAAGAACTTCTTCTGGTCGAGCTCTCCACGAGTCGCGGCACCCAGGTACGACGACGTGACCGCCGATGGCGTTGGAGATGCAAGAGTACCGTTGCTGGGCATCGTAGGCGTGCTGCCAATGCTAGTACCTCCGACGGCTCCGACGACGTTACTGCTGGTTGAGCTTGCTCCAGTGCTGTATGCAGGTGCGGGAGCATAGCTGTATGGGACGTTGGAAAAGGTGGAAGCAGATTCAGATGACTGAGAGGCAATCGATGAAGTCGAGGCATCGGTCGGAGCGATGGCGGTGGATGAGGGAACGCTGGCGGTCTAGATGTGAGTCAGTAAATGTGCCACTATTGCTAACAGTATCAATGCCGCCTACCATGGAAGATCCGGTCATCGCGCTAGGCGAAGCGGACGAGCCAGAGGTGTGAACAGTCACCTCAGAAGTGCTGACGACCGTGGACGTCATGGTTGGCACTACACTGCTGCTGATGGAAGAAGATGAAGCGCTGACAGAGGATGCTTGAGCACTCTCTGAAGTTGCTGGCAAGCTGGAAGAAGAGGGCGAACCACTAGAAGAGGTTGCTTGAGCACTCTCTGAAGTAGCTGCAGCGCTCGAGGATGAGGCTGAGCTACTGGACGAAGAAGCCAAAATGCTCAAATATGCGGACGGAGCGGCCGAGGAGCTGACGGTGATGGTCGAGGACATGCTCTGCGTGATTGTCTGCAGGATGGTAGACGTAGACTGAAGTGTAGTGGTCGTGTCTCCGGACTCGCTGGATGGCGCGACGAGGGTGCTGCTGGCTGTGCTGCTCGTGATTGGAGGCAGAACACCAGGAGTGGAGCGAGTGGCAAAGATCGACACACTCGAGGTGGTGACCGAGGTGGTAATCGAAGTCAGGGTGAGCGGACAGACGGTAGTCGACACCGCAATCACGGCAGTCAAGGTGGACACAGCTCCGGAGAGTGGACAATCCGTAACTTCAGGCGGGCACGACAAGATGGTCACCCTGCTGGTGGTGTAGACCGTGGAAACCGAGAGAGCCGGATACTCCTGAATGATCACGACGCTCGTGACTGCAAATTCTGGAGTGAGCAAAGCATCGAGGCGATTCGAGAAGGACTTAACACTTACCGGTGGGCTCAAAAAAGCTGGTGGGTGCTGCGAAAGCAAGCGTGGCGGCGCCTACGACGGCGAGGATGAGGTGCTTGAACAGCATGTTGGCGAGCGGTCTGTCAAGGATGGAGATATGGACGAAGGCTTGCCGTTGGCAGAAGGGTGCTGATGAAGCGAATGTGGTGGTGAGGGTGCTGATGATGGGTGGAAGACCAGATGGAGGAAGAGGTGAGAAGGAGAAGAAGAAGTATCTCAGATGGTAGCGGGGCGTGGTTGGATGTGGTTGAGCAGGAAGCAATCGACACGCGGACGCGTAGCGAGGGACGCCTTCTCGTGGTAACAGTGGCAGCTGCATGTGACGACGACGACGACAGCAACAACAACTGGATCACATGTAAAGTTCGATATACGGGCGGTCGACTTCTTCCTCCTCTTCTCCTTTCCTCTCATCCATTCAACATCCTCCACACCACATCAATATCTCACTTCCAATCCATCAATATCTTACCTCCGATCCATTGACATCAACCAGCAGCCGGCGAATATTCCAACCATCCATCAGTTCTTCCTCCTCGGACAACGTCACGTCTCCGACTGTCAAGATGCACTTGCTGATGTCACTCGCCTTGGTGGCATCTACCATGGGCGAGTCTAGCCCACATGAATACCACGAATGACCTTGGCTGACCAGTTGATTCAGGCATCGCTACAGCTCAAGACTTCGACTACGGTAGCTGTGTGGACTGCTTCGAAGACAAGCACGAGGCTATTCCCACAACCATGAAGCACAAGAACGTCCCTCCGACGACCGAGCACGTTGTTGAGGCACGCGGAGACTGGCAAGGAGACTGGAAACCTCAGACCGTCACTGTCACTGTTACCCCAGAATGGTGCTCTCCAACCATGCCACCGGTCTAGCAGACCTCGTCCACCACGTCCGCAAGCACCTCGTCCAGCACTTCGGAGACGTATACTGGCCCCACGACGGTCACTTCTGTGGAGTCTAGCACTCCCGTAGGTTCGCTTTCGACCAGCTGCTCGACCATCACCAAGACATTCGCCACTCCTGTTACCACGGTGTCTTGGGAGACAAGCTCGACATCTGGCTATACTTGGTCCAAGCCGACAACGATCGTGGAGACCACCACCTGCGAGACGTTGACGTATACCTACTCGTCGGAGTCTTTGACCACTAGCGGTTGGTACGACACCACTACCACCGTCCCGTACCCTGGCACAACAGTATCCGCGACCACGAGCACCAGCGTCTGGCAGCCATCAGTGACCTCGTCGGCCACGGGTACCACGGTATCCAGCGTTGGGCCTTCCAGCAGCACTATGGCAAGCATCACCTCGATTCACGAGACCGCCACCCCTTCTAAATCGAAGCCTGCCATCCCAACGCAGTCGGTAAGCAATGGAGCTGTGGGTAGATCCATCTGTCAAGCCACTATCCTCGGCGTCGTGGGTCTTGTGGTGGCATTGCTTTTGTGAGACAGAGATGGAGAGATGGAGATGGAAGCATAACGGAACGTTCTCTTCCTTGACACAGCATACCCTGCAACCATACCATACACCCGTTTAAACGCGTAGGACTAGATGCACGTAGTGCTTAAAACAGAGTCAACCATGCGCTTGTTCTCATCGTCTCGTGTTCCTTGCTACTCAATCCGTTTAGACGTTGATGGTATGCATGCTGGACTCCATATTCCTGCAGAGGTGCCTCGGTTGGGAGTAATCAGCATACGGTGAGCTGCAGTGGCCTCCATTTTACACGAGGTTCAAACAAGCAACTCATCTCATTCCAACGGTAAAACCACGCATGTGGGCACGCACGTTTTTGACGTCGCACGTTCTCCCGTCTGTACCTGCATGGAACAATCCAATGCATGCTAGAGGTCTCCTTCCAGGCACTTGTACCTGTACGCATACCGGCCCTCATCTACAGGTTCCTCTCTACCTACTCCGCAATCCGCATGTACAACGTCTTCATCATCAACATGAGGTCTTCACGTTCGTCCGAACACGCCGGTTGGGCCGATCTATGTACCCGCCCCTCTAGTCGCAAAGTCAATCGGGTGTACTAAAATGTTAGTCGGCAGATCTGCAGGCCGGGCCTGGAGGATTTCACATGTCAGTAAAGTCGACGATGTCTGCCTATCTCCATCGGGAATTTGCAAATGTGCAAGACTGCTAGGAGAAGGACGGTCGGTGGTCGTGGTATGATGTTGCAGTGTGTGTCTACCTATGTTTCTTTTTGATCGGGAGGCAGGAGGATGGCAATGTTGGCAGATGGCTATGGTCGACTGTGCCTCATCTGGCATGCTGCACGTCTCGTCACCAACTAAAATCCGCCCCCGGTAACATGCCCACACTTGAACCGCACATCCATGGCATTGCATTGCATTGCACGGCATCCGCTCCCTCTTCTCTACACCATTGCCAACTCTCCTCTCGCGCTTATCCTTATCACTTCGTTCCTGTGTAGTTCGACATCTTCTCCTACCTGAACCTTCTTGTCCTATTACATATCCTGCCTGTCCCGACGATCTTGGCGATCGCCGCGCCTTCTGGCGTTGTCCCGCCTTTTGCTGCTCATTTGGCCGCAACGATTGGTCCTCGTCCTCCACGGCCTGGCACCCAGGTACCGCTACATACCTGGAGGTACTCCGCCTGAGAAACCCAGGTACCTTGTGCGCCCAGTGCCGCGGTACGAAGCATTCGCCATCGAATAGATCATTATTGGGCGTGTGCCCATTCACGACGACCCTCTGCGTCCACGAACATCCCCTTCCGCTCGATACCAAGCACTCGACGAAGTACCCATTGTGACGATTACACTGCTTTCGCCCGCCAATCGGGAATCTACACTCGATCTACGTACCGCTATAATAACAGAGTGGGAGCTATTCTTGGGAGGTGCCACAGCAGGAATTCCCAGTCACGACCTCTCACGACCGCAAACACACATACACACATACAATGGACGACGCGCATCGGATATCCATCACGGTCTGTGGTGATGGTGGGTGTGGAAAGTCGTCCATAACGTTGCGCTTGGTGCGCAGCCAATGGACGCATGAGTATGTCACCTCCCAAGCCAGAAGGACGAGAACAGGTGTAAAGGAAGCGTGAGGACTCATGCGCGCAAGAGATACAACAAATGCAAGACCGCGCATCTCAAAGAACCACACATTGACCCGATCGCTTCTCCTGCAGGTACGATCCCACCATCGAAGACTCCTACTCCGTCACCCGCACCATCGACGGCACCACCTACTCCCTCTCCCTGACCGACACCGCCGGCCAAGAAGAATATCGCGGACTATGGTCCTCGTCCAATCTCGGCTCCGATGCTTTCCTCCTCGTCTACGACATCACCCAATCCAGCTCGCTGGAGTCGCTCGAGTACTTCAACAGTCTGATTGACATGGAACGGGAAAACCGCATCGAGTCCGGCCGGGTGCTGCCGGTGTGTATCGTCGCGGGGAACAAATGTGATCTGCAGGCGATGCGACAGGTGGGCGCGAGGGAAGGGTTGGACTGGGCGCGCGCGCGTCGCTATGGGTTCATGGAGACGAGTGCTAGGGAGATGGTGAATATCGAAGAGACTTTTGCTCGTGAGTTTCACGCTGTCCCGCTGCATGCTACATGTCAAGCAAACACTGACCATGCAATTTCCTACAGTCCTTGTCCGAAGAGTCGTCGAAGCCCGCCGCAACGCCGCACAAGGTATCACAGCACCGAACAGCAACCTCCCAAGCTCAACAGCACGCACACGACCCTTAGATCCCCTCCATAGATCACATGGCGAGAAGATCGGCATGAGCGATAGGAATCTGGACGGTGCCGACGATGCGCAACGGCGACAACGGGAAGATGACGAGCGGAGACAAAAGAGCGCACAGCCGTGGTGGCATGTGTTTACGAAGCTCAAGTGCTGTTGATGAGTGGAGAGAGAAGAGATGGAGATAGGGAAGTGCGTGGGCGATCTTGACCATCGGGCTTATGAGCCGCGATCACTGTGCGGAGGTGTCTTCGAACCTGGACGAACCCATTGGGTCACGACAGCCAGTATGCAAGACCTGTCTTGTAGTGATCTCGCCAGCTGCAGCTTTGGATAAAGCATATTCGACCGGCAGTCCTCGAAACCTCAGGCCGCCGGATTTCGTCGCTGGCGCTCGGATACCGCCACCGCCATACACATCTATACAACCAACAGATCTCACCACTACATCCAGATACAACTTTTCCTGAAGAACGACCTGCCGGATCTCCGCCTCGAACAAAATCCCACGAGCACCACCACCCATCTCGCGGGGCCACGTCCCGTTCAACAACACACACATACATGATACTTCATCCTGCTCGGCTCCATCCTCTTCTCCGTCCAAGCGTCCTTATACAAATCTTGGACCCCCTCCTCTTTCTTGATTAGAAGAATCTCCCTCCATCTTTATAGATCTCTCGCACATCTTCCTGTATCTACCTTACCTTACCTATCTATTTATGACGACTGTTCTGGTTCTTTCCCCGCATCGCTGATATGGATGGGTATGTTTGTTGTAGTGACGTAGCTTGAAGCATCATATATGCGGGAATCGGGTGAGAAGGGCGAGGTCAGATGTTCTGTCGATGAAAGTGTGGTTGGTATAGACGCTGCGCATACATAGATCATCTTGATATACGTGCATGGCTGTCAAGCTCGACAAGTCGTCAGGTTACATTACAGCCGAGTCATGCAAGGATTCGTGAGAGCAGGAAACATAAAAGAACCTCACCCCTTTTCCCGACTAGAGCTGTACCTTGCAATTCGTTCCACGTCGTTTATACCCATGAGTGTACATTGCACCCTGGCAAAGATTTGTACATGAAGCTACCCCCAGCATACCTTATGCGTGTGAATCGTGAACGCGCCGATCATTCACGTCCCCAATTTACCCCTAAAGCCCCACCGTACCAGAAACGCACTACCTCACACTACGCAGCCCCCGCGACGTGCAACTTCAGCGTCACAGGGTCCATGGGGCAGCTGGTCAGGGTGAGGCCGTGGCGGGTGCGGCGGTGCAGGGCGACGGGGTCGGCCCAGAGGCGGTCGAAGCGCTGCAGCAGGCGGACGGTGACGTAGGATGCTTCGGTGAGGGCGAATTGCTCTGGAAGGGGAAAGGGGAGGGGATGGTTAGTTTCTGCTCATTGGGGAAAGGGGGGTATGGAAGGCAGAGAGGAGACTTACGACCTATGCAGACGCGGGGACCACCTGTGGAGGAATATGAGTTAGTATGCTGGACATCATGCCTAGAGAGGAGATGTGGGTTTGGGGATGAAAAATACCATTGAACGGCAGGAATTCCCAGCCAGGTCTTCGGTCCGCAAAGCGCTCGGGCTTGAACTCTTCCGCATCCTCGCCCCAGAGGTCTTTTCGGTGGTGCAGCAGATGCACGCTGTAGCCGACATCGCAGCCGCCGGGGACGTAGACCGGCGCCAGGCCGTCCGGCCCACCGCCGCGCGGAAGGGTGGTGTCGTGTCTCGCGCGTCTCGCGTTCAACGGTACCACCGGGTGCAGGCGGAGGACTTCGTTGATCGTGTGCTGGAGATACTGGCAGCCTTTGAGGGTGGCGAAAGTGATGTCGCGGGGATCCTCGTACGTGCCGAAGTTATCGAGAATGGTCGTGCGGAGCTTCGCGAAGACTTCCGGGTTGCGCACGAGGAGGTGGAACAGCCAGGATAGCAGGCTCGCGGTGGTGTCGCGACCGGCAAGGAGGATGTTGAGAAGCTGGGCGCGAAGCTCGACCGGATCGCGGGTCTGTTGTGCCAGCGCGTCGAGGAAGACGTATCGCTCTTTGCCGGCGTGGTCAGCCTTCTTCTCCGCCGGGCTGGACTTGAGCGCGAGGTCGACGTAGTGCGAGATGAACTCGTTGACGACGCGGTTGTTCTCGCGGAACTCGGACCCGGTGACCATCCAGTATAGATTTCCCATGCGGAATCGTGTCGACAGCCACTTTTGCGCCGAATCGAAATTGAGACTGAACGCATGCTCGTCCTTGCCGCCGTTTCCGCTTGTCTTGAGGCCGGCTTCGGTGAGCTGGCTGTCGACGCTCTCGCCGAAGAGAAACTCGCACGCCGAGTCGAGGGTGAGGCGAAAGAACAATTCTTGGATGTTGGTCTCAGCCGTCCAGCCATCTGCCTGCTGAGGGAGGACCCGCAACAGATCCTGAATGTGAGTTTCTTCTAGCTCCAGATCGCCCACCTGATCACGGACAAAATTCGGTCGAAGGAGCGCTCGTGAATGAGACCATGCTTCACCGTCCTGCACGAAGATGCCGTCACCCAGCGTAGGCAACATGTTGCCTCTTCGCGCGGGGCCAAGATAGAAGTCGTCAAACTGGGTGGCCAACAAGGCCTGGATGTTCTTCGGATCGGTGGTGAAGAACTGGGTCTGGCCCAGTACGCTGGCTGTGAAGGTGGACATTACACGACCAAGTTTCTTCCTGCCCAGCTCGTGCCGTTCAATGAGCAAGTCGGGAACAGACCCACGTTTGTCGGCCGCCGAGATCTCGCGGATATTTCTGAGTCCTAGGAAGCCGCCATCAAATGTGGGAGGCTTCTGACAGCCGAGTTGTCTTGCTTTCCCTGAGTATTGTGTTAGAGAGCTGAAGGCTGAATGGTCTTGGAATGATGATCACAACTCACTGGCATGTCTGCGTTGCTCAAGGACAGAGGAGATGATTTTGAACAGTACAAAGGCAACGCCTGCCCAAATGGCTGAGGCAAAAAGATAATGCATCGTGTGAAATCCAGATCAGTTGTATTGATCTCGCGAGTGCTCAATGTCTCGACTAAGCGCGAGGCCGTTCTTGATGAAACGCTACAACGATTGCTGGGTCTGTGTTAATCTGCTGCTTCGACAAATCGTCCACTGTGTATGAGAGTGACTCCAGCGAGAGCAGACGAACGATCCATATATCCATTAGACAGAGTTCATGTACCATCCATGTCCAGTGATGTATATGCGTGGAGCATTGGCGACTAGCCGAGGTGGGGACGCTACTATGCCGAGAGGGGGCGGAGAGAGCGACGCGCCCAGAAGCTCCGGTTCCGTCTGCCTCCACCGAAACCAGGACAAGAGTCTGCCCGACGGCTGAACCTCCATCGCGCTATGCTGTTGCAATGTCGCAAAAGGCACCGAATGTATACGATCACATGTTGTCCGAGGTTCAGTGCATGGACGGGGTGGTCTTCTGCTCTGATGCTGCCTCCATGAGATAGGTAGGTATCTCTGCAATTGAGTTTCTATAGTTCGCCGCCTGAACGTCCGCGCAACGGACAGACGTGGATATACGACACGGCCAATGATAGGATTTGCAACAAATGCAACGGGCCTCCAACACCATCGAGGCTGTACTGTGAAAGTAGGTAGCCAGTTTCCGCAATGAAGATTTCTCCTCATGCTGATCGAAACCCCACGGCATCCTTCTGTATGGCAAAAAGCTTGAAGACCTGGACTTGGAATGTGGTTTCATGCTCGACGCCCCCTCCAAATTGACCTTGGAATTTCCAAGTCAGTTCTGCTAGAATGAATTGCGCTTTCAACATCCATGGATCGACCGTGCCGTCCTGATGTTCGTGGTTTCCGGTATCATTTTATTATATGAGGTGAAGTGGATCTCAAGATGACAACACACCCACCCCAAGTACTGTCATTCCGCTTCCAGCCTGAGAGTCAATGCAATCACGACTCGGACCCCTGACGACAACTGCTGGCAGTGAGTTGGGTCATAGGTCAGGCAAAAGCAGGTCATTGGCAAGCAACATCTGCACTCCTGCTCCATCCTCGGGACCTTGAGAGCGCAGTAGAAGATGCAGAGCAAGGCGAAGACGTAGCTCTGCCACGCCTCCACGTGCGATCTTTGACGTCTGCCTGCAGGCACATGCCTACATGATGTGTGCCTAAAGTAGGTTTTGGTTTGCGTGAGCACATTCATGTAGGTGGGTGTCGGTAACAGAGAACATGAGGTGGAGCTGTGGCTCGCGCTGCACGCATGCACGTGAGACCGGTCGCCGAAAGAGCTCGCGAGCTGCAAATAGTGCTCTGGGCGACAACTTTGGGTATCTCTATAATGTATTTCTCGTCTTTCGTAACGTCTTCCGTGCAAGCCTGTGCAGTCTGGGCCTCTGCATGTCGAGCCACTAGGCCGGCAGTTCGTCACGCCCTATGCGAATTCTCATTTACGCTCCAATGTACCAGACCTCAACCCCAAAGATATCAAACTTCGTCCCTTCGTCACTCAGCGCCTCATTGCCAAAGGTTAGACACGGGGCACTGACGCCTTGACTCAGCGTGTCATTCAGCCATAGGCCGTAATGTCCGTCCCCACCACCCACGCTCAGATACTCTGGCTGGCAGAAGATGCTGAAATCGTTCTCCCCCGTGTATGGGAACGCCTTGAAACGTATCCGTTCTGAGCTTGCTGTGCGTGCTGCTTTGTGCCCGTTCGTGCTTCCGTTCGTGCCGCCTAGGGAGACGAGCGAGGCGGATGAGTTGTTGTTGGAGTTCGCAATGGTCGTCATGCGCTGGAGATGGGTGGTGTCGGCGCTCGGGGGCGGAGGGAGCGAGGAGAGATCGGGAAGAGCAGGGAGCCGTGATGCTCTCCAGAGGAAGCACTCGCCGGTGCCATAGTAATGTGCTTGTGGCCGAGGAGGATCTGTAAGGTATCCACCAAAGATGCCTCCGTCTGTATCCCGCACAACCAACACGAAACCTCCGCGCTTGCCTCGATGCACGTCACATTGTCCATATAATGTGGATAGTGTACTGCCGTTTTGCTCCAGGGAATACGTCAACGTCCAGTGATCCATGAGCTGAAGTCGTGGCGGCAACAATAGTCGAATCTCCTCCGCCAATGCTTTGCTGAGCAGCCTTGCCTTCCCACTCGTTCCATCTCTGTATCCGTTGAGCGATAGGGGTGTCAATGGTGGAGGTTGGAATGGAGAAATGCGTCGTTTCGGTGGGTGGTAGACTCCTAGTGTGGGATCGGTCATGGCGCCGTTGTAGTTTGCGCTCAGGGCGCGCGCAAGAGGAGTTGGGGCCTCGTCTTCGGACAGGCGACGCAGGACGCCAGAAATAGTGTATGTGACGGGTTCCGCAAGGTAGTTGAACGTGGACATGAAAGGACTGAAGGAGGATTGTTGTGTTGGAGGTTGTAGAGCCGGACGAGGTGGATCAGACGCACTACCGTGCGGGTCTGCTTCGTTCGACATGTAGTCTATTGCGATGGGTGAATAATATTGGGCAAAGAATATACCGAAAAAATACTGTACTTGAGTCTTCGGCGTATGAGTTCTAGTGTTAACTGTGACGGATTCGTATTGGAAGCTCGATCATCGTACATCAATGCTGGTTTGATGGTTATTATGCTTGCTGTCTGTCCTCAAGTCGGGTAGCCAATTGATCAGCTCTATGTCCTAGGAGACGGACTTGGTTGTGCACGCCGGCAGACATCAAGGTCAGTCGTTTCCGGCCGGATTCTCTTGAATATCAGACAGGAGTCTACGACGTCGTGTTGAAGGTGGGTTACAATCAACAACGAAGGGCCACCGGTAGAGCCACTCCAGCCGCGTAGGTCTACAAGTACAGTCCGCTGCCGCAACAGCTACAGCATTACGAAGGCCCTTGCACGTGCTCGACAGCCTTGGAATCGTTGAGGGAGCTTACTCTCAGCCAGGCCAAAACGGCCGTATCGAGGGGAAGAGCATAGCTTCCATCCAAGAGAATGTGATACTATCTACCGTTATGAACTGTAGGGCGTTGGGAACGAAGTTCTATCGTCGAAACATGCCCGGTCCTGCATGTGACAAGAGAGGGGCTCGAAACGAAGCACTGCCACAGCTGGGCGAGAGCACATATGTACGTTGAGACGAAGTCGTATCAGAACACGGTCCAGAAGACCAGACGAAGCTACAAGGGATGCAAGACAAAGATGATGATTTGTGGATGTCGTCGTAGCTGATGCTCACATGTTCATGTAGATTCGTACATGTAGCTCTGGTCACCAATACCTGGAGCACGATGTAGGACCCTCCGTCATCGCCACGAGCCACACGCTGTCAGCCACCACCACATACATCTGCCCCGTCTCTCTTCTATAATCTCGAATCTGTCCACAACACCCACATCTTCGAACATCCTGGGCCACCTAACAGATCACGACCACACCCACGACAGTAATCACATTGCGAGACATCCCTCGCTCAATTGCCCGCAACTGCAATCTCGAGGATACACTTTCGCCGAACCGACTCGACTTCTCACATCATGGCGTCCAACCCCCACATGGACCTTGATCCCAAGTACGATCACTACGACTACCCTACCACCGCCCCGGACCCCCGCCCTGGCCATCCTGGACATACCACAAAAGAGCAAGATGCTTCTGTTCACCAGTTGCGCATGATGCTGGAGCAGGCCGGCTACAAAGACAGACTCGATACACTCACCCTGCTGCGCTTTTTGCGGGCTCGAAAGTTCGATGTGCAGCTCTCGAAGAAGATGTAAGCACTCTTGCCTTCTGTCTTGTACTAAAAACGGCGTTCTGACCATGACCACCAGGTTTGAGGATACTGAGAAATGGCGGTCTACTTTTGGTGGGGGTGTGGATAACTTGGTGCCCACCTTTGAGTACAAGGAAAAGGCCCAAGTATTCGAATACTACCCACAATACTACCACAAGACCGACAAGGATGGAAGGCCAGTCTACATCGAACAGCTTGGTAAGGTGGACCTGGACGCAATGCGCAAGCTTACCACCGATGAGCGTATGCTTCAGAACCTGGTCGTTGAATACGAGAAATTGAGCGACCCACGTCTTCCTGCCTGCTCTCGCAAAGCCGGTTGCCTTTTGGAGACGTGCTGCACGATCATGGACTTGAAGGGAGTGGGGCTGAGTAAGGCCGGCCAAGTCTATGGGTACGTACAGAAGGCGTCTGAGGTCAGCCAGAACTACTACCCGGAGAGGCTGGGTAAGCTCTACCTCATCAATGCGCCGTGGGGTTTCAGCGGCGTCTTTGCCGTTGTCAAGCGCTTCCTCGACCCAGTCACAGTCAACAAAATCCATGTCCTCGGATCCGGTTACCAGAAAGAACTTCTTAGCCAGGTTCCTGCTGAGAATCTGCCTACCCAATTCGGCGGAAAATGCTCCTGCCCAGGCGGCTGCGCACTTAGCGATGACGGACCTTGTAAGCATGATCGACTCTTCGCTTGTGTATTCAGACAGCACTGACACAATCACTAGGGCAAGATCCGCAGTGGACGAAGGCTCCTGCGTGGGCAAAGAAGGATGGTCAAACCGCAGACAACAGCATCCCAGCGACGGACATCCACACGGGAGAAGGCAACCCAGCTCCAGTGCCCGGTGCCGGCCAACAGCAGCAGCCCGTGGGCCAGACTGGCGCTGTCACGCAATAGAGTACTGCTAGGATTGTGCGTGCGGGTGTCCCGTCATTGACGTGGACCTTCGAGGTGAAGCATGGTGAAGGCGTAGTTGGCAGGGCTTCCTTCTCTCCTTCCTAAGGAGTTCATGACGGGAGGTGAGGATTTGCTATTGATCGCACTGGCATACCCTGAGGCAAGATTTCACTGCTATTACACGTCCTTTATGTTTCGACAACATCGCAACATGATTGTGCCCTCCCCAATGCATCGGATTGTAGCATGTGGCAATGAGGCGTTGCCAGGAAGGCACATGGTGGATACTTCCTCTATTCTCACTTCACCTGCACCTTCAGTCATCATCTCGGACCCAGCACACTTGCTACTTCTCTTCTCCACTGTCACTACTCAATGCCTCTTCTGAGTATTTTGCCACGCTCCCCAAATCCTCCACATCCTCTTTCTACACTCTCTGCACGCTGTCAAGTCCTTCATATCCCCATTCCTGCCTCTCACCACCTTCGCTCGGTTCGTCTTGGATACGACCTCTTGGTAACTCGCACGATCTCACAGCACGCGCTCTGACCGAACCGCACCATGCCTTACACCGACACTGTCTCCATTATGAGCGGTCGCAACAGCAGAGCCAGCAACGTTTCTGGCATGACTGGGGCATCGCACTCCGTCCGCTCGGTCCCTCCGCCCAACGACACACTGAACAGTGCGGGCGTACTGAGCATGCTCAAGACGAGTACGGATACTGGTGATATCGGGGCACTCTCATTCAACACCAGTCGCCTACCATCCATGCCTCGCGCGACTCACCATCGCCGTGCTCATGGTTACAAGCTGTCTGGGTCATCGCATGGCTACCAGAGCGTCCATCCACAGCATCATTATGCGTCTTCCCAAGTATCCAAATTCAGCGATGGTACGAGTCTGCATCGCCGTGGGTCCTTCACGAGCATGCAGAGTGTGCCCTCTCAGATGCCTCCAGGACACGCAAGTAGGATGCCGCAAGCTCCGGCCTTGACCTACGACAAATCGAGGGACAGCCGTTCTTATTCATTGACTTCGGCTCCAACCTCTCAACGGATTCCGCGCCTGCACTCCGCGACAAGTCTCAAGAGTGCTGGACACGAGCCACGGCATCATCCGCGAATGTATCTTGGACAGCCACCACCCATGCCCGAGAGTAAGTCTCCATACATATACCCGACGCGACTCAAGCGCCCTGGTTATAGATCTCCTTCGCCTGCCCTCAGTGATCTATCCTCGCACGGGCATCCTTCCGGGCCAATGCCGGGCACCAGGAGGCCTCCAACGTCCGGCTCTCGACCCCAGCCACAGACATACAACAGTGACTATGCTGCAGACTACCGCAAAGACGCTCGCTATCTGAACCAGCGCTCTCACTGGAAGAATACAAACCATATGCCGTATGATACTCAAGGTAGTCACCATGGATATCGCCAAGGGCCTGGACGGCTCGAGAACAGTATGTTGCCTGTGCCTTCTTTGCAACCACAGCAACAAGGAATGTATCATGGACCTCCTCGTCCTGGTCAACCGGGCATGACCTACAATCAACGTCCCAACCACTCAATGCATCCTGCATTACACCATGGCCACCCTCAAATGCTCCAGCGTGGGCCACAAGCGCCAGCCATGGCTCCAGCTGCTCACTCAATGTTCCATAATGCCGCTCGGATGACACGCTCAGTCCCTCGGCGTAGTGATACACCTGTGATGGACTTGAGTCCACCATCATCAGACCCCCCATCTTCGGGAACCATGGCCTCCTCATCCAATCCGTCCACTCCCAAAGACTCGACAGCAGGTCAGGTCGCAGTTGATCCACTCTTCATTGACCCTACTTTGGCAGATTTGTCTGACTCGTCCAGCGAGCCTGTTCTACCACACAGGTATTTGGAATTTGCCGATGGCTTGCACAAGCCTATGGATGATCCGGAAGTTGACGTTTACCATCCATCTGTCCCAACAACAGGGTTTGTCCAAAGGGTTCGGGCAATGTTGGAGTCGAAGGCTGCCTCCGAGCCGGAGGTCAACGTTGAGCCCGGATTTGTGGAGCAGCAGTCGAGGCGCACCAGCACGATCAAGAGCATGATTGAGACACAAGGCGACATTCACGAGCTTCCCGCGAACGAGGTTACTCGCTTCACCGTCATCGAGGAATTTAACGCGCCTGTGGAGCTGCCTGCTTCTCCTGTCAGACTACCTGAGCTTGCAAGCGCCAACTCACCTTCGTCGCTGAATCAGCGCATCACTCGTGAGATGGTCAGAGCTGAGCTAGGTCCGTGGAGCATAGACAGCAGCACACAATACGAAACAGCAGATGATCCAGTATCTGTCGACGGTGCTCACGTGTCTAACGAGCAAAGACAGCGAACGCAATCTCATCTTGACGCTTCGCATCAACCCATCGCGACCAGCGACAAGCATCATGCACAGGATGACTCAACTCCTGATACCACCAGATCATGTCAGCAGCCTGTGGCCGATTCGATGGTCACACTGTCAACGGTGTCTGTTGAGCGCACCGCTATCTCTGGTATCGATTATGCTCTGCGATTTTCTGTACCAATGGACACCACAACAGATCATGAGAATGAAACGCAATCGAACAATCCATTCGTTCTCGACGCCGACACGATCACGCTGAAGCGCCATCAGTCGGGGGAGAAGGTCTCTGCGCCACACCATGCGATCGACGCTGGTGAGCGTATCATCACGACCGAACGGCGTGGAGCGCAGACCCCGGTGAGCTCAATGAGATTTGAGGAGGGTGTCAGCAGGACTTCAGCAATCAGCCCCTTGAACGATGGGCATACTGCCGCTGAAGTCAAAAGCCGCAATGAGCCTCAGGACTTTTCCGACTTGGATTCGTCTTTGCTTGCATCATCGCCGCCGCAAGTCGCGCCCGCGACTCCACGCACTCCCCGACAGTACTCGAAATCTGTTGATATCCCTTACGCTCGTACATTGCCGCATGACACTCCAACGAGCCATCGCTTCTCACTGCCGCCAGATTTTAGCAATGTTGGAGATACCACAGTCGACTCTACTACAGATATGGTCACCGACGTTGCCGTCCGCTTTTCATTGCCCAACACCACCATTACTATCGGTAAACCTCAGATTGTGACCATTGTACCAAGTAGCTCGCCCGAAGCTGTACCCTCCCAACCAATGTTTCAGATGTCCCATTCTGATCCTCGGACAGTCAGGAGAAGTTCGGTCACGTTTGCGGACCAAATTATTGCTCCGCTCAACATCAAAAAGGTTGATCCACGTGATGAATTCAAAGTCAACCCGGAGCCCGCTGTTGTCAGGACTAAATCCATCCTGCGACGTCCTTCGCCGCTCGAGGACATCTCACAGACTGGGTCAGTTCCCTCCAGTCGTGACTCCGACTCGAGGTTTGCTGCAAGCAATGCCATCATTCCTGGCAGATTTGGAAGTACACATCTCCCTGGGCTCAAAGAAGAGTCTGCGGACGACATGAGCATCAGTGATCAGAAGCGTGGTGAGAAGCGGGTCGAGAATTTCCAATTCCCTTTGCCTGCTCGCATTGCTGCTGTCAAAGCTATGCAGGAACGTCGTCTCCAGGAGTCAGCAGAGAAGGCCAAAATCCGACGTGCCGCCCGTCAGCACAACCGTCCTATCGCTGAGATCAGAGACCTTCCATCTCTCAATTTCAGTACCATGGATCTGGTGGACAAGCTCAATTGTGCGCTAGGGAATGAAATGCGAGCCAGCAAGTCCATGGAAGTCACTCGCGTTCGTGAGATTTCTGAGATCTTCTGTCCTCCTCCACAGCGGCCGCAAAGCACAGAGCCATTACGAGAGCGATACACGAGCTTCTTTACCAAGCCAGAGGAGCTTGCTGACTTCACTGATTCCAACGACGAAGACCAGGATGAGAGCGATGTAGTCGATGTCGGAGTCCCTGCTCTACAGGTGCAAGAATCGACAGAGGTCGGAGAGCCGGAAAAATATCATCACCTCTCATTGGACCGTCCGCTGTCACCAGAAGAATTGCTAAGTGTGGCCACCCAAGTCAACCGCCTTTCGATTCCATCGGTTAGTGGATTGTCTGAACGTCTTTCTGAGCTTCTTCCATGTCTTAAGAACTTACATCTTGGCGACCTACTCTCCTCAGATGACGAAGTGGCCCATACTATTGATGATATCCATCAACTTGGTCGTGGTCCTCGACCAGGCACCACGCTTTCTTGTCGCACTTCAGCCGGCTTCAGAACACTAGCAGAACGTGCAGAGGAGATCGTACTCAACGGAACGCATGACTCTGCATTCGCGACATCGCAGAGCCTGAGCATCAACAAAGAACTGCCACCTTTACCGGAATCAGCATCCGCAGATCAGGTGTCCAGTGTCATCCCGACAGATGGCAAACAGTGCTATCTATCCGGGTCGGTCTCCGCTCCGTCCGTGTTCACGAATCAGTTCACCCGACCAGATTCGGCACTCGTTCGTCAGAAACTCCCCATGACTGAGGAAGAAGTACTTCAGATGTTGCCGCCGGAGTCCAATCCGATCGCTCGCGGAGCCAAAAGGTCTTTTATGCTCTCTGGCATCAGTACCAGGCCTTGGAACCAAGATGAGAACTATCCTTGGGCCGGATCCAATATCACTATTGATCTCAGCATACCTCCTGCAGCACGTACCAGAGACTCTCTCACGGGTGACGTGGTTCGAGCTGGTCGTCGTAGCAAGAGTTTGGATTTCTCTAGCTTGCATGATATGTTCGAGGGGGTCAAAGGCATCGATATTGGTTCAATCACTACCCTTAACCGCTCAGCATCTTGCACGACAGAGCAAGCCACCGGGTTTCCTATCCATGCTCGCAAGCAATCCATGCGTTCCATCATTGGCTCTCTTTCGAAGAAGATCGGTCTCAGTCACCGCTACGCCACCGCCAATGGCGATAACACTACCAAACGTATAGTATCTCCAGTGAAAGCGAGCTGCGATCGCGAGAGTATGGTCTTATCCCATAGAGCAGGCGATCGCTACCCAACATCCAGTCTTACGCCTCCATCGAACTTGAACCTGGATGAAGTTCGATCTTTCTTCTCCGACGACAGTTCCGAACGCCTCCGCAATATCTCCCTCAAGAAGCGTCTCACCAACTTCAAGCAAAAGGGCAAAAGTGCGCGCTTGGATGCCAACACCAGCAACCGGTCCATTGAAGCTGGCGAGACCACATATGACGCTGGTGCGATAGCTGCGGAGCGTCTTGGCGCCACAAGCTCCCCTCATATTTACGACGCTGGCATGGGTAAAGCGGAGTTTCATATGAAACGTTTTGGAGAGAGAATTCGTTTGCTTGTTGCCAAGGGCAGCGAATTGTTCCGCACGATCAGCCACCGCCGTTCTCGCGCGCCAAAGGCCCGTCGCGTTCGCGAAGACTGGCTGAGTGACTCGCTATACTCTGGGGTCTGATGTCTGGCAAAGGTGGTCCTCCTCTCGCTTGTCCGGTTCATCAATTAATGTTTGAACATCAATATACAAGTGGGCGGATATGGTCAGCATCAATATCATCGACTAATAATTCGTGAAGAACAAGCGGGTGCTCGGATTGGAACTTTGCAGATATACCTCCTCATATGAATATATAGTTACGTGTAGATATGACAGACAAACATTGCCCGATGCTCCGCTATCACCTGAAGTTTCCCTTGTCATCGCTGACAGCTTTCACGGGGTATTTTGCGGACCTCTGAAGCAAAGGTGCCGGATCAGAGAGCACATGCAGCAGGGTCAAATGTATGTGCAATAATTTTGTCCAAACCACATCAATGCTACGGGGACGTGGAGTCGATATGCAGAGCTTCCGTGATGTATTTCGATGGTCTCCATGGGAGGTCTTGGAACTGGTCAGGGGAGAGGTCTTTGCGAATTTCGCCTGCTTCGGACCTCCAATGTTCAGTCAGGTAACTATGCATCTTCAACTCGGCCAAACGAGATATATCAATGTCCTGGTCGAGGTATTCGACGGCTGTAGAGCCACTAAGGGCTACCTTAGGTAGGTATATCTCCAGAACAATCGCCGATAGAAGCCCGGCTAAATGCATTGCCACGACCGAACTCCACTCTGGAAATACCCTGAGTTCGCGTCGGTGAATGAAAGCTGCATCACTGGCACACATCTCCTCCCCTAATCCTCGAGGGAAATGGCGGGATGAAGCAGAGAGTCGGTGACCAGCGGTCAGGGTACGGTGGGGACAGGTGGGGACGTATGGAGTACGTCCAGTAACTACTCTACAGCCTGTGTGAGTTGACTCGTAGAACATCACTTCTTGCTTGGAGGAAAGGCAGCGACTTGCAAGACCTTACAGCTCTATTGTTCGTCGGCATCTACCCTCGTCTTTCTTTGATCACTTCACATTTCTTGGAAGGGTAGGTAGGTCACTTGAAATGCTGGGTCAGTGAACATGTTGATTCTGATCCGTTCCGCGGAGTCTTTAGTTGTTGGGAAATATACCACTTTACAGGACGATATATCACCGGCCACAGCAAACCGTTCTCTGGAAAGCCATCTACTCTCTGTTAGGA
Organism: Microcyclospora pomicola; assembly: GCA_002786065.1. NCBI lineage: Eukaryota > Fungi > Ascomycota > Dothideomycetes > Capnodiales > Microcyclospora > Microcyclospora pomicola. The sequence continues at coordinate 1,090,481 of NHNY01000005.1, read as the reverse complement.
GAAAGCACAAACGATCTCATTCACAGCAATAGCCCAACATGTCCATGACCATTGAAGATGCCAGCGTGCCACGCACCCCCCGCCCGGTCCCCGACATCCCGACCAACGTGCTCGAGCAGTTCTCCATGAAAGGCCGCCTCGTCGCCATCACCGGCGGCGCCGACGGACTGGGACTCGCCGCGGCCGAGGCCATCGCCGAAGCTGGCGGCGACCTGGCGCTGCTCTACAACACCAACGACGCCGCCATCGCGCGCTGCGAAGAGCTCGCGCGCACCCACGGCATCACGGCCAAGGCGTACCAGCTCGAGGTCTCGAAGCCGGAGGCTGTCGAGAAGGTGCTGGGCCAGATCGTCGCGGATTTCGGGAAACTCGATGTCTTCTTCGCCAATGCTGGTATGGCGATCAGCAAGCCGATCACAGAGACGAGCGTCGAGGAGTATAGGCGGCAGATGAGCGTGAACGGTATGAGCGCCAGATTTCCCATCTCCTATTTCCCTTTCGCTCCTGGAGTCTCCCTCCCTACCACCATCCCCGAAGTATCATCGAAGCGTCAAGCTAACACCCAAACCAGTCGACGGCGTCTTCTACTGCGCCAAATACGCCGGCGCCATCTTCAAGGCCCAGGGCTTCGGCAACCTGATCATCACCTCGAGCATCTCCGCGCACATCGTCAACGTGCCCGTCGACCAGCCCGTTTACAACTCGACCAAGGCCGCCATCACGCATCTGGGCAAGTCGTTGGCGCGCGAGTGGCGCGAGTTCGCGCGCGTGAACATCATTTCTCCCGGGTGAGTCGCTTGCATTCTGACGTTCGCGGCGTGGCATGGTATACCTAGTCAGGTCCACATGGCCGACTGTGAGGTGATTCGAATGAGACTCTTGCTGACGTACGAAACTGTAGATTCTTCGACACGAAGATGGGAGCATCGCCACGAGTCATCAATGAAGGATGTCGTATGACGCCGCTGGGGAGACAGGGTCACCCCAAAGAGATGAAGGGGCTGTTCTTGTACCTGGCCAGTGATGCGTCCACGTACATGACTGGCAGTGATTGTGTGATAGATGGAGGTTATATTCTTCCATGAACGAATGGGAATTGCATAGCTCCTAAGCGGTGTGTGTAGAGTGAAAAGCATGATCACGACTGCGCCTCAAAACATGAAACCGATGACCTACCTTGACGGGAAAATGGTCAAGACGTGTGAGATGCTGATCGGACGAAGTAGAGGCGACGCTTAGCGTGCTGGTTTCATAATGCTAAAGTATTCGATCGGAAACTCCTGAACACCGCAACAAAGCAATGGCTCGCACAAAAGACAATCAAAGAACGCTATACACTGCTCTCAGGGTGCTCACCTTCAGCGACCACAGCGACCCCAAGACCTCGATCAGGACTCGATCGTACGAGAGCTTCCTGTCGTCGTGCTCGCAAGAAGTCTGAGACGGCGCGAATGAGTATGAACCAACCAACGATCATCAAAGCGTAAGAAAGCCAGTCGCTGGTGGTCAGGCCGGATGTTATGTGATCTGATGATCCAGATATTGAACTAGGGTCGAAGTCATGTGCGTTCGGATCGTCAGGGATGCCGTCTCCCGGACTTGCAGGCACACCCGGTTCCGCCCTCTCTCGGTTGGCGGCATAGCGCATTTGAAATCCGTACTGAATCAAGGTGATTCCCAGGCCGGTCCTTGATCCATGCTTGGCAGCGTGTGTTGTGTGAAGGAGATACGTGAGGAGGAATCCGATCAATTGGAAGGACATGGAAATCAGGGCGTTCCACACAAAGGAGAAGACGGAACCGACGAGCAGACCGTCCACAAAGACATCATCCGGATTGCCGGTTGTGTTGTACGGTGAGAGAACGGTAGTCTCCCAGTATGGTGGCGTAGCGTCCGCGGCAGCTTGTTCGTAGGTCGGAGGCTTCTCTTCTAGATCCTCTCCCGGCCGCGGCTTCGCGTTCAGGTTTGCAAATACTCCATCATTCGCCTGGCTGTTTCCCACCACCCGACCGCTGGACGCTGTGGCTGCAAAAGCCGGAATTTCCGTCACCGTCCGTTGTGGCACCGCAGGTCTCTGCGTGTTACCAGATTGCGAGGGCGGGTCTTGGGTAGACGAGGCGCCGGGGATAAGCCGCCGTTCGTCTGAAGTGTTCTCGTCGTCGCTTTCATCGTCGGAAGGCGCGTCGAATGCATCGTTCAGGTTGCGCTCCTCCTCGCTTCGCCGTTCGTTGTCATCGCGTGACTGTCGCCGTGAGCTTGCGCGGGATCGGAATGAGGGTGGCGGTGAGTTCGGCACAGTCGGACTTTCTACGTGGTTATCTGCGTCTTCTGGTGCAACCTGTTCGCGTGTTGTAAGTAAGTGCTCGCTATGTTTGCAGGCCCCGAAGACCGCAACGCTGCGGATAAGCAGGAGGGGCCTTACGTACCCTGGCATAACGCTGGGCGCTCATGGCACTGCTGGCTAGGAGAGGCGATGAGGCTGCTTCACACGATGCGTATATGAACGTCCGGAGAAGAAGGAGAAGAGAGAGTAGCCGTGGGCGTCAGGATATGGAAGACTGAAGAGAAAGAGCGAGTGATTGAGGAAGGTCGGTTGGAGGGTGGCACTGCGGGAATGGTGAGATCAGTCACTCCAGGCATGCGGAGATAGCAGCCGACACCTCGAGTCCCGTGACCGATGGGGCCTTTCGTACACAAATCGGACGCCACCAGCCTTTCATACCGTAGATATCATGTCCCAGACGTGTTTATTTTCAATGAATCGGACAGTCGAGAACAGTAAACCGACTTAACGTGCGCTGAGCCACAAATACAGTGGTCGTCACGCCGGGCTGATATATGTTGCGCGTCTATATGGCCGAAGATCATTGAAAAGCCGACCGGAGCGCTTGTTCACATCAAATGCACGCACTCAACCCAAACCACCAGAAATATGGACTCTGACGATGATATGCCCAAGCTCCCCGCGGACACTCTCGCCGCCTTGCAAGCGTTCCAGAATGAAAAGTCCGCCCGGGAGAAGCAATTCCTCGAGCTGAAATCGCAAGCCGAGGACAAATTCCAGAATGCAAAACTCAGCATGGACCTGTTCGGCGAAGACTGGAACCAGAGCCAATTCTGGTACACCGACGACACCGCGCGGACTTTGGCACGGCAGCTTCTGCATGGCGCGGATGACACCAGTGCGATTGCGATTGTCAGTGCGCCGAGCGTGTACATCGCGTTGCGCAATCTGCTGACGGAAGACGAGAGGGCGTGGGCGGGCAAACGGCCGCTGCTACGCTTGTTCGAGTACGACAGTAGGTTCGACATGTTCGGTGAAGATTTTGTGGCCTACGATTTCCAGCATCCCCTTCGGTTGCCGGCCGCTTTGAAAGGAAAGTTTGATCGGATCATCTGTGATCCGCCTTTTCTATCTGAGGATTGTCAGACGAAGACGGCCATCACAGCTCGCTACCTTGCGAAGACTTGGGACGACAAGCTCCGATACATATCGTGTACAGGAGAGAGGATGGAGTCGGTCATCCACAAGGTGTATGCTCAAGCAGGGGTCAAGACATCGACTTTTGAACCCAAGCACAGCAAGGGCTTGAGTAACGAATTCAGGTGTTATGCGAACTTCGAGTGCGAAGACTGGAAATGGCGATGATCGGCTTCGCTTCACGATCTTTGTCGTCCGACATCGAGATCAATCAACGCATATGCATAGATATGTACATAACTCGTCATTTGCTCCACCAGTACCCTTGATCAGGCCCACGGTCTCTATCTCTATCCCTGCCTCCTCGACCATGCTTCCCTCTGCTATACACGTGCCCAGGTCCTGCGACGGTCGGTACCACCACATGTCCGTTCGTCTCAACAGTGTGTTTGCTGCCGAAGGTCAACAAGTTCCACATCTCCCCGATGCTTACCCGCTGAACAGGCAGCATACTGTACTGGAGCGAGTACAGATTCTTGCGATGGATTGGGGGAACAAATTGGCCAGAGACCAAGCACAAGAAAACTCGAGGCAAGAGATAGTGTTTGCGGATCTGAGTCCCCAATTGAGCGTATTGGGAGAAAGTCTGCGAGAGTGGCAAAGGAACGGACTGTAAATTCGCTATGGTCAGTGGAAGATTCGAAAAGAAGGGAGGAGGAGTGGATAACTGACCTTAAGTCTGATGTATGAAGTCGGCGCGAGTGCAGGTACGCACTCAGAGGAAGTCAGTGCTGAAGGGGTATCTAGTAACTCGAACTGTACACCGCCGGGTAAACGTTGAGAATCTTTGAATCGAAGCATGAGGGCGAAGAGTGGAAAATGGTTGAGACATGCCAACCACGTGTCAAGTGCAGCTTTCAGCGCAATGATGGCGATTCGCGCCCCTGCAAATGTAGCATAGAAAACCGCAACCGTTGGTAGAAGAAAGAAGAGAAGCGTGAAAAGGATGGTCCCGAGAAGAAGCTGATCAAGATCGTAATCGCAGCTGTCGATGCGGCTGCGAAGGACATTACGCTTCTTTCCACGAAATAGATGAAACAGCGACATGATGATGGTGAGCTGCCAGTTGTAGATCCGGGCTGATGCAATGTAAAATGAGTAAATGTGAAGTGTCAACAAGGACACAAGGTCCGAGAACATGGAGATAGACAAGCTGGCGCCGGCGAAGCTCGAAATGCCAATGAACCTGACAATGTGAGGAAGAGCAGGGCGCAGTTGCATTATGCACCCACTCCAGTAGTCGATGACCCACAGGAAGAGATCGCCAAGAAACCGGGCAAGTTCATTGTTGAGTTTGAGGCCGGCTGGCCACCCCATCAGCCAAGTGATCATCTGTTGCAGTCCCTCAATGGAATATGTGGTGACGATCTTGTCCATCTGAGCCGCCACCAAGTCGGCATTCTCGAGGATGTAAGAGCCAACAGCGATCCCGATGATAATATCATTCGCAACAAGCCATAGACTGTTGAAAAATCGAATATACTCCGGCTGGTTGCTTGCTATACTTTCCCAGTCACCTCGCTTTTTGTGTAACGTGATATATTGAGCTGGCCAATAGCAAAACTGCTGAAGACGTATATCGACCTGCTGCGCAGTGGCAGAGATATCTTTAATGGCGGCTGAGTCTGGCAATAAACGCCAGTCAAGGAGAACCAGCATGACTTCCGCAGAAATGCGTTGAGCCATCAAACACCACACAAAGATCTGTGATGCGATCGGCCAGATATTCTGCAGGAATGCCTGCTTCATCCAGAGCAGCATGAACTCCCAAAGATTCGTAGCAGATTCGACAACTCGTTCGCTAACGCTCAAACTCCTTTTAGACCTAACGCCAACCAATCCAATGTTGCGCTGCATCAAATCGTGAATCTCGGCTGAGCAATTTATTTGGTCGAGAATGGTAGGTAGTGCCAACTCTTTAGGTGTCCGCGGATGCCTGACAACAGTATGCATCTTCACTTTGTCCATCAACTTCTCTTTTCGTCTTCTCTCGGCATCCTCCTCTTGGTCAATTCTGTCGAAAGGCGAGACACTCCCAACAATAGTGGACTTATCACTGAGAGCCAGTGAGATTGGCGTCAGAGACAGGTATTGCATTCTCTTCGGATCAGGTCGAGAGAACATGACAATCTGAACAGCAATGCCTGCATCCTTTGGGCATTCGACGTGCGCCAATTTCGATCGATGTAGGGACTGCATACACAGTAGCTTCGGGTCAAAGAGGTTGGTGCCTGGTGTCACATTCAGTGTACCCAACACTTGCAGCGGTCTTCCACCACATCGCTCCAATATCCGATCTATAGGCTTAGGACCTCCTTTGAAGAGAACCTGCGTTCGTAAAGCCTGCTCGACATTGCGAACCTTTGCAGCCTGTCAGCCATTGTAACTTGAAGCTCCCTCGTCTTGAATGTATCCTCACATCAACGCTTTGTAGTACCCCCACGACCAGCACATCGAATTCTGAATTCCTCCATCCTACAAGGACGCCTGGCGAGGTGTCCGTGGGCGCATCTGCAGGCCAGAACACGCGCATTAAGCCATGTCTGCGTGTGGTCATAATCCCATTGCGATGACAGCTAGAATGATCCTCTTCTCCTCAATTGTTCGCGAGCGGAAATGCCTGCTTCGACCGGTCGTGGGTGCTAAGTACTTGTCAGATCACAGGTTTGGGAGCGCAAGCAGACCCGGTACGACACTGACGAGTTCGGCTTCTTTCAGGACAACTCCTTCTATCGGTAGAAGCAGCACAACGAAGAAAACGGACAGTATAACGAAGCCGTAGGCAGCACGTGTCTGGAGATGCTTCTGCTTAGTGCTGGGACGGACACAATGATAGAAGACCAATTGCCGTACAATGACGCCGTTGTCCCAGGCAAAGATGGCCAACTCATACAAGCGAGTGACAAGATCCCAACGTGCAGTGATGTATCCAGCTAGAAAGATACAGAAGGTAAGGACAGAGACTGGGTGCATGAAGTGGTTCGCTCATGTCCTGAGACACGGGTAATGCTGGAAGCAGAATCCAAGGCTTGTCAGGTGTGCTTTGTCCTGGAAGTTCGTTCCTGGGTCGAATGTGAGTCTTGCAAATGCTCTCGTCCAGCACTCGGGATTAGTAGTTGTGCTGTTGGAGATGTCGTTCTGGATGTTCGTCGTGGGTCCTGGGGGGTGCGGGATACGCTAGCTCCAAGTAACTTGTTCTATCGCGAAAGCTCCGCAAGGCGAGCCGAACAACATGTCATTGCATTTCTCAGGTTGCTATAATAGTACTGCAACACCGATTCCTGCCACGCCAAGTCACGGTTACCAAGATACGAGTCATTGCAGTTCGCAACTCGATTGACGCAGATCCTCGAACAGCTTCTTGGATTATCACGATATACAGGGCACAGACCATCAGCAAAGTCTCGACGCGTGCCTTACGTGGGGAGACTCGACCTGTTCTTGCTCGAGGCACTCGACAGACACCCACTGACGCAAGAGAAAACAACACCCAGTGGACAGGAAAAATTGCTTGAAAGTGTACATTTGTTGCTTACCAGGCCCGGCAAGACGATCTCAAAATCAACATTATCGGCTTCCGTTTGGTCTGCAAGTATTCACGGGAACGCCATGATCACGATTTTGAGCCGCGGAACTTAGTCGACAATGTTTGGTCGGAATTCAGGCGGTGGTGGCAGCGGCAGTGGTCGTCCAGTGTGCAAGTTCTTTCTTGAAGGACGATGCAAATTTGGCGGTATGCTATCAGAAAGGACCTCTTTGATCAAATGCTTACGTTTCGCACAGACAGTTGTAAGAACGAGCATCCACGCGGCCAACAACAACAACAAGGTCAATCAACCAACCGCTTCGCGGCACTTGGTAACGGCGGAGGCAGTGCCGCCGATAAATGTACAGTCGTCCCCTTTTCAACAAGTATTGCGCAGTCGTGCTGGATTATATCAAGCTTGAACGATGGATGTTGGTTGCCACTCTCGTCTCATAATATTGTCTCTGTCCGCATCCTGTTCAATGCCCATATGCTCCCCTGGCATGCATCCATCGCGTACCTCGATTTGTGTTACTCCTTACGCGAAAATTGTGCATCAAGCTGACAATTAGGTGCCATTTGTAGATAGGCCGAACAACAACCGCTCGTTACCGTAAGCAAACCCGTTCGTGTCCTGGAGTGCAGAGACTCATGGCTGATTATACACTAGATTTCAGCTTGAGCGTGACAACATTCGAAGAGATGTTACAATCGGCGGAACTGACGGGGAGAAACCGACCTGGCCACTTTCTGCATACGGACCTGGAAGAGACGCCCCGCTAGAGCTTATTGACGCAGAATTTGAGAAGAGTCCCGAAGAGCTTCGGGTGCTTTATTACATCGCGAAGGCCTCGGGCAACCCACAAACGCTACAAGAATACGTACGGTCCTCAAGCACCTCAACGATATTCACAACCATGCTAACAGTGGCACAGGAACAAGGTGAAGCAGCTTTGGTGAATGGAGCAAATGCAAAGGCACAATATGTGCTCGACAACCTGGACAGTGCTATTCAATACGTCCTAGGAGGCGAGAACACCGACAAAGACCGTAACAAGCAGACTAAAGTCAACGCAAGCCCCTGGCAACGACCTGGCACGACGCCGACGTCCAATGCAGGTACGAGCAACAGCTTTGGTATGCAGTCTGATCCGCGTACTATGTCCAGTGGCTTCGCCGCCTTTGGTCAACCTTCAATGTCGGCTACAAGCGCTTTCGGACAACCATCGACAGCTGGCGGATCTGGTGCTGCTGCGGGTAGGCCCGCATTCGGGGCACCATCCATGCCAGGCGCGCAAAGCACAGCCTTCGGAACATCAACTGGCGCCAGACCAGCATTTGGAGCCCCGAGCAGTTTTGGCGCTTCGACACAACCGCAAAGTTCGGCGTTTGGAGTTTCGAGCGCCACTGGTGCTCAGCCCTCGCCTTTTGCGGCCGCAGCCCAAAAGCCACTTTCACAAACGAGTGGATTTGGATCTACGCCAGGTTTTGGCGGTGCCACTCCACAACCGAGTGCATTTGGTCAACCTTCACAATCCTCCACTAGCACAGGAGGTGGATTCGGCCAAGCCTCACAAGCTCCAAGGGCCGGCTTCGGTCAAGCATCTCAACAAGGTGTTGTTGGTGGGTTCGGACAGGCTCCAAAGCTTGGAGGTATTGGTGGTTTTGGGCAGACAGCTCAAAGCGGTGCTTCTGCACCACAACAAAATGCGAGCCCGTTCGGCCAAGCAAGCTCTTCAAACCCACAAGCGCCTGCGAGCACCGGAATTGGAGCACCGAGCAAAGTGGGTGGGGACGGTGCTTTTGGCGCGCAGCCACAACCCTCAAGCACTGGATTCGGCACAGCACCATCTGCACCGTTGACTAGTGGGCCTCAACGACAGGTGGGCGGCGCCAGTAATTCCGCCGACATCACAAGGAATGCCAATGGTAAGATGCTCACATGGAAAGGCCATACCGTTAACTATGACTCCGAGGGAGCCCCGTTGTATCAGAATCCAAGGACAGGTAAGCCAGAACGGATCTGGATAGAAAATGGACCACCGCCTTCTCATCCAGACTTTGAAGGGCCCCCAGAGGCGTATGAGGGCGAGAAGGGCCAGACGCTCAAGGAGATGTATGACTTTTTGGCAGAGACGGGCACATTCAAAGACGGGTTGGTTCCTGAGATTCCGCCCAAAAGAGAATGGATTAGGTGGGACCTTTAGTGGGCTGGGCAAACAAGCACTGATTGTTCACTCATCAAGCGTTGGCGTCGAGGGTTCAATTTTCATCTGCACAGGAAATGTAATTGTACTATAGACAAGCCCAATCGTTCCTGATCTTTGTTTCGAATCTCGGAGATACGCCAAAGGCCGCTGGATCATGCATTTTTGGCTCTACATGATCTGTGCACATGGAAGGGCATTTGATGTCTGAGCATGAAACATAAAAGCTAGACCGATCCCTGCATGTGAAGATGCGAGACTTCGATGGAGCACGTTGGTGACACGCTAGCTGGCTTCACACATGCTCGGCCCGCGGCGCTGGCTGCCGAACGCCCCTGATTCATCTATCGATAGAAACGCGACGATCACGTTGGCGAACACCTTCACGCGCTCCAATTATAAGTTGATTTGCTCAACGCACGGCCACTTTCCACTACCAACTGGCAGCTGCCCATAGTCATAAAAGGATCGACATCACGAAAGCCGACGACGAGCATCCGACGCTACGCACCGGTCTATGTGAAGAGGAGTCCGGAGCGTCAATGTCGCTAGTGTCAAAGCATGAGCCAGATCAAACGACGACCGAACGGGTCCGAGAAGCGGTCTGTTGGACCAGGGAGCTCCAGCAAGTCTATGCGACGCATAATGCTGGGGGAATGGGAAGATGAAAGCAGTGATCAGGGTTTGCAAGAGCCGTCTGACAGTCACCACGATGATGCCTCAATCTTACCAACCACACAACAAACTTCTGCCCACCGAGGTGAGGAGGATGACGACCATAGCATGGATGAGCGAGAACTAAGGCGACACTTCACGGACGTCGAATCCAGTTTCATGCCGGAAGTCATGTCGCAACCGCAAGCGCAAGACGTACTGCGAGGCGTGGACGACACCTACCTTGAGCTTGGCAATCCTGCGCATGGCTCGCTGTCGAGTCAGACGACGAACACCTCACAAGAACACACTTTCGAAGATTTCGAACAAGATGAGCCAGATGAGCAAGACGAGGAGACATCGGGCGAGGTCTACAGGACAGAGCAAGGACATCTAGATGAGGAGTCCCACGACGAGTCGGAAGCCTTCGAGGGCAATGACTTTGGGGAGCAGGAAGAGACAACGCAAGAAGCAAGTCCAATAGTAGCTGCAGCCCAACGAACCCATGCTAGAAACACATCGACGACAGCGCATGGACTTGCGAAGAAGCTGTCACCGTCAACTCCTCCTACGCGACCTTTATCCAAAGCATCTACCATACGACCAGCTTCTGCACCAAGACCGAATGGTCCTCCTTTTTCTCCGCAGGCGGTAAGTCTTGCGAACAGCGCAAACAACGATACCGCCTCGTCAGGATCACGACTCGTCACGAGGCCAAATGGACTTTCGACTCGGAAAGTGAGCCATCATTCGTCCCTGTCCTCCGACACGATGAGCTCGGGATTCTCCACGAGTGAAGCTGCGTCCGACCTAGACTATGCGCTACAGACTGAGGGCGTAGGTACTAAAAGCGGCTTCCTGCCAAGATCTAGCAGAACAGCAAATATGCTCTCTCGTCTGCCTAGTATGGGCAGTGTCTCATCGTACATGGATGACAACAACGGGCGGCCACGTACTTCTAGTGGTGCACTTCCCATCGGCAGATCTGGTACACGCGTCAATGCTAGCGACGAAGGCCGTCCAGTGACCCCCAAAGCCAGCATTCATGGTAACCAAGTGCCTACTGATACAGTCCTTGCTCAGCGAATTGAAAACATTCATGTTCCAGACACGATTGTCAGGGACTTCCGTGCTATGACCATGAGCCTTTCACCTGACAAACGACCAGCTTCTGCCGGTGGCCCCAGTGCGAGTATACTGGCAGGACCTCGCAAAACGCTAACTCTGAAGGAACAAAATGGCAAGATTGATAAGTTGACGAAAGAAAACTTTGACTTGAAGCTCAAGATCCACTTCCTGGACGAAGCTCTGCGCAGCCGCTCTGATGATGGCGTAAAGGAGCTCATCGACAAAAATGTCCAACTACAGACGGATCTCGCCAACGAGCGTAAGGAAACTCAGCACATGCGTCGTAAAGTCCGTGAGCTGGAGCGTAAGATCAGTGCACAGGACGAGAAGATTGCCGAAGCAGAGAAGAACAAGTATCGTGGAGGTCTTGATCGGGATGACGATGATCCCACCTTGCAGGCGGAGATGCACGAGGAGATTCTCTATCTGCGTCAGCAACTGGACCATAGTGAAAATCAAGTTACCACCCTTCGAGAGGAGGTCATGACAAAGGAGCTCGAGAAGCGGAAGATGGCGGAGCACATGCGTAGCCTGGCCGGCAACCGTGGAGATGCTGCCGCAGGTGCTCGCGAAACTATGGATATGTGGCAGGACCTCCTCAATACCGAGACTGGCCGCAGAGAAGAAGCTGAAGAGGATATCAGACGGCTCCGGGAAGAGCTGTCATCCCTGCGCATCGACCGTGCATCGCCTGCTGCTCACCGCTTGGCTAATTTCGCGAAACGAAGAAGTGGACTTGGCTACGAGCAGAGCCTGGACGATGAGGCGGAGTCTGCAAGCGGTATGCATAATTCGGATGTAGCGTCAAGCGTCACTATGGTCGAGCAACTCAAACACGAGAATGCAGAACTCAGGCGCGATCTTGGTGCTCAGACTAGTATGCTGACTTCCCGAAATCGTGAACGTGAACGTCTTCAGCAGGAGATTGAGGATCTGAAGCTCCTGCAGCGTAAGAGCGACGGGGCCCGATCTGTCAACGGCGACAGCATCTTCGAGCGTTCCATCTCCCGCGCCCATCAACGCGTTCAATCACGGACCAGCGATCATGTCTCAGTCACACAGCTTGCCGAAGCTGAGCGCGATGAATGGGAGAGAAAGGAGGGTCAGCTGCGAGATCAGAATGCCGACTTGAAGCTCAAGTTCCAGGAACTCGAACGTGCTCACAACACGCACTTGCAATACATCGCCTCACTTGAAAGTGACTACGCAGAGATGGAGCAGGAGCTGAATGAGTCTTCCGAAGACAGTCGAGCGTTGCAGAGCGAGCGTGATGAGGCGTTACACGCTCATGAAGATCTGCGTGCGGAATATGGGAAGCTGGAACAAGAGGCCTTGAACGAGATCGACAAAGGTATGAAGGAGATTGAGGACCTCGAGAGTCAACTCGAGGAGACACGCAAAAAGCTTCAAAGAACGCAGACCAAGCTCGATCATACCAGTGATGGATACCAAGGCTTGCAAAGTGAGCTACGAGAAATCACGCAGAGTGTGATGCACCTGGAAGACGAGAAAGAGGCAAATATGCGGACAATCCAGGCGATTGAGCAACAGCTGGCAGATGCGGAGGCCGAAATCCAAAGCTGGGAGCAGAAATGTAAAGAGTTGGATCAGAAGAACCGCAAGCTTGAAATCACGCAGGAAAGCTTGCAGTCCGAAGTGACATTCTTACGCGAAGAGCAAGAGGGCGACAAGATCAAGATTGGCGAGCTCGATGATGCGCTCAATGCGGCCCAGCAGACCATCCAGGATGAGCAAGAAAGATTGCGTGAGCTCGAAGAGGCAATCGTCGACGAGCGACAGCAGCGAGATGTGCTCGAGAACAAATCACGCGAAGAAGTGCAGAAAGTCCTCGACGATCTCAACAGTGAAACATCAAAAACGAAGGATGAAGTGCGTAAACTTCGACGCAGTCTCTCGGCCAAGGAGGTCGAGGCGAGTTCATGGAAGCAGAAATTGGACGACTTGGAGCAAAGTCTACAAAGCGCGCTCGGTGACACTAACGGGACCAAGCAGAGTTTGCTTATTGCCATTGACAGCCTGCAGCGGCATATAGAGATCACGGCCAACAATCTGGACCGGGCGAAGATGGATCTCGCGGACAAGGATCGCTTACTGCGCCACCGGGATGGTCTGCTGGAGAGCACGAGTCTTGAGTCCCGTAGGTTGTCTGACTTACTAGATAAAGAGCGCTCGTCTCGCAAGCACGACCTGGAGCAATTCGAAAAGGCTTCACGGGGTCAAGCAACAAACATGCGCACCATCGCTCAACAAGAATCGCGTGTGCTTGAACTCGAGACTGCTTATAGTCAAGACAAACGCAAGATGGCGGCGCTGGAGTCTCAATATCGCGAACAACTCACCGATCGCAATAATCTGCTATTGGCATTATGGAATCGTCTCTCCACGATCTGTGGAGCTGACTGGGCTCAAGCACATGGCCTGGTCAATGGTCACGTGCCCTCGACAGAGGTGATCCAAAGCAATCTCTCGCCCTTCAGCAAGAACCTGATATCTGCATTGAAAACTATTGAAGCTTTGTTGGGTAGTTTCAAAACGCGAATCCGAAGCACAGAGAAAGATCTTTGGCGCGACTACCAGACTCTAGAGCAGAACCTGGAGATGCGCGTCCGCCGTATGGAAGCACTCGAAAATGCCGTGGAAAACACCCAAAGAGCTCTGGCCGAAGAACTCACCACGCAGCAGTCTCGCCCTCAGCACACTCGTACTAGCAGCATCCGCGGCAGCCGCAACAATGACGAGTCGAATCGTCTCAAGAACGAAATGAAACAGCTCAAGGGCGAATTGAAGATTCATCGCGCGCACCCGTCGGCTATGGCGCAGCAAATGATCAACCAACGAGCTCAACAGATGAACGCCGAAGGCCACTTGCGCCGCATGTCCACGGCAGGTTCGGCATCCGGCAAGTCTTCGACAACCTCGCCGGCACGAGCCATGGTCGCACAACTGCTTCGCGGACACAGCTCACACGCGGCGGAGCAGCCTCCTATCTCTTTAGCCGAGGAGTCCGGGCCTTCACGCCCGCAATCGCTGACCATCGACACGACCCAAGCAACGCCGCACCCCAATGAAGCACGCTGGGTGCATAGACTGCGCGAGTTGGAGCGCCGACTGGGGGCCGAGCGCGAAGCTCGACTGCTCGATCGCCAGGGCGCACGAGAGCGTCTCATCCAGGGCCGGCTAGAAAACGAGGAGCTGCGCTCCATGCTCGAGCGGGAGAAGTTCCGCAACGCCGAATATGACCTGACCAGTATGCCGGACAGCGATCATGACGCACGGGAATTGGCAGTGGAGCGCGCGATCGCGAAGGACGGTCACGAGGAGCAGCATGGTCGATCGCCCGAATGAGTGCAGTTTATCACCTCTTTCCTCATGGCGCGATCGGAATATCTCTTGCATTATCCATTGAGCAATGTTTTCAAAGCGGACTTGGGAGCGAATATATCACAAGTACGGTGTCTTGACTTATCTGGAATGGTTGTTCTGGTTTTACAGCCGAGTCGGCGTCTGTAAACATGTTGTACTATAGAGTGCAAAAGCTCAAGCGCCACGAGGCTCCTGCTGATGAGAACTCCATTCGGACTATAAGTCGTAAATGTCAAAGCTACCTCGTGATCATATCTTGTAGAATATGGTGGGCTCCAATGGAACGCGGTGCAGAACCCTTCTCCGTCTCCAATGCTGCAACGACTCCAATGCTGCAACGAAGTGTGCGGACATATGGAAAAACACCTGAAGTATTACAGACATTACATCGCTGCTCCATTCATGGTGTAGGCCAAACAGAATAGCGCAAGCGTCAAGCAACCTAATTCTTCTGAACGCCATATCCGGAACCCTGACTCGTAATATGCGCCGAAAGTTCTCGCCGTAGGCTCTCACCCATGATATGATCGTCAGTCATCTGATGATCGTGTAGATTTTTCGCATCCCCAAGCTGGTCATTAAGACTCATATGTTGACCATGGTCGGCGCTGTCCCAGTCATTCGATATTCCAGACATGATCTGTGGGTCAACTGGAAGGTCTCCGTAGTCGGGGACTTCATACTGCATCTGTGCCATTGGCGCTACCTGTTGGTGATGACTCGAGGCCTGCTTGTTGTTATCTGGGCCGGTGAGAACGTGGCTTTGGGAACTGTCTGCTCGGCCGGGAATGGTTCGGGTTGTGCGTGATTGAGAGGGCGTCAGCTCGACTGCCTTCGACCGTCTTCCAGAAGCAGGTTTCGTCTCCTTGGCCGTGACTTCCTTGCATTCGCTACAGTTGCGGATCGCGGCGCTGACGGTTTCTTTGATGCGCACCCAGTGGTACTTCTCTGCAATAGCAGCAGTGGTCTTGTTGATGCCGCCATGTGATGAAGCATGGATACTCCGCGCAATCTCATACTGCTTGTGCGGATCTGACACCACCTCCTTGCCCTTTAGCATAAGCTTCTCCTCTTCGTCCGGGTGATCAGGATTTGGCACAAGCTTGTAATGTGTAGCTGCGGAGCGGAGTCGAGATTTCTCTGCTCGGTCGGAACCGTTGGGATATGTGCCGTTCTTCAGGTAGAAACGGATCTTGTCGAATCGCTCCTCACTGACATATTCATCACCCTCGCCGCCTAGCTCTCGGCCAAAGATAATGGCATCGACAGGCTGATCCGGAAATGATTTGAGATTACCACAGCCTTTGATCCGGCCGACTCTTTTAAATCCAAGAGCGTCCCAGATGCGAAGCGAAGCAACGTTCGTCTCATATACCAAGTTGAACACAGAATACGTGTAACCCAATCGTGGAGCCCATTCGATGTATCCTTCTCCCATCAGCCGCCCGACACCACGGTTGCGTGCAGCATCAGTTACCAGGAACCCACCATTGCAGACATGGCTGCTGCGACCCGGATAATTCGGTTTGATGTAGAAGCTGCCCAGACATTCCTTCGCCCAGTCGGCGCCGCGTTCCTCCATCTGTACAACCTCTTCAACGGTCTGAATATCGCCCATCAACATGATAGCTGCAAAGTTCGCAAACCAGTATGGGCCAAAGGATGATAGCGGCATCGGGTCAATCATCGGATATGTGTCGCCTTTTTCGATCTCTTTGTTGAGTAATTCGCAAAGGTATGAAGTCAGCTTATGCGGAACCTGGTGCGGTGCGGAGAAAGGGACAAGAGTTGCGATCGTGACCCGATCCCGAAGCGTGACCTGGCGTAGAGAGATGTCTTCAGGAAGAGGTCCGTATGGGATCGGATAAGGTGCCTGTCCAGACATGCGGAAGATGGCGGGCGCTTTGGGATCGTCCAGCATGGCCGGCATCGTGAACCTGGAAGCCGAACGGGCGAAGGGGAACTACATTTGGTCAGGTCAGTTCGCGAATGATTGTTACTGCATGCGCAAGACATGAGAAGCAAAAGGTGGAGTGCCCCGCTGATAGCAGCGCCTTGCTGAGCAGGACGGTATCGTTGATCTTGCCATCCTCGGCGTGATCAAGACGACAAGCGCATCCATATCGTATGTTAAGCGCTGGCAGACAGTCATGAAGCAGACAGCACAGAGGAGAGCGAGGAGCGGGAGACATACGTTGAAAGTGGTTGCGGTTGATTCAGTGAGTCGTCCCCCCTCGTCGTGATGTCGAGAACACTGTCAGTTCTCACACGTTCGTCGTATTCATTAGCACACCACTGCTGGAGGACACGTGACCAAGTTTCTAGCAATACGAGATGGAAGACCAGGCATTTACAAATAGTACACAATCAATATGAGTTTGATTGTTGAAAATCTCCGAATACAAAGTTTGCAACCCATCCACGATAGGCTGTGGTGACCATGCTTCTCGATCGAGAAGTGCCAAGTAGGATATCACAAGAGTGTCCAACGACAAGAGCATGCTGAATAACCACTGTACTTGCTTGAGGCTATCTCTGCAGTGGACCAACGATACTGCCGACCATGACCGCGGCTTCGCGTTCCCAATTCCCTACCTTCCCATCTTTCCTTCCTCCGAGGCCTGACACAGGAAGTTTGGAGCCTCGGTCTACGCACTCTCGTATGCTATCACGTACGCGGTCGCGATTCGATCGTAACGTCCTCGCACTAACACCGCCCCTGGAAACGATTTCTTGTACCCGGCTACTCAGTTGCCCAGCTGTCGATCGCCAGAAGTATGATGGCAATGAACTGGTGTCAAGGTGGCGGAGGAGGGCAGATAAGAAGTTGACAGACGGAACGTCAAGCTCAAAGGATGTATCTTGCTGAAGTAGAGGATGTTGCGGTGGTTTGATCGAGTCCAGGAGTGCTTCAAGAGCCACGATGTTCTGACAGCGCGCGGAGATTTCTAATAATGTCCGGTCGAGTGTTGGCAGGGTGGCAAGCGCTCGAGCAAGAGCGGCCACACTGGAAGTGATGGCGGTCTGGAGGTATGTCTGTAGAGCGCCCACAAGCAGTGTTGGCTCGAAGTTGTGGATTGTTGTGGATGGCTTTGTTGGTGATAGCAGGTATAATGTCTGTAGAGCATTTGTGGCACGACTCTTCATCTCCTCCGTCTGAGCGTATGTCTGGGTTTGCACTTGCTGTTGGTTTGTCGTTGATGACGATGAGGCTAACAAGGAAGACATGCTGAACTCCCGCACGCTCTGCTGGGCTTTGCTGACCAGCGTCCGCTCAGTAGGAGCAATGAACTCGTTGCGGAGTGTCCCCACTACCCTGATCTTGTCCAGGCCCTCGCCATCCTTGCCAGCGAACCATTCCTTAAGTGCCAGCACCGTCTGCGATGCGCTGACCATACCAGCACCTCGACGACTGCCCTCCGCAGAAGCTCCACTGCGATTCACGATTTCCATCTGCCCTTCAAGTTGTCGTCCCAATTGCAGTGTCCTTTGCACTCTTCTCCCCAGTCTTAATGTCTGCACCAGTCTTTCCGCTGCCAATTGGACCTGCGCTGCCGCTTCATATCGTTCGAGGACCTCGCGCTCCAATCGCTGATATCCCTCTTGTAGACCCTGGACCTGTGCCTCGACATCATCCAGAATCCTTTGGCCTGCCGAGCTCCGCTGTTCGGTGCGCGAGATGATCGGAAGAGCATTTTGAGTAGTCAGAAAGTCGATTCGCGTGTCTACTTCCTGTACATCGAATAGCACGCGCGAGAGTGGAGTGGATAAATCTAGCGGAGTGTCCGAGGGGTTATTGGTTTGAAGGATGAGCGAGTTGGCGTACGCCGTAGGAGAAAAGGTTTCTGATGTGAAAGTGGCATAGTCAACGTATGATGCTGGAGCAGCGTCTTCCGCAGCCATTTTGCTCTTGAAGCCTGATCAGGTTTTGATGTTGAAGTTACTTTGGCTGCGTGTGCTCGCGATGAAGTGTAGTCCGAAGGACCCGCCTGCGTCTTGCCCACTTTACTCTACTCTGTGGCATTGGAGCTCAACTCTACCACCAATATACCACATACGTCTCGGGCAGCCATCTGGTTCGATTATTAAGTGAGGGCATAGGTGATCTGCTCGATGATGTGCTCACACCAGCATAGCATTGGGCCGCTTTTAGTCGCGGTGTGACCAGCCATTCATCGAATCATTGCCCATCTACACATACGTAGACGTTACGAGGGCAGCATTGATCGTCAAGAATTAGGCATCATCCCATTTGTATTGTGGCCTTGATACAATGTTCCTAAACCACGGGCAGGGATCTTTAAACCTGTTCTGCTCACATATCTCACGCTGACGACGCAGGCGATGCTCACTAGAATCTTGTTGCACTGCCTCCTCTGCCCCCTGGCAATTGCCACGCAAGCATTCATTGCTTCAGCACAGGGTCAAAATCACGACCTCCAGGATCAACAGGCAGTACTTGGACACAAAGACTTGGGCTCGGAAGCGTTGACAACTCAGCTCACCACCATGGCGTCTAATCATACCGGTTTCCGCAGCGTGGCATATTTTGTCAATTGGGCGATTTATGGCAGGAACCATCAACCACAGGACATCCCAGCCGAAAAGCTCACGCACGTCCTGTATGCCTTCGCCAATATTCGCCCAGAGACGGGAGAAGTATATTTGACCGACTCGTGGAGTGACGTGGAAAAGCATTATCCGTCCGACTCCTGGCAAGACGTGGGCAAGAATGTCTACGGTTGTATCAAGCAGCTCTACATCCTCAAGAAGCGAAATCGAAATCTCAAGATCTTGTTGAGCATCGGTGGCTGGACGTACAGCTCTAATTTCGCAGCTCCGGCATCAAGCGAGTCGGGCAGACGAAAGTTTGCAGAGAGTGCTGTGCAGCTGCTCAAGGATCATGGCCTCGACGGGCTTGATATAGACTGGGAGTACCCCAAGAACGACGCCGAGTCGTACGACTACGTCAAGTTATTGCAGGCTACGCGTGAAGCCCTGGATGAATACAGTCGGTCCCTCGCGCATCGGCCACATTTCCTGTTGACCATAGCATCCCCAGCTGGTCCGTCCAATTGCCACTGGCTTAAGGTCAAGGAGATGGATCAGTACCTAGACTTCTGGAACATGATGGCCTACGATTTCGCTGGCTCCTGGGACCAGCATGCAGGCCATCAAGCCAACATCTATCCATCTGAGAAAGATCCGAAGACCACCCCGTTCAGCACAGACTTTGCGGGGAACTGGTATTGCGAACAAGGGGTTAATCCGAGTAAAATTGTAATTGGCATGCCACTGTACGGTCGAGCCTTCCAGAATACCGACGGGCCCGGGCATGGATACAGTGGTACTGGTGAGGGATCGTGGGAGAATGGTGTTTGGGACTACAAGGTGAGTGTGGCGGCCATGTCACTCATAATCTGATTCCACGCTTCCACCTCGCATGAAGACAAAACGAGCTGTCAGCGTCATCGTGCCCTCTATACAAAAGCATGCGGCGGTTAGCCCCGTACGTGTGGTTTCCACGCATGCCAGAGTCAGCTATCGACGACCCGGTGAACACCCTAAATTACTTGATCTAATCTGACTATCCGAGGGAACGCGTGAATCATATTACATTCACGATCTCGTCACGATGATGCTTCAGCCTAAGCCATATCACATCATACTGACCGATTTCCAGGCTCTCCCCCGCCCCAACGCCGAGGTTCATCACGACGATCAAGCGATCGCATCGTGGTGCTATGATCCGTCCACGCGCACGATGGTCTCCTACGACAGTCCGAGAGTCGCCGCGGAGAAGGCGCAATACATCAAAGCCCGCGGCCTCGGAGGGGCGATGTGGTGGGAGTCCAGCGGCGACCATCCGGTGTCACACAACGAGAGTCTCATCAACATCGTCGTGCAGGGGCTGGGCGGGTTCGCGGGTAAGCATCTGGAGCAGCAGCAGAACTGTCTCGAGTACCCGCATAGTCAATGGGAGAACTTGAGGAATGGCATGCCGGGGGAGTAAAAACTGGGGGGCAGAAAGATCTACAGAGCTCGCCGTTCGAATGGGGTGTGATGGCCATGAAGTTTGCAATCTCACTTAGACCATCTAAAGCCTCGATCGTTCCGCGTACGAGTCTTTAGTTCATCGATCCCCTCAACCGATGCTGTCTACAACGCGCATTCGGGTTATGATGGCAGCACTCGCAGCTCTCGGTCTTCTCCCTCATCCTCGTCGTCTTTTGCGCCTAAGAACATATATACCTACCTAATCAGACCGTTCAAGACAGGTCTAGCTCCCTCAAGTCTCGCTTCGTGTAAATAGAAGCAGTCTAGCGGAGGAGCCAAATAATCACATCCACATCCGCCCACGCATCGCGGACGCACAAGCTTCGACCCGCTAGCTACCGCAATCCGTTGACCTTTCCATCATATGTATTTCCAGTAGATTTGGTATAGCATTGAAGGAGTTAGGAAGGAGATCCCACATCAATCGCTACACGTTGCCGCTGGAGAATCGGCGTCGAGTCTGACACCAACGAGACGACGCACAACATGATCGAGTTCAGCTCACAGTGTTAAGCCTCCATTCGGCGTCGAAGATGCACAATGCCTTATCTTGCAAAAGTACCTTGGGAACCGCTGCGATTTGGCAAGCGTCTACGAAAGCAAGCCGCGCAGGTTGGATCACATTCTTTCAGCATCCCGAGATACTCATGTTGGTCCGATCTGGCTTCCTTTGCCTGTAGCGCAACGTCTGCAGGGAAATCAGGAGAGCGGCGTCGAGGGCGAAGTGACAGCTACGCATAGGGACGTGAGCATGTGGAAACAAGGTCAGCCAGATAGGACGTGGTGCAGGTGAGACGCTGACTGATGGTCGCTAGCGCATACATCTAGGTGGTGCGAGCTGACCAAGACAGACAACCCAACGCCCACGTTTGGCGATCGTGGATCGACAAGGTCAGATACGTGCTCTGTTTCATGTCGACCAAAGTTCCTCCTTCATGAGGCGCGAGCTGACGTTGCTCGTCGATAGCTCCCATCTTCTCCCCAGTCTTGATCGAACAGAGTGGCGTATCGACAGATCCAATTTTACTCCTGCAGAATTCCGAATGGGATGCGATGCGTGAAAGGGGATGCGGAGTTAGGATGTATTGATCGCATATCCTCCAGCATGGGCGCACATTGGGACGATGAAGGATATGTGGCTAAATCTGAAAGGTGGCTGGAGAGTACTTGACGATACATAATCATGGCAATTGAATCGAAACATTTGAATGAGAGGGGTTCATTAGGGATAGAGCTCCGCGGGGCGTGTGAGCTGAGCGGACCTATGGTAGGTGGCCGCAAGGATTGCGGTTAGGTCGCAGTGGTCTCGTTATCATTCGTCACAAGTAGTACTGCATAACAGGCAGTGTCGCTGAGGGTATTGGAGGATCGGAGCCTGGGGATCAGACGGTCTCAGTGTGGCCGATGTGGATCCATCATGGCGCCCATCATAGAGAAAGAGGATGGTCGGCATCATTCTTGTCAGGCTTTCAGACGATGATGTTGGGGAAAGCAATCGTCGAGAATCAGTTGCAGGGGCAGCGGACCGCCTCGCAGACAATGCTTGTCGGAGCGATTGCGCATGTCTGGAAGCTGACGTGACGGGGGATTGCGAGCGGTGATTTTCCGTCCTGCCAGTCGATCTTCCAAACAGCATGTATATGGCACCCTGAACTCGAGCGGCAGATTCCAGATCACAACCAAAGGACGGCAATCCAACAACGGAATAACGATAAGACGTGCTCGGTCAGCATTTCAGCTGGTCTAGCTTACCCGAATTCAGCCATGGACAGCCACACGATCCAACATGTAGGAAAGCATTTCGTGTCTGCAGGATAATCTTACGGTCTGACCGCTGCACGCATGTAGTCAATTCTGTTCCAGAAATCCAGAACAGGACAATCCCCTTTACAACCGCCGCAAATGCTGGTGTGCGTTCATCAATATCACAATTTGACGTCACGGCCGTAGCAGTGAACCATAATCGACCATAGGGCAATTCAAGCGTTGGCGGCTAATATCAGTGATGGGGTGATGATGCTAGTCGGTCAAAAGTTCCAAGCGGACATTTGTAGGCTCCGAAGGCCGCAACACGGTCAACGGGCGAAGTTTTGGGCGTGATTTGCATAAATCTCATTGTGGCCGGCCAACTACAACCCTGATGAGCACCGGACCCTGCCCCGAGTGCGTACCTGTACCTCTATGCGCGATATGTTGTATATTCGCGAACTCTACTTCGCCGGCAATGGTGTCGGTCGAACAGTCGGTGTTGACTGACAAAGCAGCGCATTTAGCAACTGCCGGGCAAGCATGTCGCTGCTCGATGGTAGCACTGCGGAAGGCCATTTTTCATCTTCCGCGGTCCTCGATCGAGCGTGTCACACCATGGTGGTAGGCGATGTCGTGCCGCTCGTTTCGAACATGCCATTCATGAACTTTGACCGGGCATGTACAGGACGTGATCGAAGACACGGGCAGGTCTCGCTTGTCCTGCGGTCACGATGCGATCTTGGGTAGACGATGATATGCCTCTGCTAGTAGATGATCCTGCTGGACGAATCGTGAATGGCAGTCTGTTTTGCCAAGATTGCGAGGTTCATACGAGCAGGGCCAAGTGCTAAGAAGGCTCGGACAAGGATGCATGACAAGGCATTACGTGGACAGGACAGGCTGAGCAAGATGAAGTCACTCTTCGCCATTGTTGCTGTCATCATTGTCGTCGTCGTCGTCGTCGTCGTCGTCGTCGCGATTTACTCGTCTGCGAGCGGTGGAGGCAATATGAGAGTGCGGCACATGGAGGCAGTGTACGTGAAGATGCGGTGGTGTGATGATGCGGTGGTGTGCAAATGGGTACAATAATAATGATCCAGCACATAAGGTAATGTCTCTCGCACTATTAGAGTAGTTCTACTTTAGACCCATGCGCATTGTGACTTGGCAGGGCCGCGGAATGAAAGCCAGCGCGGCACCAGTGGGGTCTCAGCAAAGTGTGCGGTGATGGGACGATGCGCCAACTTTGGTTGGACAACCACCACCAAGCCAAACACGAACGAATATACGAACATCATCGATACGGGCCTCTCTCGCCGTATGCAGCGCATCGAGTTGCTGCGCGCGAACTCTGTCGTCTTCACGACTGCCGAATCCCCGAGCTCGGCGACAATACTGTACTGGAAAAGCCCGAATCACGCGGACGGGGTTACTGCATGCTGCTGTTAGAGCCGCACCAGCCTGGCTTGAGCTGAACTGTATCGAGGGAATTGCAAACTAAAAGACTGAGCTGGACTTGGCTCGCTGGTATTATGGAATACTTTCCTCCTGTCCTGGACCAAGGAGCTCATCATTTCTGGATGGTGGCGTCTCCTATCGCTGCTCTCAGCCGGTGATAGGTACCGGCGCAGATCCCTCATGCTTCCTTAGCCCGGATCCATGTGCTTCACCGTTCCATATGATTACAGTATGATTTTTCCTGGATTTGCACAACTCTATTTCCTCCCAGGCACTCGGCAGGTTTACTGTAGCCTTGGTGGCGCGTCCATGCCTACCGCTCACATGGGTTGGCTCCACCCTGCCGATTACTGTACACATGGTCCGCCGAGCGATGATGATGTATTGACGGGCCTATGACCAAGACAGCATCGGCCCACTGGACCTGTGCACGCCGAACTCTCAGACCCTCCTTCGCCATGCACGCCAGTCGGCACCCAAGCATGCTCCGTCAGCTTATATACATGTCCTGACCACCGCCCGATCGTTGGGCCTTCGTTGTTGTTCCGTTGCTTAACCACCGTCATTGACTCCGTAACAGCCTGGTCAAAGTTCCTTCGTCAGAGCTATCTACTCTTCCTGATTCGAGCCTTGGCTTGCCAGTGAGCTTTATTGTCTTGTCCCATACTTGTCAGACCGATGGCTCCCTCATCGATGTCTACCGCTATGGGGAAGATCCCCCAGCCCGTACGAACCTCGTCACAAGACTCAGACAACATCCGGAAACGGGTGTGCAAGGCTTGCGATCGATGTCGGTTGAAGAAGAGCAAATGTGACGGCTCACATCCTTGCACGCGGTGTAAGGCCGACAATGCGATTTGTGTGTTCGGGTATGCGTCACCGGTCCTTTCTCCCACCCTCTACTTGGAGCTGACCAATGCTATGTAGAGAGAGGAAGAAGTCTCAAGACAAGGTCTATCCTAAAGGTTATGTGGAGATGCTCGAACAACAACAAGCACAACTCGTATCGGCTTTGCAAGAAATGTATCGAAGAGCAACCGCCGGACAAGGATGGTCAGGTTCGATGCTACAGGAGGTCAATGGCCAGCCTTTGACCCACGACATCCTCGCCGCGCTCGATCTCCTCGAACCCAAGCATGACGGTACTGGTGAGCTGGAATCGTTCGAGGAGGACTACGAAAAGCTTCAATCACGACTTCTAGCCGAGGGTGCGGGATACGTGCACCATCGACGAGGATCGTTCAGCTCCGAATCAGAGCATAGCCAGCATGGCCAAACACATCCACGAAACGGTAGCAAGGATGTGACCAGCGACGCCAAGCTCCGCGTCTTCAGACAAGACTCCGCCTCATCTGCATGCACATCTCCTTCGCTCGCCTACCCAAGCCCCATCGATCGACCACGACTGTCCGCAAGTCGACCACATCTGTTGTCACTGCCGCAACACTCGTCCGATTACTCCAACGATCCCCACCTCTACACTCCGGAGTGGTACATTCCCGATATGACTAGCCAGGCAGTAAAGCGACGCTACGCCCTGCTGATGCCCGAGCACGGCCAATCCAGCCCGGAAGTCGACGCTTTCTTCGACAGCGATAATTTCGACATGTCCTACGACCCCAACTTCCTCCCCGTCCCGAATCTGCCCCAGCAGTTCGCGGGCGCCTTCACTAGCAGCAACAACATGGCGATGATGCAAGACTTCGCTCTCGACCCGATGGATCTCGAGCTCAATCGATACGTCCCGGTGACGAGCTGATCTACCATATCATCGATTCATGATCCGTCTTTTGTGATTTTATTTGACTGCGTTCCGAGCAAGCGTGCGAGCACACTATCATTAGTACATACGGAGTTTCACGGGGCAAAGAGCTGGGTATGGACGAGCAACATGATACACATGGAAAGCGACTGATTTGTTTTGTTTTCTTCTGTTTCGCTCTTGGCTGGGAAAACTGTTTCGGGCAACTCTGGTGGGCACGATTTGACGAATGATCGTCGTATAGATTCGCACGCATCGGTGCTTTGTTCTTGCCTCAAAATTCGCATGAGAGGGGAAAGCTCTTGCTACAAGTCTCGCTTTTTTCTTTCTCTCAATGATGCATCCGAGACAGAAAAAGCTTTTCGACCTTTCTACTTCACTGCTCACCTTCCATCTACATCATCTTTCCGCAATTTCGCCTTTTTACATCTTTCGATACAAATGAACTGAAAACAAATATACACCTCTTCACACCCAACCAAGTCACCGTCCAGCAATTCTGGAACGTTCGTAAAATGGGTAGTAAATCTACCTTGATAAAGCAAGCGACTGAACTTGGCCATGCTTGGTCGAAACTTTGGCGGTGCTCGCTGGGATGGAGCTACTCCGAATGGATCTTCGGAGCGATCGACCTCCCACCACCCCTTTACACACATACACACATCAGGCACAGGCACGTCTTATTACATGCGAGACCTCCCCACGCACTCATGGAACCATTCCAAGCTTCAGCGGGCTGCATATTCGCTCCCTCGCCTGTTCAGGTAGGTAGGTAGGTAGATGGGCAGGGAGGTAACATGACCTCCGCACAGGCAAAGTCGCCCATCCACCCGCGGACTCTCCGACCTGCCTCCCCTCCCTCATGCTCCTCGGCCTTTTACACTCCAGGCTCAACCCCCGCCCATCGGAGCTGGAACGGAACGGGGCTCTTCGTCCTCGGTCGATGATGGAGCCAGCCCGTAAGGAAACGCGGCGAGGCTGTGGTTCACATGAACTGAAAACATCCCGGACCACCCTCCGTCGACATCGAAGTGCCGCTCGTTCCATCGTGAGGTAGTTGTCGTGCCGTGCTGTGCTTGACAAAGCATGCGCGACATGCACGGCGAAAGTTACTATACCCAGGTACCTACCTAATCACCGCGAATCCGCAATCGTGCCTGTTCGGCGTTCAAAGGTGTCGATAAGTCCGGGGATGGGATTGGGGATGGGGGATGAGGTGAGCGGATTACTCATGTGTTGGTCATCGCGATGGTCGGGTAGTCGTGTAGCGACTGGAGGGTGCAGGTGGCATTGAAGACGATCGGACTGGTGTGGTATGCAGGTACTCACGGTAGATTCATGTTGGTTCCAGGGGAGCTTTCGTGATTACGAAGCTAAGTTGTGTATGCGCGAATGATGGTGGCATCGTGAGGTAAGATGGATGCATAAAGTGCGTAATACTGATCAGCACAGGTATCTGACCCAGCTCTACCTACAGTACATCAATACCTGTAGTTATTCGGAAGCTCATCCGCGGGCTGGAGACGGATGCTTAAGGTAAGGTACTGTACATACGGTAGGTAGGTATTGATGATCAGCAGGTCCAGGCGAGAGCTCCGCGCCATCGGTACAGTACTGTAGTATCAGGATGTTCAAGGAGCCTAAGGTATGTGACGAGAATGCATAACATGAATCACATGTGCATGGTGACGAGAAGCTAGGACACTCCTGCTAGCCCAGCGAGTGCTCACCTATCAATCAATGGATCAGCGGCATCTCCCAACGAGTCAGGCGTTCCGAATGTCGTAGATTGGAGGTCATGTTGACACGCTGGCTGATGCGAAGGAACGTAATGTGACGCTCAAGAGACTCGGTGCTTGTCGCGGAAATGATGAGAGCAGAATGAGGTGATCTCGCCGAAGCGTTCAGTTGTTGGACACCAAACAGGGGACGCAAGTCTCGGAGGTTGAAGTGTTGAGGGGTATTTGAGGCTTTTCTCAAATGACGAAGAGCAAAAAGAAGAGAAGACATGATAGCTCAGGTGTCTCCGAAACCCGTTGGTCGTCGTTGCCCGCCTGTCGAACCGCGAAACATTGTACCGTATGATGATTGATCATTGGAGATGAAGCCAAAGTTGGCCGGTTCGGGCGAGACTGTTGCTCTGGCTCTTTGAGATGATAAGCCGTTCTTCTTCTTCTTCTTCTGTTCTACACTCTTTCTGCTTCGTCCGAAGAGGCAGCAAAGTGCTCCTGTGACGGACTCACGAGCATATATTATTCTGCCAAAGTCCAGGAGTAAGTCAGTCAGAGTGGTAGTCTAGACATCGTAGTGAGCCCAGCTCTGCCCCGCGTTCCTGATTCTGCCTAAAAATGGAGACGATGATGATGATGATGCCATACGCCGCTCCACAGCAGAACATCATGTCTCTATGCATGCACATCATCTTCATACGCTGAATAGGTACACCAGCATCAAACCCAGGTAATTCGACCATATCATCATCACTTCACGCTCTTCACTACCTCACCTCCCACCTCTCTCGACATCCCTCACCTCCGCCATAACAATGTCCTCCCCCTCCCCCGCCGCCGCGGCCTTCACCTTCCTCCCCCAAGGCGGCATCATCCAATCCTTCACCGTCGGCGGCCGCAACATCGTCCTCGGCTTCCCGTCCGCCGCGCCCTACGCCACCGACACGAGCCCCTTCTTCGGCGAGACGATCGGCCGCGTCGCGAACCGCATCGCGGGCGCGCAGATCGACCGCCTCAATGGCCGGAGCTACCGCCTCGCGGCGAACAATGGGCCGAACACGCTGCATGGCGGGGCGCAGGGGTGGGGGAAGAAGGTGTTCGAGGGTCCGGGGCGGGAGATGCGAGGCGGGAGGGAGGCGGTGCGGTTTACGTATCTGAGTAAAGATGGCGAGGAGGGGTTTCCGGGGACGGTGGAGTTGCGGGTGTGGTATGTCGCGGAGACGGTGACGGATGCTGGGGTCGAGAAGACGAGTTTGGAGATTGAGTATGAGGTCGAGTTGGTCGGGGATGAGGTCGAGGAGACGGTGGTCAGTGTGACGAATCACAGGTATGTGGAGGGAGAGGGAGGAACTGCCAGAGAGATGGGTGGTATGCTGATCAGATATTCTAGCTACTTCAATATCTCCGATGGACCAACGCTCGAGGGCACCAGGGTCGTCGTCCCGTCGAACTTGCATCAGGTGACGGACGAACATGATATCCCTACCGTGCGTATATCCCTCATGACATCCTGGCTTCTACCACAGCTCTGACATGCGTATCCTCAGGGCGAGATCAAGCCATTCCCGGGCATCCCAGCGAACGAAGAATTCACGCTGGGCCCATCGGAGCCCAACCCCGACCACTGCTTCATCGTCAACGCCGACCCAGCCTCCATCCCGCTCGACACACGACAAGAGCCGATGAAGCTGCTCGTCAGCCTACACCACCCAGCCACGCGCATCCACTTCGAAGCGCTCAGCACCGAGCCCGCTTTCCAGTTCTATACCGGCCGCAACCTCGACGTGCCTGCGCTCGACGGGATGCCAGCCCGCGGACCTCGCACCGGGATGTGCGTCGAGGCAAGTCGGTATGTCAACGCGATCAACGATGATTCGCTGCGACATATGGTCGTGTTGAAGAAGGGGCAGCTCTGGGGCTCGCGCACCATCTACCGAGCTTGGACGGATTGAAAGGGTATGGCACAGTAGAAGATGTGTAGTGAGTGAGAGCCGGCTGAGCTCAGGCATCACTCCTCAAAAGACATGACCAGAGCTCTTAGTTGCGGAAGACAAGGCCGTTGGAAATGTCCAGTCTCCGCTGCATCACCGCAATGCTTCCTCACCGTCATCATAGACCGGACATAACAGCAACCTCAACAGGACGTCACGGAGTTAGTCAGATAAAGCCAGCAGGCAACTTGAACCGATGCCATTTCGGCATCATCACTCACTCTCCACCCCTGCCCACAACACCCTTGCATCACTGGCACGATTTTCAAGAAACCCTTGCGAGAAGCCCGATCGAGCGAGCAGGTCGAAATCGTCAATGTTCCTGATGATCGTTGGGTTCGCGTGACTCTAATCCTCGCACCTGCAGGAGCCAGCTCCGCGATCGTCGCATGCTTGCAGCGCCCAAAAAGCCCGTGGCTGGAACAATAGATCAGCATGTGGGGCCCGCCGAATGTCGATGTCAGTGTGGGATGGCGCAGACTAGTAAGGCACTGAAATGCTTGATCTTTAGTGCTGGGCTAGGGTATTTCATGCGCACGGCTCTGGGGCGAACCAGGGCGATGGAGATCGCTGGCGCTCGCGCTGACGCTTGATTAGCAATGTCCACGATTGGCAAGAAGCGATGCAGAACTCGATGGTGCATCGTGCATGGTGGATGATGCGTGTATAGTGCGCACAGCCATGTCATCGTTGGCGCTGGTCGATGAGACCATTGGCATCTGGCTCGAGACTACGGCGAGTGATATGACCAATAGATCTTCGATCGAACTTACACCGTGCCACCGACCCACATGCGCGCAACGTGTTCGCCATGAGCGTGAAGCGTTAGCATTGCAGATCGGCGATCGGCGTCAGAGGCTGGCAGGCTGCCTCCCGGGTGGACAGTTCGGCAGTCCAAGAGGAGGAAAGATAGTGATATGGCTGAATGAAGGCAGGCACTGCATCTAGTCTTCCGAGCGCGAGGCGTTTTGGAGGCGTTCGAGAAGTGCGAGGCGTGACTGTCGATGTGATGCCGATCACCCAGGATGTTTGGACGCCATGGTCGAGCGATGGAGTGAGGGAGTGGGAGTGGGGTGTACTCTTTTCAGCCAGTGCTACATTCGGCATGCGCCGCTGGAGTCTAGTATCCAGGCACTGTTGATTTCTCATTCCTAACAATGTGAGGAGTTGTGGACGACAGCAAGGTCGCGATGACGTCGTGCTGCCAGGGCACTGCATTATGCATACTACGACCCTCCGCGGACGCCAGCATGTTGGTGAGCTTCCATTCGTCTTCTGGCGCGCGTTTCCACGCCAGCGATCAACTGTTCGGTGGGAGTTATGCAAGCCACCAGATTTTTATGAGGTGCGGCGTGATCGCTCACGCCGTTTGCAGTCGGGCCGACTGTTCACATCGACGGGGTGAAGTCTTGAAGGAGACCGCTCGGTGTGCGCGCGGACGAGAAGTACGAAACAGGTCAATGTCGGGGGTAAAGATGAGAAAAGAAAGCGCGGCCATGTGTGGTAAGGGCTTGCGAGGTCAAATACAGTACGCGCCATGCAGCCAAACACAAATAATGATCGTCTCCGGGTCTGGTAGCGAAGACCACACCGAATCTACTGCCAAACGTGCTTGTCGTCTTCCGGCCTCTGACGCCATCAGCTGGCCGGTATCTCCAAACCCCGAAAGCCGTGTGGCTTGCAGTGGAGTGGAGTATGTACCTGGAAAAAGTCATCCACAACCATTGTTTTTTGACCTGGAACTTTGACGACATGGAATGTTCTATAGCAGCCTCAATCCTTGGTAGTGTGCTCCCAGTCGACCAGATGCATGACGCCGATCACTAGAGTAAGCTGAGTGCGTCCTTGGCGATCGGCGCACCACATCCCTTGAGACGTGAGCAATCCATGAATAATCAAGATGATTTCGACAGATATCGACAAATTGCTTCTATTCTATCCGCTTTGCATAACTGATCAAATTGAGTTATTCAACGAGGGTGGTCTGGTCGAGAATGTCCTCTAGCAGACTATCTCGGCACGCTTCGAGATCGGGTTCGTCCAGACTGTACACTCCTTCATAGGCATACATGCTGAGCTGGCTCAGAAATGGTCGGAGCACTGTCCGCACGAAATCCTCTCTTGCAAGCGCTCTCAGATCGTTCTTGTCTATGGGTAGGTCATCGCTCAGCATCGGTTTTCGTTTGCCGTTCTTGTCGTTAGCAGGTGACGCAAACGTGACCGGCGAAGCGTTGTCGTCGGAGCCAGCAGCAGTAGTCAGTGCTTCAGCAGCATATTCGGTCAATGCTGAGGAGCTCCAATCCGGTGGGCGGTACACCGCGTCGACGGTATCAATGATGTAGAACCATTGATAGAGCTGAAAATCGTCCAACGACATGGTTAACAATTGGTCCAGCAGTTTGCATGATTGTAGGAGAGAGAAGTTCGTAAACAGGCCGCTTTCGTGATTGTTCGGTACCAGTGATCTGAGTGCTGACTGAAGCTTATCGTTGATGACTGGCCAGAAAGATGACAGGTGAACGCTACTGTACGCAAGCAAGAGCGTCCTGCAAAGCATGAACAGCTCGGCTTTGATGATGGCGGATGGAGATGAGGAGAGACTTGCGTCAAACAGTTCGACGAGCTTCTCTTGGATCTCTCGTAGATTAGGGACGAAGGTGTCTTCCGGCGCGGATAGAAGCACTATGCAGATCCGCCTCAGCCCGAGCTGAGTTTTGCGATCTGCCTCCAATCTCGCGGTACTAGCTCCAACGCCGAACATGATACCGGCTGTAGAAGGTGGTGCCATCCTGGAAAGCAGCTCTGTCAGGCGATCTTTATCCCGTAGCAGTAATTGTTGGAGAACTGGAAACCAGCCCTCTTGCATCAATCTCGGACCTGATGCCAGCAGTCTTGGGTCGTTGAAGGCATCTGTGACGTCCTTCTTCCAAGACTTGGCTGTCGGAGCTTTCCTCGCCATTTCCAGGACAAGTGCTAACGTGTCAAGGCTCACATTCATGGGAAATGACTTCGCATGCATCTTGGGATTGATCAGGCTCGCGGAGATGCTGTTCATTGACGCGGTGACACGGTCTGGAGTTTCTACGATCATATCGAGACTGACCACCACTCGAGTCAAGACCACGGAGAGATCTGTCAACCGCCTTTTCTCGGCTTCTTGGCTCGCTGGGGCTTGTTGATGTGCTGGAGTCTGTGCATTGATGGGCTCGGTGATCACAGCATCCGGTAACGTGGTGAAGGTGGCCGATAGTAACCGCTGGAAGACATCCCCAAGTTCCCGACGCATGCGCTTTTGCTCTCCAAAATTAGTGTTGTCGACTTTCCGAGCGAGGAGCTCAACTATTGAGAGCAACGTTGGTAAAGTCTGTCGGTATGGCATCGGATTCGTGACCGAATCGCGCAGAAAGTTGATGCAGTCGGTCCAAATCTCATCCATAGCATCGTCCTCTAATGATTCGAGGTATGCGGCATAGAACAAGCTCACCTCCAAAGCGGTCAGATCAATGGTAAGACTGGACTGCCGCTGAGGTGGCAAAGCTGATATGTTCGCTCGACTGCACAATGCGTCCAGGATCGCGGGGATGACGTTTTTGGGCCGCGATGCTTGCATGACATGTACGAGCTTCATGGCAGCAGCAGCATCCTGAGCTTGAGTCGGACGGGACCACTGCTCGATCACGACCTCCAACCCCTCCAATGGTTCCTGGGCGAAAATGTGCTCCAATAGCTGCCGCGTCTTGTTACGCACTCTCAAAGCACAATAAGCTGTCGTAGCTGCGCAGGCCTTGTCAACACTGCCGGCGTCAATGCTACTCGTCGCCCAACTCCAGATCCTCAAGGACACACGAATAGCGTCCTGGAAGGCCAAAGTGACAGTCAGACGATTATTTGATGGCACATGTCTGCTCGTCGGTCCGTCTATCTTGAACATGCCCGAAGTGACATTTCCCAAAAAGGTACTGGGCTGACTTGACTGCTTTTTGGGGATTTCTGGCTCAGGCTCACCCAACAGGTGGTCATTGGCACGCGCAAGGACCATTTCGAGACCGTCTAGTAGAGCTATGATCGTCGCTTCGGGCGCGAAGGACGACGGAGCTGCATCAGGACTGGAAAGCTTGATAAGGGTCCTGAACTCTTTAACAAGCTCCGAACAGAAGCACTCCACCAAAGGTATGAGGTTCGAAAGGATGGCATTGGAAAATGTTGGTAATACTGCTCCGAGGAAGGCCAACCACTGGTTCATGCGATGACGTGAAGTTCGGGATGAGAATCCCGTGCGCAGGCAGTAGAGGATTTGCGACAACAGAGCGTCTGTGACAACTGGACCTGCTACGCTCTCACTTGCCATGACTCCACCCATCGATGGGCCTTTCAGATCCGCTGAACTCCCGGGTCGCCCATCCGTTGCGAGATCAGCCTTCGATATGTTGTGCCTGAGCGTGATCGCTGTGGTGATGAGCCGCAACAGCCGTCCTTGATCGATGCCTGCGTTGCTAACTACCGACCGTGTAAGACGACTAAGCAACAATGAGTCCACTTCCAGAAACCTGAGATCGTAAGCCGCTGGACTTTGCATCAAGACCTCGAGCGTACGAAGAGCCGTTTCATCCAAAGACTTAGTATATTGTCTTGGATTCTCGGCAATTTTTGTGCACGTTCTTGCTATTTGTAGCAGGCCGTCCTCTCCCTCTCCAGACTGATGCAACGATTTCGAGGCGCTGCTGAGGCATTGCCAAGTCCAGTCATTGCCATTCATCAGGATGTTGCAGAGACAGCGGAGCGTGTATTCCAAATCATCAGACTGATCGTTACTATCCCTGTCCTGTGTACGGGAGTCTGGACTGGGCCTCGGAGGTAGAGAGAAATAGTGCATCCGAGCAAGTAGGATGTTGAAAATCTGCTCAGAGTTGGACAGTCCCAGCAGCCAGCGGCGAACAACTTCAAATCCAGAACCAGAAACGTTTTCGAGCGCGTCTAGCATGACCAAGAGAGGCTCAATGAGTGTGGTACGATGGCGTTCAATTTGATCTGGACCATGGGCATCAGGCCTGCTGCTGTTTCGCCTATGAGAGCTTGGCTGCGCTGCAAAGGTGTGATTCCAAAGCACAGCGAATTTACTGGCAGTCTCGTCATTGATATGAGAGCTTTGTTTGGATGCACTGCTGCTCCCACGAAGCAGACCCAGCAGAGAGATTTGTACGGTGTTGTCGTACGTTATGAGATTCTCGAGCTGCCACATAGACTTGACCACCTCGAGGTGATACTTAGGTCTCAACGGGGATAAATTGTCCCACAGATATTCAGTGAGATCTGGCTCAAGCTGGAGAATTTGGGATGCTGATAACCGCTTTGATCTGAAGAGAGCATGGGCTAGGTTGATAGTTGCACCGATCACAGGATACTGGATGTTAATGTCCGTGTTTCTTGCCATCGATGCTAATTTCTGCATTGCACGGAACAATTTTGCACTCTCCTTGTGATCACCTGAAGGTAATTTGGCCAGCACACTAATCATGATAGGCGCCAGGCGTGGTAGTGTGTCGCTTTCGGAGCGTTCCATAGCAAGCTGTGCAAGCGACGAAAATTGTGCGAACAGCGTGACTGCTAACACAGTGCTTTCCAGAGGAAGGTTGGCTTTTGGGTCTCCTGGCTCCTGGGCATCATAATACTTATGTGTCGCAGCCTTGATATCATCACTATTCCAGACTCTCGGCTGACTCTTGAGGGTCTTGCTTGCATTTGCCGCAGCATCTTTTCTTTGATTCGACCACCAAGGCGCCAGGAGCTCAACAAGTCGAGAAGTAATCATCAGGGCGGTCGAATAGGCGTCGTTCGAGAAAGCTGCATGGTCCTGTAGGAGGCTTAGAAGATACAGTAGTGACGCAGGAATGTGGATCGTAAGCATGTCCTCATCTTTAACGTTAAAGTGCTCCATGATCCAGGCAAATAAAGCAAAGTTTCCAAGCTGCGTATCGGGCTCACTCACTGAGAGGAGTCGATTCAGGTTGGCGTAGATGAGATGAGCTTCGACGCCGTCAAAAAATAGACTGACGCTACGGAGAACATCCTTGGTGTCGCTGGCCGTTGCTGTTCTACAATACTCGAATGCACTTCTCATTGCCGGTAGAAATATCTTGGAGACCAGCGATCCACCGATCTCCCAACGATCCATAAGGGAGAGACATATGCGGAATGGCTTGGCAACTTCTGACGCTCGGGTGCTTTGTCGACGCAGCATAGAGAGAATACAACGCTCCAGCGCATCTTGGCCGTTCGTGGTAAAGTACTCGAGGTGAACACTCTGGCCAGAAAGGCCATCGTTCTTTGTGTCTTGGCCCGCAAGCGACTCCGCGACATCCGAAACTGTATCCTTTGGATCGGGTCCAAGAAACCAGGACCACAATCGTCGATTGAGGCTCATGTCACGTCTGGTCAGAACAGAAATTGCTGCAGACACGAGTAGGTCCAAATCACGTTGCTCAACCCTCTCTTGCAGAACTGGCGAGTCAAGAGGTAAGTGGCTGACTAGGAGATCAAGGAATCCTCGTTGGATCAGCATCTGGTTATCAGACAGGCCAGATACAAAGCATCGAATGAGAAGTCCAGGCTCCGGCGAAATAACGGCTTCGGCTTTTAATGTAAGTCTGCTATCATTCACAAGAGCAGGGTCACCGTTGGTCGATTTGTGATCAACACCAAATCTGGGGAGTCGGCGCATGAGATAATTGAGGGCACCGAGCCGACGCGAGGGACTGGTGATCGCCCCGAGAAAGAAACATTGCCAGAAATAGCCACCACTATCATGAGAGTGATCGTTGTCGTCAGCAAGTGCGAATTTGCTTTCGAGTGCTTGCACACTGAGCAGGGCGCGTTCGAAGTCCTCACTAGTCTCTTCTTCGACTGCGGGAAGCAGACCAAGTATGATGGACTTGAGCGCCGATCGCAGGACATCTTGTGGAAGACGTGTTATGTGTTCCTCGAATAACACGTACAGGCCAGGGCGCACAGATAGCGCCGCAAACGAGAGCACTGTGGATAGACCGGCAAGATACTCATCTAGATGGGCGGATAGATGTTCTTCCTGTGTGGTGTCAATTCAGGGCACCCCGAGAACATGCAAGTCATAGAATTTGACATACCCCGAAAGCTGAGAATATGTAAGCATAGACTTCCAAGGTCTTCTGGTGAACGCCAGAAGGCAACGCCGGGTCGAGACATTGTGCTAGCTTTGAAGAGACTTGGCTGGCATGAGGTAGAATCTTCGCATCCGCTGGATGGGTTTGAATAGCCTGCTACTCGTCAGTGGCTGGGTGCAATGTGTTGGTTGTGATTCTTTCTCGTACTTTTGAAAGCCTAGTTAAGAAGGCAATATAATCAGCCCACTCCTGTGGTGAAGCTTCCCACGACTGGAGTGCACGTTCAACAATGGCTCCATATCGACGGAGATTCTTGTCAGCCTTTATGAGACCTGTCTGAAGTCAGAGACGGTCCAGGAGACGAATGTTTGAATGTGAATAGAAAGACGCACATACCTTCCTCCACTGCTAGACGTGACTCGCGGGGAACGGGCGTAGAACGCCCAGAGATCCTGACTGGCGATGCAGAGCGCACAGTCGCCCCAGGCTCCAGACTCATATCCTTGAATACTTGCCAGAGAGTCGATGTTCATACATGGCAGTGAACTACAACAGCAACAAGAACGGTTGTTGCCGAGCACACGTTGCTCTTCTGTGCATACTGTAGACAGCGCAGACGGTCGTGAGCGCTAGCTCGAAGAAGAATACTAGTCACGTGCATCATGACTACATCCGAGATGCGCGCATGCGTTCCAATCATGAATATTCTACCTCAGCTTTCTCAGATGCGGACAATGTTCCTCGTCGAAGCTCCCGCGGGTTAAAATGAAGACATCGAAGATGCTGTGCCTACTCGAACATGTCAGATATAGAGAATGCCACGTCAATGGCTGATTTCAGCGGCAGCGTCTCAACCCAAGCCGGATCTGATAATACCAGAAATGATGAAACGCACAATTCAGGGGATTCACACGAAACAATGGCCAATTCCCAAGAATTGACGCCTCCTCCATTGCCACCACGGCCAACTCTCAACCTCACTCATCCATCCCATGCAGGCTCTTTGCGCTTATCATCTCGGACATCACGTCCTCAGTTGCAATCTCAAGCTACTACCGCGTTATCTCTGGCCGATGTTCACAGCCAGACCCGTGGAGATCTCTTGGGAGCGCAAGGATCCTCGAGCAGTCGAGCAGTGTCCCGGCAGCCTAGTCTCCAACACATGAATCGCTTCTCCAGCAGAAGTAACAGTGTGGCCGACGACTCTGCAAGTCTTCGAAGCTATGTACCGACATTGAATGCCAGAGTGGACGGTGACAGTACACTTGGAGATGACGTTCTAGACGATAAAAGCCAAGCATGGAACCTTTCAAATGCTCGGCTCGAGCGAGATGATCCTTTCGAGGTCAGCCCTCTCGATCACGACCCAATCAGCGTGCAGATGGAGCACGAATTTGAAGATGTTGACTCTGACAAAAACGACGAGGATGCACGACAATTAGCGTGGAAGTCCAAGCTGAAGCATTTTTTCATCCTGTCCGCTTCTGGCAAGCCAATATATAGCCGACACGGCAATGATCAGCTCATCAGTAACCACATTGGCATTGCTCAGACACTTATATCATTTTACCAAGACACGGACGATGCCTTGAAAGGCTTCACGGCCGGGGAAGCTCGTTTCGTGGTCTTGTCAAAAGGCCCTCTGAGTTTGATCGCGGTCAGTCGCTTAGCTGAGAGCGATGCTCAGCTGCGTGTGCAGTTGGAGTCCTTATATACACAGATTTTGTCAACCCTGACTCTTCCCAGTCTGGAGAAGATGTTCTCTCACCGTCCATCCACTGACCTCCGTCGGCCTCTACAAGGCACCGACGTTCTTCTTGATGGTCTGGCTGACGGCTTCACACGAGGCTCACCGTCCACACTGCTTTCTGCGCTGGAGTGTCTGCGCTTGAGAAAGTCTCACCGACAGATCATCAACGACACTCTTCTCAAAGCTCGATCCCCGAACTTGTTGTACGGCCTTATTGTTGCCGCCGGCCGCCTAGTGAGTGTGGTGAGGCCTAAGAAGCACTCGTTACACCCGGGCGACCTGCATCTAATTTTCAATATGCTTTTTGAAGCCGGCAGCGTCAAAGCTGGCGGGGGCGAGAATTGGATCCCATTGTGCTTGCCTGGATTCAACAACACAGGGTTCCTTTACATGTATGTCAGCTTCTTCTCTACGACATCTACGTCTCATGGACACTCCGAGTCCTCAGACCGAACGGACGAGCTCGCCATCGTCTTGATTTCCGCCAACAAAGATTCGTTCTTCGAGCTTCGGGACATGCGCGATAGCCTCGTGAGTCACCTCGAAGAGAATGGTAGCATCTCGGTGCTCGCCGCCGCCATCGAAAAAGGTCACTCCTCTTGTGCCGAGATCCTTCCGGGGACCGTCCTACACCACTTCTTGTACAAATCTCGTGGCAACGTTCAATTCACGATGCCCTCCCTCTCACCGCGCTTTGACGGCGTCGTCGCTCGACGAAAATTGATGTCACTGTATCATAAGCTTCACGACAGCATACACTCCCGCACAGCCCACCTCAAGGTTCAGCACTGCATCGCGCAAGATGCCACCGCGTTGGCCTGGGAAACGCCACTGTTCGAGCTCTACTGCGTAGCGGGGCCGTCCGCGCCGCGTGCAGCGTTGGTGCAAGGTGCGAACAGGATCGTGCAGTGGATACGAAGGGAAGAGGAGCGCGTGTTTATCATTGGTGGAGCGGTCTTTTAGTCAGTCGTTCACGGCAAGAGTCAGACAGGACGAAACTTCATTGTACACTGTGGGGACCAGGGTTGCTCAGAATACATGTAGCCGTCATGCAACACGTGGCATCAAAAAACCAAGTCATGAACCCGATGAGCGTGTCTGACCGGCCTCTGTTGACGACTCGACCATGAAGCGTGATGGAGAAAAGACACAGGCTCCAAGTAATTTGAGCCTGAGGCTAAAGCTAGACATAACCTTGCTGTATAATGGCAGCAATGATATATACTCCGAAGAAGCATGTAGATAGACGAAGTGAAGTGGCGCGAAGCGGTCCATGTTATGAAGGATGATGATACATGTAACAGCTGTTCATATTGATGAAGCGGCAAAGAACGAAGGTCTGCTATTCCTATCATTGCTACAATGTCTGTTCCAATCCCAACGAATGTCTGCTATTCCTATCATTGCTACAATATCCATTCGAATCCCCAACGAATGCTACTCAAGACAATCGTATCTGTAAATGATCCAACCGTTCTCTTGCAACAGCACCTCGACACGAGCGCGGTCACCACTCCAGTCCCCAGCCACCATTTCTGCCAGCGCCACCAGCTCGACCGAGAGCCCGCTTGGTGCTTCTCCGCAACCGCCAAGCCCGCGCCATAGCCTGGAAGCCTGTCACGTCACCATTCAAGCGCACGATGCGAGCGTCGAGCACGGCGCGCCAGCTCCGTTGTAACACGACCGCAGCCTCGACCACTCTTTGCCGAACGCATACGACGGCAGCACAAGCATGTGCCAGGCGCATCAGGGCTACACGCCGCGATGCTGTGGTCCTAGCCCGGCGACGACGGAAGAATCGCTGCAGGGTGAGTGCAGCACGCTGACGGCGTGCAAGTGGGAGCAGGCGTGAGGCGAGCAAGGCGAGGTTGGAGATGGTAGTGGCTTCGCTCGGGATGAGGCCAAGTGGGGTGGCGAGCTGCTTGATGAAAGCGGCGCTGCAGCCGAGGGAGCGCAGGCGCGTTTCAAGAGATGGACTGCTCAAGGCACGTTGAGAGGTTGCCGGACCACAGGGCAAGGCGGATCCGAAGGCGTCTAGGATCGCAGTGTATGCGGCGCCGTTGGCGAAGCTGGTGGTCAGATTACTGATTTGGAGACCAGCGCGTTTCCCATGGGCTACTGCCCAAGCCTTTAACCAGTCAGCGTCTGTCGTGGCGGAACCAGCGAAGTGAGAATTGTTGGTGTCTAAGCGTTGGATGTCGAGCTTCAATTCCTCCCAGTCTATAAGCGTCGGGAGTCCGTGGGAGCTGACCAGCGACCAAAGGAAGTTGATCGTCTTCTCACGATGCCCGTCCACGATGTCCTCTGGTGTGAGGTCTTGTGCGGCTGCATCGGAGATACCAGCGACTTGGCCAAGCGCACTGAGTGCCACCTGGACGTTGTACAGTTTCTGCGCACGACCGAGACATGGCATCTTGAGGTGCTGGCTGAGGACGCGTGGGCACCGTAAACCATCAGCCTGGTATACCGTACTCTCGAGACATGTGGCATCTGGCAATTGAATTGTGACGGTTGCATCCTCTGGTATATGCTCCCGTGATCGTCCGTTGTTTGTGGAGGAGAACAGCAAAATCTCCATCAGCCGCGACAAGACAATGCCATCGCGGAGATCCACAGCAAGGTTTTCAATACGGTAGACCACCTCGTCAAGCGGGTCTTGGACGTGAGAAACTTCGTAATCGAGGTGTCGGAGAGTGCGAGAGATATCGCCTATTCCTGGCATCATCATGCTTGCCAGCCAGTTCAATACTATTGCAGAAGACTTCTTTGTCGCAGTCCGCTTGAAGAGGCAACCCTCAATGTACCCAGATGACTTTGCTCGGTCAAGCAACCATATCAGCATGAGACTTCGCAGGATGGTTTTCCGCCAGCGCTGAGGCCCCAAATCGCCGGTGCTGTGGT
Organism: Microcyclospora pomicola; assembly: GCA_002786065.1. NCBI lineage: Eukaryota > Fungi > Ascomycota > Dothideomycetes > Capnodiales > Microcyclospora > Microcyclospora pomicola. The sequence continues at coordinate 1,049,567 of NHNY01000005.1, read as the reverse complement.
CGCCATCTGTGCCGACGTCTTCAACCAGGACGAAGAAAGTCTCGAGGAACCCAGTCAAGGTACGGCGACTCTTCGCTGGGTCTAGCAGAGTCTCACTCGACTCCAGTCCAGCTTGAAGACTGCGGCTACGGCGCGGCACCTGGCGACCGGTGACGACTTCTGCTGCAGCACAAAGAGCGCTCTCGGTGTAGTTATTGAGCCACAGACCAAGGAACTGCTTGCGAAGACCGATATCGTTTGCTGGATGTGGTGAGTTCGATCCATCCTTCGGCCGCGCAAGAGCTCCGTAGAGTAAGGATGCTTGTAGACGCTTGTGTAGTAGATTCACGTGCGGCTGATGGTAGATCGCGATCATGTGCTTTCGGAGGATCGTGTGGCCTTTGCTTTCATCGAATGACGGCGGATTGGCATTTGCGAAAATGTCGTTGATGAGCTCCGTCAGTGAAGTCTCTTGATGACCAAGCCAGCTCTCTTCGTACATCTGAGGCTGAGCAACGTCTTCGCTCAGCACGGCATATTGAAGCAGTCTGGATGTTTTGGGGGCGGGACCCCCGAGAGCTTTGGAGGGAGCTCGTTTCTTGCTAGGATGGCCTTCTTTGCGATCAGACGAGCTAGGTGGGGAGACTTCGGACGTCAGACTGCTACCAACGGCCGAGAGACGTGATCTAGCGACATGATTTACTGAGACTCTTGCCGTATAGGTCGATGGTAGCGTAGAATTCCGACGCTCCTGGAGTGCAGGCTTAGCTGTTTGACGTGGCAGAGGCACTGCCTTTCGAGCCGTAAAATTTTGTCCAGCTTGAGAAGCGATAGTTGGCCGAAGCAGTCTGCTTGAAGCAGCGCTAGCACTTCCGAACTGCATACTGTGTGTTTTCGGTCTAGTAGGCGCTTCTGTGACCTTCGTAACTTTCTGGTCTTGACTCAACAACAATCTCGAACTTCTAGGAGCCACATTCTCCTTTCCCCCATTCTGACCATCGATATCAACGTTGGCGGCATGATCATCATTCGCCAGCATCTGCTGAAGTGGAAGCCGTTTCGGTGCAACGCTCAAAGACATCCTTGAACGTTTTTGCGACCCGACCTTGTCCTCGATCAGGTCTGACCGCGGGCGCTGCTGCGTGGCAGGCTCTGCACGACGCGCGGGATATCCAGGAATCTGGAAAGTGTCGTCCAGTCTCGCTGTGTTCTCAGCACCGGGATGAATTGTAAGTAGGGTAGTATCATCCGCTGGTACGAAGATTGTCCGCCGTCTGGGATCCTTCTTCAACCCATTGCGCGTCCTGCTTTCATCCTTCCCAGCCACTCGCGGCTCATCAACGAGATCGAAATCCAGACACACCGGCGCCGTAGAAACTCGCGACTGCCTCCTTGCCGATCCCACTTCGCTTGGTCTGCGAGGCATGCGCGGTTTCTCCAGCACGCTGACCACTTCGTGTTGTTCGTTTTCTCCCTCTTCCTCTACCACCGCTTGCTGCACAGGCACCCGAATTGCCTTTCTACTTAGCAACGTGGCCCCGGGCAGCTTCGGTAACACTTCTGCGAACCCAGCCATCTCTTGATCCTCGAGCACATCCTCGAAGATGGTGATGCCAGCGGCGCGCCGTTCTGCCTTGCGCATAAACGTCGAGCGGCGACGCGGACGGGCGGCACGGAATTCTTGCTGGAGATCCGCGCGTGTGTACTCGAGGTCGCTGGTGAGGGTGGCATCTGTTTGGTACGCGGAGAGCGAACCTCGTCGGTCAGCTGTAGAGGTCGCTGCTGCTGCTGCTGCTGCATAATGCGGTGCCGGGCATGGCGTGGCTGATAATGATACGCGAGACATGGTCGGCGAAATAGAATGTTTGCGCGAGACGATTGAGGAATATTGCTAGCGACGCTTCATTGCATGCGATTGTCCTGCCATTCACTGTTGTATTCATGCGATGCCGTGGTATAGCCGTGCTCGCCATAGCAGAGCACTAGTCCCAAGTATCTCGCTCGAAGTCTGATCTGTTTACATGGCCAGAATTCGCATGACAACCGTTGCTGGGCGTCAATCAGTGTACTGCTCCGGCTCACGCAGGCAATATTTGAATACAGGCGGATTGTTCCTTACCTTACATGACAAGGCTCGTTACACAGGTGCGACACATGTTTTTGTTGCGATGAAAGTGATGCGGATGTGCAAATAAATGCGTTCAAGATTGAGATGAATTTGCATTGCTCTCCACGTGTACACCAGAGTAGAGTGAAGAAGACTCAAAATTATATATTGGTAGTGCATCCGCACCAGATAGAGCTTCTCGCTCGCAGCGAAGCCTGCTCCCATAAACACACTCTGCCTACGTCAGATCCAACTCGATCGACAATCCTTGTGGGAGGCTGCTCGCGCAAGTCATCACAGCCCCACGGGGTTCGATATCAACTTCGAGAGCCAAAACGCCAGCCATAGATGTGGGATATATTCCAGCACGCCCGGAATTCAAGTTCCCACCCAATCGTAAAGTCGTAGCAGTCGTGGCTGAAGCTGCTCATATGGTGATTGCAGCTCTCGATATGTGTAGAAGAGCGCAAGACCATGAGTCTTGACCAAAAAGTATTAATACAGGCTCCGTGCTTGACAATTTTCAGCCAAGCAGGAGAGTAGAGAGAATGCCATGTGTTGGATAAAGTCCAAGTTCATCTGCCATGTCGGAGCTGTACATCTCAGACGAATGATTGTTCGCCCCACATTCCATCATTGATGAAGCTATCGAACTCGCCTTCTCCGGGAGTGAGCTGACCGCTGCTGTTCGGCTGGCTCTGGAAAAGATCGAAATTGCCGAAAGAGTTGTCAAAGTTCAGATCAGTGCCAGTGTACGGTGTGTCGATTGAAGATGGCGACACGGTATTGGTGCCGCTGGTATCAAGTGACGCCGGCGCCAATGTCTGAGAAAGCCCGAAACCGGTCTTGGCAGTGTCGCTCTTACCATTTCCATTCGGGTGGTATGAATAGCTAGGTGACTGCATGCCCATCTGATTCGGCATGAGCATTTGCATCATTGGATCGTTCCAATCCAGAGGTGCACCAGCAAGTAACTGTTGCGTGTCCAATGGCAGACTGGTTGTCAACGGATTGGTCGAATTGCGATCCATGTTGTATGCGGAGCCAGCGAAGTATGGCTGTGATTGCTGGTGCGGCTTAGATGCATAGGTATCCGTTGAGAGAAGAGCCTGCTGGTGGGACAGACTGGATGAAGAATCATGACGTGCCAGGACAGGTGAATTGCTCGACTGCGAACCTGGCGTGCGAGGTGCAATAGTCTGTGCAGGAAGTGACGAGCGCCGGTCTCCAGAGAACTTGTCACCAGCAGACCCAGCCTGGGCTGCGTGTGTGTAGTTCATCTCCTGCGGGGATGCTATCGAAGCCGAACGGCTGTGAAGATTCTGCGATATGGGGTAAGGCGACTGTCTGTACTGGCTATTGGAGCGCGATTGTGGTGGCGCCATCGAGTTCTGAAATCCTGGAGTCATCATTGGGCTTTGCATCGCTTGCGGATACATGGAATTTTCATTCCAAGCCTTCTGCACAGCCTGGCCGACCATGGTACGCATGGCAACCTGGTTGACGAGGTACGAATGCAAGCGTCGGTCCAGGAAGGTGTCGTTGGTCATCAAATGGGAATTCAACCGGCGGTACGGGAAAGGAAGATCATCGTCTTCTTCCTCGTACATTTCTTCGTTGATGACATCCTGCTCAGTCACGCGTAACGAACGACCAGTCCGCTTTTTGTGGATCTCCGATGCTCGACGAGCAGATTCGACACGAGCCTCTAAGCTCCTGTCGCTACGACGGGAAGCTGCAATGTATGCTCTAGTAGCCTTTGTTAGTCGTAACACTTGAATGGATGAGGAGACAAGCTTTACCTCTCCTGGTTCTCCTCATGGGTCCGCTCGGTCTTGACTGGCTTTGCCGGCGGCATGGTTCGAAGAGGAGGCATGCTGGTGGCGACTTTTCGATGAAAATGTGGTAGTGTAGATGGAACGAGTGGGATATGAGAGCCCAGCAGTTTGGAAAGTGGTAAAAATGGAGGTGGCGAAGATAGGTATCCAAGGCCGACGCGGAAGCGGTCGGATTAGTAGGCCGGGTTTTGGCTCAGACAAAGGTGGCTAGTAGAAGACAGGATGTCCGGATGGAAACAGGATTTTGGAGCTGTCAGGTATGGGCGCAGGGGGCTGTAAGCGATGTGAAAGCGGGGTTTGCGGGCTTTGCAGGTTGTTCCAGATGCCAATGCTGCCGGAGCGGATTTGTCTAATAACAAATGCGTGGAGACGGTACGGCGAGCAGTCATAAAAGATTGCAACTGGGAAGAGGAAAGGGAAAGAAAACCAAGTGGGAGCGATGGAGCAGGCCCGAGGGTAATAAAGCTGCAAGGCCAGAAGTGGTGCGATATGCCGCCAGTGAGTCGGCGATAGCTTGCAGGCTAAAAAGCTGGTGCTAAGCAGTGCTATGGGCCATGGGTGTGCGAGAGTGGGCACGGAGGGTAAAGGTAGAGATCGATCTCCGTTTGCCCCGGATGGGAAGGTCGGCGGCAACGTGCCCGCGAGATCGCAATCGAGCAAAACACCACAACGTGTGCCGCTAAGACGCCGGCTGCGAGATCTGGCGGACGCGATCTCCAGCCCGCACCAACCAGATCGAGGTAGGATGCAGCGACATGCCAATCGGCAAGATTCAGTCTACCTGCTCGTCCCAACGCCTATGACACAAAGCGTCCGCTGTCATCTTTTCGATCGGGTGCCATGGTGGCGACGCAGATCGGACAGTACGCTATTGGTACCGCATACATAGTTAACTTGATGTCGACGTGAGGAGCTGGGAGGGCATGGCCCATATCCCGTTCGTCTCTCGTCCTCTGCCTGTGGCCCTCGCAGGCCGCATGAAGACGTCTGTGTTGCTCTGTCCCCAGCGTTGCGTTCGTCTGCAATCCTCTACACGAGGCGTGCGGTAGCGAGGGATGTGGACACGGTCGGAAAGGAGCTGTTTTACAGCACTGCACAGTACTACTGAGCTGCGAGCCGGGAGAACTTAACGCTGTGCTCGATGGGGCTTGCTCCGCGACTCGCCCCACGATCGTGCATGTCTCGCGCCGCTGGCGGGGAATAACAGCCATGGCCCAGATCTGAGTCGGGATCTGTACCTAGCGAGGTACATCCTACTGGCCCTGGGACTTGGGCTGAGATCGGAAATCTGCTGCAGCAATTGACCTGCCGTTCATGGCCGATACAGTGGGGCGCCAGCTAGCCTGCCATGAAGACGACGCTCCCTCGCTGTTTGTCCAGCGTGCTGCTCTCGCGAGAACAGCGTTGTCGTGTTGCAGGGCCACCCGAACCCAGACCAACTTGGATCAAGTATACTCAGAGTGGCTCGGTGGATTCCGTCCGCTCCACCGTCACTCTGTGCTACTCTGGGCGAAGTGATCCAGGAGGCCATTGAGCATCTGGGAGATTGCCTGGTCAAAGCAAGAGGGCGGCCGTAATCGATTGGTGGATCTCTGGATCGGACAGAAGGTTCAACGCCGTTGAGCTCGCTTATCTTGCATATTGCTTGGCGTGCGATCTGTGGAGCACGGATGGCAAACCTTAGGGATCAGAGTCTGCATGCCGCGATTTATGAACATACATCATCCATGCTCGCATGTACTCTGTACCCGAGTTGTGGCAGCGTTGTGCTGTAGCACGACTGCGGTTATGACCTTGGTGTGGTGAGCTGATGTCGCTTGACTCGCGGTGATGATGACTGATGAACAGCGTTGCCACAATGGGGCAAGCCCATGTAAAATCACACTCCCACCTGAGGTGCGCAGCTCACTTCATCCCTTGAACGTTCCCGACATCCAATATGTGCCAATACAACCAATGCTGCAATCACAAAGGCCAAGTCGTAGTTCCGTCACAGTGACACGGCTCACCACCCCTGGAGCCGCAGAGTGTGCCTTGGGGCACGTGGGGAACCTCCCGCTCAGAGGCCCAGGCTGAGAACACAAACCACAACATGCGGCTCATGTACCTATACCGCATCCATCCCTGCTGCTCGCACAGCAACAAGCGAATCAGCCACCCTGACCTCCACTCCTTAGACAAAGACCACGCTGGGTGTTGTTGACTACTCCCAGACAGAGCCGGAGTATACAACAATACCGCCATCTATGGTACTTTGGTCACGTCAGAGTTCAGAAATGAGACCATCTTATTTCTTGGTCGATGCCAGCGGCGGGAGTGCAATGACATGCGTTGTACTTTAGCTGCTACCTGAACCAAAGACCCGTCGGCAGCTGACATCCGACCACGACCAAGTGGCAAAACCTGAGTCGCTTGCGAGATGCCGCTTGCGAGGGGCAATCCGGCGCAAACTCCGCGACACATCCACACCAGTAACTGACACAAGGATACTACTGCACAGGGGAACGGGCACAGTGGGAAGATTCACTTCCAGCTGGGATTAATCAACGGCACTTCCAAAAAGCTGCCTGGTCGTGTCCAACGTCGTCATAACGCGATGCGAAATATGGACACAAGCCAGCCGTATTGGGAGAAGTAGTCTGTGGCTCAAAGTCTTTTATGGCTACGGTGATTTGTATTCTCAACGTTGCGCAGCACCTCGAATGAGAGCACATGCATAGACTCAATGGTTCTGACCGAAAGTCACTCACTTCATGTGCTCAAGGCAGAGCACTGATCTACACCATTCGAACACAACATGGCATAGTGAGCATTTCTGATGCTCGCTGTGTTAGGAGCAACGAGCATATCTTCACGCCTCCACCTGCTGTGAAAGTGCTGCAGAAATGTCGAAAAGCGGAGAACAACACAGAGCATGCACAGCTTTGACCGCGGTTCAGCAGAGGGATGATCAGCTCCAGACTGTCCCTGACCGCTTTCATCCGATGCCGACTATTCTAATAAGCAGATATGCCTTGCGCTGTAGTGGCCCTCCCTCCAGGTCCCCTCCAGGTTAAGCATACCGAACAGGCTTTTGGGCATTTGCAATAGAGCACTGAGCTATATCCTCCTTTCGCTCGAAGCTGTACGAGAATGTCGTTAGACCAGTATGACTAGAGAAAGCAAATGGCTTTCGGTGTGGAGAATACGCGCTGGGCCAATGCCTAAGCTTCGAATGAGGATTTCCCGGCGTTGCACAGATACGTTCAAGCATGAACATGTCCGGCGCTTCCCATGTCCGTTGGTCCTCGGTTTCCTCCGCATGCTGCGAAACCCGCTGAACATGTTGAGCTAACAACAACCCGCGAGCTCCGTGTCGCGCTGGGTTTCTTCCTGCCACTCAGCGGAGGGATGAGTACGAGTGCCGACGGATACTTGCATGTTTGTACACCTCAACGACCGCCTAGCTCAGTGCATGTGCCGGGTCAATAATGAAGCTCCCGCGGAATCAAGACTTTGCTCCATGTCTTGACCAGACATTCGTGTCCTCCCCGGACCACAAATCATCAACTTCTTCATAGTTCGGGGTCATTGAGATTCTGTTCAGTACATATCGTCCGTCACAAATGGCAGGCCTGCAGGCACATGCACGTGAGGGTAGAGACATCTTCTTCGTATCAAGTCCGCGAAGGTCAGTGGCGTTCGTCGCCGCGGTCATGAAAGTGAATTGACTAAGGTGACCTGCGCTTCGGCCATCGCGCCGAGAGGGACAGTAACTCCTGCAGCCACGAACGAAATTTGCTAATCGACGACCAATCAATTGCATCTCATCCAAAACGGGGGACTGGATGTCTCCTTCATTCCGATTTGTTTTGTGGATCCAATACTTGACCTTCTGAAAGAATGTGACGCAGTTGCGGGATTGAGAGTTGCCCCTTCGTCTGCACTGCTGCTGCCATGTCATGAACATTACTCAAGTCACTGCTGGACGTCTTCACGCTTGGTGAAGATGCAACACTGCGCAAGTATCGATTCAGACTGGCTGAGATGACCACATTGATATCTTCGTCCACCTCTGGATCGGCGGTTAAGTAAGGCAGCAGCATCAGGCAGGCTTTTGCGGCGAGTTCTGAATGCTGCTTTGCTGGCAGGTCACGAAGACCAGTGTTGACAATCGACAGGGCTTTTCCAAGCGCCAGCGGGAATTCTGCAGAGTAGACATTCGTGCCTCGTAGAGAAAGTCGTGCCTCACAGCTGACTGCTTCTGGAGTCGCCTTTGGCAACGACTGGAGATGCTCCAGAAAGTGTTGTAAAATGGTTGCTGATGCGGGAACGTGGTCAAATGTAGCCACCAAATCGAAGAACTCTTCTGCAACATTAGCTCTTCCATCAAATTGCTTCATTGCCGCATCAAATATGGCCACGGGTATCGCTCCTGTGTACGCTGGTGCTGAAGCTAGTCGCTCCAGTGCCTTGACGTCCACCTCTTCAATCCCCTTCTTGGCCTCAGATTGCATGTCCGCCGCTGTGATCGTCGGAAGCATGAGTATATCATCATCCTGCACTTGTGGCTGTTCCTCCGCCTGACCGTCACTTCCTTTGTCTATCATATCCATGCCTAGGATCTTCCGTCTGGCCGCCAATTTCGCGAGGTAGACCATTTCTAGTCGTGTATACTCCAGATACAGCTCCTTCTTGTCTTTACAGAATCGTAGACCCCGCTGCATGTAAGTGCGCGCATTGGACATATCGCCCTGCGTCTCAGCGTAGTACTTCGCGGCCAAGACCCACAATCCCCATTCTCGTGGCTTCAGACGCAGCACACTGGTGAACGCTTTCGCAAGCTTCTTGTTGGCCTTCTCCTGCTGGCAGAACTTGATGTACTGCATCCACAGCCCCATGTCGCCAGGGAACTTCTTCACGGCGCGTTCCATGATGAAGAAGACGATCCGCTGGCCGTTGAACGTGGTGCTCTTGATACCCAGTCGCTTACATCGCTTCTTGCGGAGGCTGTCTAGGTTGATCTCGTAGGTGGCATAGCGGGCGTAGTCGGCAGGCTGCGAGCCACGGGCGTTCAGAATGTGCTCGAAGTCGCTGCGTTTGGCGGCGATGGCAGCGATCTGCTCGCGACTGAAGATCTCTTTGCGCTCATACTCCTGGAGCTCAGGTACGTATCGCTCCAGGTAGAAGCGAGCTTTGTCGGTGGCATTCGACATGGCTCCTGCGCTGTCTGCTGTATAGATGCCGCTTCAGCTTCGTAGGTAACATTTACATAGAAGTTTCGGATGCTATAAAGTGGTAGCGCAGGCACTTTTTTGTGGGGCTCACATCGTGCGGCTCGGCGGGCCGGAAGGATATTTAGGTGCCTGAGGCATGACATAACATGTGGTCCATACTACCAAGCTATTCCAAGTGACCTTCGTAGTTGATGAGACGGGGCGAGAGCGCATTCCATCGTGCAGATCAGACGAGAATTTAACGTTGCGGCGGATGCAATCATCTACCAGAGCAACATGTTTAGGTACAAGAGGAAGTGTATTGACATGTGGCATCACATATCACTGCCTGTGGCATTATTCATGGACTGGGCAAACTATGCTCGACTCCACCCATTAGACTCCTAAGCACCCTCATTGCGTGGCGCTGTATGCTTCCAAACGCCCCGAGCCTCCTCCACTGACACAGAAAACATGGATAAGGTATATATGCAATCACCCAGATCATAAGGTCCCTAGCGCCCCTTCGACGACAACACCCAGCATTCGTAATCCGTAGAACCCAGCCACTTTTCCAAGAACCCGCAATCGTCCCATCAGATCATCTTTCTTGACTGTCCCGGTCCACTCTCCTGCGCAAGCACAATGCTCCATGAATTCGTTCGTCCTCAAACGGGCGCATTTCATGCACTTGAGATCTTGGGTCACCCATTCTACAGCCATCCTCTGCACTTGGGCTAATAGTTGCTCTTCAATTACAATCGATGAGAAGAGGGTGTTGCAATTTTCACACCTGGCCGTCAACGCCTGCTGCTGTTGGGCTGCTCCGGACGGAATGAGAGAGGCGTCCCGACAGAGATCAATGTCGCGTGGAACACAGCATTCCGAGCAGATCAAGTGGTTAATGGTAAGTGAAGTCGAGGGGTTGCTGAAGGCACCCTCAGCACTGAACTCACGTATCTCGAACATTTGTAGTAATTCTTTCCGAAGCAACCGCGCCTCGAGTGTGATGGTTCGATCCAGGGAAAGCACTTGCATAATGCTCTTGACCAATTCTAGCACCGGGTTTTGAAGAGATAAATGAGAGCCGGGCAACATCGGGAACATCCAGTCTGCAGCCAGATCTTCGTGCGCTGCTTCTGTGCGTTGGCGTCGGATGAGTGCAGCAATTTGCTTCTTCAGCGGGGAAGATATCGCTTTGGTTAGAATGTTGCCAGGCGTGGTTTGATCGTCTTTCTCAGCCTGGTTGAACATAGGTGCATGAATTGGTAATTGTGTCGGCCGAGGTATGCCATTGATCATGGTAGGATTTCCTCGTTTCCATGAATGCATCAGGTCCATGTATTCAACAATCCAATCGTTGAAGTTTGGCTGTAACAACGGCGGGAGGAATGTAGCGACTTGCCAATGCATAATCGTCTCCAATTGCTGATTTTCCACCTCAACCACTTCTGTGCAACCTTTGCCACCGTAGTTGAACTCATCGTACCAAACGAGGTAGTCCCAGTACTCGCTAATCGCGAGATCCAAGAAGTGGAAGGCCGGTTTAGTGCTGATCGTTTTCAGGATGTATTGCGAATATGCATAAGCGTTCCCGACTTCTGCTTTCGAGGTCTGGAGGAGGAGACGTCCGGCATTGGCAAAAACGACGTGCGAGCCTACACGTCTGAACTCAGACATGAGTTGCTGGAAGGCTTTGCGCGACATGATCTGCACGTAGTAGTGCAGATTTTGGTCATAGAGATGCGAGCTTGGACTCTCAACCCACCGGACGAGATGTTGAACAAGGACATCGGCCATGGTACTGCCACTGTCTTTATCCGCAAGGCAGGCTTCTTGCCACCAAGACCGCACCATCTCCCGCAGAGCACCGATACCTGCTGTTGCGAAAGCGTTCTCCGAGTGTATGGTCTGTGTGGTTTCATCCAGTGCATCTTCCTTGGCACCCGCGCCTGAGATACCAATTGGGTCACTGCCCTCTGCTTCGTTGAGCACAGCAGCAGAAAGAATGGTGTTGATTGCTAGGTTCTTGACACTGAGGTCGATACACACGGAAGAGTAAGTTCCTGGGTTATTCACAGCCGGCATCTCGACTGTCTCTAACGTGCCAAGGATATTGTCTCGCTCATGGCCCGCATGATCTGGTCGTGCACCTTGCGACCACCACAGCACAACGCGCTCCTTCTGCAGTCGGCGAGCATAGGCGATGTCAATCAAGAATCGTGGATCATCGCTTTCCAGATTGCACATGGGCACGTTGCCATAGCGTGAGAACTCTAGCATATGCGAGATCCAGAGCCCTAATTCCAGGTAATGGCCCACCAGCCTCTTGGCGACGAAGGCTTGCCATCCTAGAGGTGGCAGCTGTTTGTCTGTCTCATCTGGTTTCAACTGTAATGTTGGGTAACTCTGGAGCAGAGGGAGATCATGAATCAGCAGTTGCGCACTGGGTGACTGCATAACAAGCATCGTCGGCCTTTTTGAATCCTCCTTCTGAGCCTTCTTGATCGCGTCTGTGAGCTCTTGGATGGCACGCCGATATGTCGTGACCAGTGTCGTCCTGAATTGTATGTTCTCCTGGTAATCAATAATCTTCTGCCATGGCTGGCCGCCAGTTTCCTCTAGCTTTCGAGCGAGAGCTTCCTCATATGTGCGGTCCACATTCGGCATTCCCTGCTCACTCCTTGCTCGATTCAATACTATAATCTTTGCTTCTGCTGAGTGTGTCGAGAAAAGAGCATAGATCTGTCGATCTCCGGCGCTGATGTGGTACAGGGCAAGGTAGTTCATGGGCACCTGTGTCATGTATGGTTGTTTGGGAAGCACAGTTCTGAGCGCTGACAGATCGAACCCCTGTTCTAGACCTTTCCCAAGGACACCGCGCTGCTTTTCGTCGAAGGTGCAAACACATCCGAGCTCGAGCAATGTGCGAATTTCGAGCGGTACTTGCCTCTCATACACGCCTTCCACACTGGAGTGATTGAAAAGCTGCGCAAGATTTCCGGCGTGGTTGACATAGACTTGTTCACTCATTGTGAGCTTGAACAAGTGCGCTGAAGGGTGGCCATTAGGTAGAGTATAATTGTCGACCTTTTCCGCTGAAACGCCGTCAATTGAAACATCTGGCAGATCGTTCTCTTTCAGGTTGAGGAAGATTGATCGTGGCACATTTACTTTCAGCTGATGGACTTTGTTGTCGATGAGTACAAACGCCTTGACCTCGCCAGGAGACTCGGTGTCCCTGAGCTGGAGGATCTGCCAGTCCGAAGTGTAAAGCAATTCTGCTTGATTGCGGAACAGAGTGCCAATAGCATCGGTAGCATCCTGCCTCTTCTCTCCGAACAGCTGTCGACGACGTTGACGGGCTTGCTTTTGTATCTTCCATTTCTGCTTCTGATACCGCAACCAGCCTGTGTAGTCTTCTGTGATTGATGGCATGACGGGCGGCAGACTGTCGTATGGATTTACGGGAGCGACCAGCTCGTTATCCACAGCTTTGCGCTTTTGAGAGCCTACTAGTTTTGCCACTGTAGCTGGCTTGAACTTGGACAACGGTGTGGCTCCGAAGTCTTCCATGTCCGTACTCATTCTAGTGGTCAATCGATTAGGGTCCAGTTCCGCCAGGGGCCTTTTGTCGAACAGATCAGTCATCTTCTTTTGCTTGAACACATCATCTTTCGTCCGTATGCGCCGCTCTAACCAGTCCGGATGTGCTACACGAGGCACAGGGTTGCGTACTTTTTGCAAAGCGGCCGGGATTGTGATAAGCTTCTGGATCACTGAGCCTAAGCGCTCCAGGTAGTATGCCCAGTCAACGACGGCTCTTGGATCCATGTCGCCCGGATCCTCTCGCATCCACTTTCGAAGGTAATACCGCTTCACGGACTCTTCCGCAGAGAAGATTGCCACTGGAATGGCTCGCTCGGTCACTGGTGCATTCTTGGGTCGTGAAGCGATGATGTACTTGCAATTCAAGCCTTTGTCTTTGATCATTTGCTCGCCCAGGAACTCTGCTAGTCGCTTAGCAGTGGTGATGGCTGTAGACTTCTGCGCGCCGTATTCTTCAAGCGTTTTAGCCATACTTTTGTTCTCGCAAATAAGGTCAATGAGTTCCTCATCGGCCAGGGTCGAACCATGTGAATGTAACACATCGAGCCACTTGTTAGCCACAGTCGCTACTGCAGCGTAGGTTTCGGTCAGCGTGGTGCCCTCGAGGAAGAACTTGAAGATTTGTTTCTGGAAGATCTTGATCAGCTTCAGCTCTCCTCTACGCTTGATCTCGAAACCCTTCAATTCGGCAAGTGAGCCATCGTGGTTGAAGACTGCATAACGCTTCTTCAGATTCTTGTCTTCCTCCTTCGAGGTTGGCAGGATCATGGCTTTGTAAGGACCATCGACTTCGAAAAAAATCGTGTTGTCGCTATGTGTCTCGTAAAGGAATTGGTTCGGATCCTTCAAAGTCTGGTACTGGTGATTTGTGAACTTTGCATGGACCAAGTGGTTCAGCATCGTGCAAGGGTAGGAGATGGTCAGCTTTTTGCCATTCTTCATCTTGAACGCGAAGTTCTCGGGAAAGGTGGCAGGAAGGATACACCAGATACCATCTGTGTCCAGTTCCAAGGGTCGACCAATTCGTTCCACGAGCTGTCTGGCCATCTGAATGATCCTTGCGCCGGTCAAGCAGGTCACACCAGCCATTTCCATGGAGTACCAGCGTGAGCCTTTTCGCATCACGTAACCATAGAACGAGTTGAGAATGACTTTGTGAGCGAGCTGTAGCGAGTCAAAGAGAATGATCATCTTCTTGGCTTCGTCGATCTCGGTCTGAGCGGCTCCAGCTTTCTCAAGGTCACCAGCTTTCCCTTTCCAGGATTTTTGCTTTCCCTTGAAGTCGTAACGTCGATCACGAAAGTCTTTGACGGTGTCCACATAGAATGGGTTTTCTCTTTGACAGATGATGGCCTCGCGCTCGATGATCTTCGCATCGTGGATCTTGTGGTAGATTTTCTTGCTGTAATCGGTCAGGCGCTTTTTCACCAGAGTAGTCTGCTCATCCAGGCTTAGATCTTGAAATGCTCTTGCCAGACCATTCGGATGCTTGGCTGGGAATCTCTCGTTCTCAAGTGCATGCCGAATCATGTTGTACTCGTCACGTTTTGCTGGTAGAAATTCTCCTCTCCACGACCATGGCATTCGTCTGTCACAGGTCTTGCCTGGTCGGTTGAAGTCGCAGGCTGCACATACAGACTCGTCAATCATGCTGTCAGGTTGTAAACGATTCGTCGTCATGATGTTCGGATACATAGACGCCACGTCCAAATGGTAGATCGAAGGCCGCTCATTCCTGTTTGGTGTCTTCTTCAGTTGCATAAGGCGATCAGCAATTTGTGCCTTGACCTCTTCGTAGTTCTCGACGTCTTCCAAAGACTTCTTCTCTTCAACCACGATCGAGAACTTGAGAGCGGCATCCAGGTCGTTCAACAACTCATCAATAGCAGTCGGATCCACGGCGAAATTGCATGGTATGTCGCTGCGGAAGACACCGGCCTCTATACTTTCAACGTGTCCGCCGACATATGTTTCCGACTCCAGAAGATGACCCTCCCAGAACGCTTCTCTCGGCTGGACGTGCTTGTTCGGTAACACAATATCTTTCTGGTAGGCTTGTACCATAAGTAACATCTCGCAAAGAGTACCAGTACCCTTACGCAGCACATCATCCGGACCCAGCGGAATGATAGTGCACAACGAGAAAATGAAAGGATGGACATATTTCATGTACAAGTAGTAAGTCGCCACAGCGTCGGACACAGAGTACTCCGCTAGTACTTGGGGTCGTTCTGCAGCGTAAGGGGTCATCAGCTCGGGATCAAGCTCGTCTGGATCATAGCCCAGCTTTGCTACTGTGACGGCCTTGAGACCTCTGGATCCTTGAGGCAGATAACTGTCGCGATTTACCCAGGCAAACGCGTCCATGTGGGCGCAATGAGTTGACTGGTAGATATCTTCGCTGTTCTTCCGGAACCCGATCTCCTGGTACATGTCGATTCCGTGCACGCTGGCTCTTGCTTCGACGAACGGCCAATCGAAGAAGTCGCCGTTATAGGTTACCATAACATTGGGCCGCACCTCCTTGATACAAGCAAAGAAGCGCTCGATCACCGCCTCCTCATTTGCTTCGTTGAATATCAAGAATGGTCCGTCAAACTCTGACTTGGGGGTATAGTCAAAATCCTGGATGTCCTCGGAAACAATCTCACGATTGGTGATGAGAAATCCTTGTCCGTCGATCATGTACGAAATCATCATGATCTGATCGAAGGATGCGTCCGGGAACTTAAGGGGCAATTTCGTAGTCTCGATGTCGTATGCCATGACAACAGGATCCGCACGGGTCAAGCGCTCCTCAATACAACGTAGCGAGACGTGCCCATGCTTGGCCTCCACAGTATACCACTTTCCGATTCGCACATCCAGATCGATGGCCACTCGCACATGATATGGGACATCGTATTCCCGGATGTCGAGAATGTAATCACTTGCGTCGGCGATGCTTGTATGCCGTGCGCCGGTTTCGTCGGCCTCGTCGAACAGATCGAATCCAGCATTGGCACTGGCGACTTCCGCGTATGTATCCATAGCACTCACATTCTTCTTGTTCTTCTCCGCAATGGGCATGACGGTCCTCCTCATGGCTAGCAGGTCCGAGACATTGGCAAAGGAAAGTTTTAGGAACGTCCGCCGATAGCCAAGCAAATGGTTAGGCATGTTGAGATCCTCCTTTTCGATCCTTTCTATCCCTTTCACGCCTCCTTCAAACGATCTTCGCACCCATTCTTCCACGTCAGGTTCCTTGCCCTTCTTGACGGCCAACAGGAAGTACGGATCATACTCGACGCTGGCTTTGAATGTGTTTCCATCGTCCTGGATGAAGTAGAAATCCACGGCTGCTCGTCCACCTGGCACCTTCGAGTCCTCCAGAGTGGTGCTGTGCATATTACACAGCCATCCTATCCGTTTCCTCCCCGCATCGAAACGCTCAAACCCTTGACTTTCATCAATCTTGTTTGCGAGACGGGTAGCTTCGATGCGCTCCTGCTGGTTCGTCACCTCTGAGGATCGTAGGTCGCCATGGCCGATGGTTTTGGCCTTGACGAATCGTGTGTTGTTTCCACCACCTGGTTTGCCGAAGCGTTTAGGGCCATCTTTCCGGCGGACTGGCATTTTGTCGTCTGGTCTCGTGGGCCGCTGCGGCGGACTTTTACGGAGTATATTGTAACATTAGACACTGAGGTTCGTCCCTGTCGTGAATTCGTGGATCAGAAGAAGCCCTGTATCGAGATGTTCCTGTCGCGAGGTTGCTGGAAATATGTAATGAGCTGGAGACATGTAGCTAGGACTTTCAAAGTGGTGCTCTACGAGAGACGCGCTGAGCTACGCGCGCCAGTAACACGCATTTCGGCAAACCTTCCCTGTCAAATATATTAACTCCATATTGACAGCATCATGCATGGAATTGTCCGCTGCACTTCCATGACCACATGAGATGAGGAGTTCTGCTTCATCATGACATTCTGAACTCCCAGAAGTCATGGCAGACGACACCAGACAGCCTTCGGGCACGCCATCCGCGCCCCCGGATCTGTCCAAAGAATCTCTGACTGTGCATCCCGAGCACAAACCGTTCTCGGGGGCGCAATGGAAGTCCTCCGAGGCGGCGCCGTACAAACCTCCGGAGAATGCGAACATGCTCGCGGGCGGCACACAACACACCGCGGGCGGCAAGATTCCCGAGGTGTCCATCACGAATGCGTTTGATGGCGGGCTGAAGTGGTCGGACTTTACGGATCTGCCCAAGAAACCATGCGTGCGCGACTCGCTGTTGCTAGGAATTGGCGCTGGGTTCGCTATCGGCGGTTTACGAGTCATATTCAGAGGTAAGAGGGCGAATGACAAAGCGCACGTGCCAAACTTGGAGATTGCGATTCTGATTGGAAGTAGCTCCGATCTCGACAGCATCGAACTGGGCCGCTGGGACATTCTGTGTTTCGTCCGCCGGCATGTATCAATACTGTCATTGGAGGCGCGCGGCGGAGAAGGAGGGTGTGTTGCGTGCTGTGGAGATCTTGAACCGGAAGGAGCTTGAGAAGAAGGCAAGGGAGGCGCGGAAGGAGAAGGTTCGCGAAGAGCGCAGGCTTCTGAAGGATAAGGAGCAGGATGCGCAATACGCGGCATTGAGGGACAAAGCTGAAGCCAAAGGCGCAGTAGAAGGTGGTGGAAATGGCAAAAGTTGGTGGAAGGTGTGGTGAGATGAGACAATGAGTGAGAATAGGTCGTGACTGCTCTCCTCGCTGGGACGAGTGTACGTTTAGCAGAAGCTTGTATATGTGTATTGGGATACCAGAATTACGATTGCATAGCATTCTCATTTCTGCCCGAAGATGATCTCACTCGTAAGATTAGCAGGGAGCATGTAAGGAGCAGTAATGCATCGAGATGCATGATGATGGTACAACAGCAACTGGTCATACTATCCCAAGATACGCGCCACTCAAGCTTATACATCGTCTCGCGAATAGAGCGCAGACTGTCTCCAGACTCATCCTCCCAATTAGGCATAATATCTCGGCTCGTTGAAGACATGATACCTGTGACCCCTGACACCCTCGCCCCTGAACAGTGCTGGGAACCTTAGTCCAGGAGGCACCTGATCTTCAGGAATCATGTCATCAGTGCTTTCTGGCTGACCGACAACGAATTTGCCGACCTGTTGAATGGAATGTCAGTATTGGAACATATCTTGCGTAATGAAGTAAGTGGTGAACATACCTGCAACTCTGTGTCGGTGATCGTTCCACGTGACAACCTCGCATAACCTGTCCGTCTCATACCCTTGTACAGAATGTACTCACACCATCGATCCCAGTCACTGGAATCGATATCTCTCATACCGCTCTTCTCGCTGAC
Organism: Microcyclospora pomicola; assembly: GCA_002786065.1. NCBI lineage: Eukaryota > Fungi > Ascomycota > Dothideomycetes > Capnodiales > Microcyclospora > Microcyclospora pomicola. The sequence continues at coordinate 1,031,481 of NHNY01000005.1, read as the reverse complement.
CCAAGTATTATAGTTTCCTTCCTTAGGCTTGGTCACCAAGTAGCTCAGAAGAATTGACGGACGAGTGCTTTGCCCCATGAGTTCAGAAAGGTACTCAGTCTGCAAGCGTCGATCTTCAGGATCTTCCTCCTGGCCAGAGTGGAACACGAAAACATCGACCAGCTCACCATAAGCCTCCACCGTAGCGTGAATAGCAGGAGCAAGCTCTCCGACAGGTGACGGGAGCAGATGATGTGTAGAGTTGATGATGGGGAACTTGGAGAGCAGTGCGCAGCCCCACGTATGCTTGTTCGGGCCAGGGCCGTAGTCGACCCACATACCAAGCTCTTCTGCCAAGTATTGAGTCGGGTCTCTGTTGCCCATGATAATGCGCTGCGTGTCACTCTCAAGGAGTCCGACAATGTCGAGCTCAGCTTCGCGAATCAGCGATTCCATACGACGCTCAGAAGTCCACATGTCGTTGTCGATGCTGAAGTGGATTGTCCAGATACCAGCAGTGATGACCTTGTCATCTTTATGATATGGTTGATAATCATAACTGGGAAAGCGTAGGTATGCCACGCTCGCGGCTAGCAACTGTAACGCAAGAAGGATGTAGATATAATAGCTTCGCTGTCTCCTTGCCGCCGGGCTAGGCGCAGGTCGGTAGGATGTCTTCCGAAGCGAGGTCCTCTCCGCGTTCTGTAGTGCGGAAAAGACACCACATCCGAGGAGAAGCATCGTGGTGGTCATGATCCAATCGGTGCGCTCGCGAACAAGGGGACCACCCGGAACAAAGGCGTATGCGACGACCCAGACATGGAAGAGCACCATGATATTGTAGAAAAAGAAGCCAATAAAAAAGGTCCGACCTGGCGGAAAACGCACAGCATTCGTGATGAGGACAGGAGTGATCGCGGTCAGGTAGAAGGTCAGCACAAGTGCACCATAGTAACCGAACCAGTGATGGAAACATGTCAACACGGCAGCACCGAGTGATCCCACACCAAAGGCCGTCCAGCTTCGCGTGATGTTGGGATAGAATTGACCGAAAACCAAGCCAGCACCCATGGCGAAAATGATCCATGCACCATGGGGTACAGCGAGGGGTCCTCGTACGGGGTATCCATCCCAGACCCACAGAATCATGGTGCTCGAGTCAGAAAGAAGAGAGTGCAATGCAAAGAACAGACCAGCAAGACCTAGACCAGGAAGGAGCGAAGATCCTTTTGGTCTTTCTTGCAGCTGCTGCGATGTGTCTGCCATAGACGAACGTCTGACAACCAGGCGTCCAATGGCAAGCGCGAAAAGCACGATTGCGGTCTTGTTCAAGCCACCGGTATTTTCATTCATAATTGGCCACACGGGGTTGTTGGTCCAGAATGCAAACTTGGCGACACTGCTTGCGATTAGTCCAATCACCCACGCCGAAATTCTGGATTCGAGCTTTGCTGGACTGCCTCGATCGCGATGCCACGTCGCAGCCCACCCCATGCACCCTTCCCAGACAGCGAAGCTGATGGCACCAAGTCTCTTGTCAGGGGCGTGAACCAGATAGGCCAGCAGTCCGGCTGAACCCATCAATGCGAAAGAATGCGGCTGAAGCTTGGTGTTCAATCTGCGAAGGAACGGGATCTCAAGCAGGATTGGCGAAATGGTCGACATCACAGCCACCTCGAACCCGGAAATTCCCATGTACCACAACGGAAAGTACCAGACCAACAGACCAAGCGAGGTCAGGATACTCCAGAAAGTGAATCCGATGTAGACATCTGCAAGAGCATCCAACATCTCGGGCCACGAGAAGCGAGCATCAAACACCTGACCAATGGGTTTGTCCTTCTCCTTCTCGAGTACACGGTCCGAAAGTCTGTCTCTGTCCCTTTATATTCACACATGGTCAGCATTGTTGACCTATTCATCCCAGCCGCGAGCGCATCGTACCAGCTATTTCGGCAGAAACTGAACATACCCTCTGCTCAAACCTTTGACATCTCTTACAACGATCTCAAAGCCACTGAAGTCCAGCGCGGTGACTGCGTCGAAAGCGACGTCAAGGAGGACGAGCGCCCATTCGAAGAAGGCATAGATCGTGTACGCTACCAACAGTCAGCCAAAGCATGCCAACGCCGTCTTCTCATTTGAGTCATACCACCAGGCACGCGATGGATCTTGTGTTGGAGAAAGAAGTAAATTAAGGGAATAAGGGTGCCAAAGAAAGCTCCAGCCAGGATCTTGCGATACTTGACTGTCTGTGGGTTCGGCGGGCTCAATGCTAAGACACCAAGAGTCCATGGCACAGTGGCGACCAGATAGCTGATCATGAAGATATCGTGCCAATCGTGATCATCCGTGCTCGTCACGTAGGTCCAACCTCCACAGGTCAAGGTTCGAAACACGCCCATGCCCGCGACGAAAGCCGGGAGAGACGACTTGGGCCTATTGCTCATGCAGTATACGAGGAAGACCAGGAGGAAGCGCGGGCCGGAGCAAATGGCAATGAAGACCTGGAACACGGATCGTTCTGGATAGCGATCGCCAATTGTCGCAGACACGGAGGGGAACCATTCGATAGGGTATCCGAAGTGCTCATTCTGGACGATTTTGTGGTAGTGTAGCGAGACACCGACGATGAAAGCCCCAATAAAAGCGGCGTAGGCAGTCACAGTATGTGCGTGAGTGATCCATTGGCCGGGTATCTGGAGTAGGACGCCTGTCAGCTCAAGTCAAAGCCAGGGGGTTTAGCACCTTCAACATCGCACGTACCACGGCCACGACGTCACCGTCGCGGTGTTTCGGAGCCATACTGGCTAGTCAAACAAGAAAGAAAGAAAGGAAAACAAGAGAGTGACTGTTGTGCGCGATGGAAGAAGAGATGCGCGAGCACAGGAGAGATTCCAACATCGTGGTGATGCTACACCAACGGACACGCGCGACTCCCGCGCATTTCCACATGCGGCAGCGCCCGCTCAAGGGGACCTCGGGGACAATCTGGAGAGGCGTGTCATGTTCGCAATCGAACAATGTGGTTCTGCTGCTTTATGGACATTACTCATAATGCAGAGACGTCCAGTCCGACTCATATCAATCTACTTACAGTAGTTACCTGCGATATTTAGTCTAAGGTACATGTGCTTTTGTTGAAGTTCACATAGTCCGCTGAGCCATGCTTCAGATCCTCTCATGCCTCCGATATGATGTCCATACCTTACCTTTGTCTGACAGTGAATCTACAATGATGATTACTGGGCCATCACTCAAGAATTGATCTAGAGCTTCCCAGGTATCGGCTAACGAGTATTGAATTTGGTGGTCTGTCCTATGCTGCTGATGAGAAAGATTTCGGCTTTTACTATCTGTTCTCTCCATCCAGCTTGATGGCACGCCCTGGGCCCCACTTTGCTAGAACTGTCTACCTGCATGTCGATTGTTACGACAAAATACGTGATGTACATACCTAGATCCTGGGCGTACTTTATTCCGTCCTTACCTACATTGACATCTCATTTCCCACAACAACATAAAACATGGCCATGGATCCAAGCTCAGCATTCTTTTACCCGACTCCCTCGGAGACTGCATTGAAAGTGCAATTCCTGGGCAAGAAAATCCAAGACATCACGCCCCCAGCCGTGATTCACGATGTCGCCGTGATCCGAAGAAATTGCAAGCTGATGCTCGATGCGGCGGAGGAACTTGGCGTGGGTTTTCGAGTATGTATGCCAGACAGAAGGCGTAAGGTCCATGTATCATGTTAACAAACATGGTTGATTAGGCGCATGTCAAGACTCACAAGGTACGATAACAGATATGCAGCATTTAGACATTGGAGGAGACTAGAGTTCATCTCATGGAACAACACAGACCACACAACTCACCAAACTGCAAGTCGGCGACAAATCAAGGTCCATCAAGCTCGTGGCCTCGACAGTAGCTGAGGTTGAGAACCTACTTCCCTGGTTGCAGGAGTGTCGGCTACAAGGTAAAGAAGTAAATGTGAGTTTACTCACCCCAGCTCTGCAATACCACATAATAATGGTAACTAGATTTTATATGGCCTACCAGTGTCGCCATCAGCGATACCACGTCTGGCAACAGTAGCTCGCGCTCTAGGCGAGAATAGCCTTGGGCTTTTCGTAGACCATCCAGCACACATCAAGGCCATTGACGAGTTGCAAGACCTCTCCTGGCCAGGGAAGGTCCCTGTATTTGTCAACATCGATGTTGGTGGTATGTTGCAGACCGACCAAGATTAGGAATATTTCGCATGACGTTACTGATTCCTGGTCATGCAGCTCACCGCGAAGGCGTGGCCGCAGATTCACAGCAGCTTGCAGACATTGCCTATGCTCTGAAAGCTTCAACACGCACGCGTCTCGGCGGCCTTTACGCTTACCTGGGCAACAGCTATTACGTGAACAGTCCGCAGGAAGCTTTGCAAGCTCTATCAGATGAGCTGCTCGGCCTACAAGCAGGTGCTCTGGAGTTCCTCAAATGTACGGGCGCGCACGAGACTAGCGATAGCAATGCGCAGAAGGTCGTACTGTCGCTAGGAACAACGCCAACTGCGACCGCGCTCCAGAACGTGTTCGACGATTCAGAAGAGGCCAAGCAGTACAGAGCGACTCTCGACAAAGTCAACCAGTCCTTTGCTGTCGAGCTTCATGCTGGTGTGTATCCAGTCATGGATATGCAACAGCTCGCTACCCGCGCAAGACCATCGCAATCTCAGATCAATCCCAAGCAAAGCCTGCTCTCCTTCGCCGACCTAGGCTTGAGGGTATTGGTCGAGGTGGCCTCTCTCTACCCAGACCGTGGACAAAAGCCAGAAGCGCTTGTCGCGGCAGGATCAATTGTGCTCGGGCGAGAGCCTTGCAAATCGTACCCAGGCTGGGGAGTAGTCACTCCATGGCCGCACACTGCCGCGCATTACGATCCCGAAGGATCGAAGACCGGGTGGATCGTCTCTCGCATCAGTCAGGAGCATGGCGTCCTGACCTGGGAAGGCCCTACGGACCAAATGCGACAGTTAACTCTAGGCGAGAAACTGCTTGTATGGCCGAACCACGCTTGCGTCGCGGGTGTCAGCTTCGGTTGGTACCTTGTCGTAGACTCGGAGGAATCCGATGGGGAGACGATAGTAGATGTGTGGCAGCGATGGCGTGGCTGGTGATGGAACTTGCCCTTGGATTGCGCGTTTCTTGTATCTGCGAAAGTCGTAGGTTTTGTCACCCATAACGAAGAGCTCCGCCTACCCTAATGCTCGGTTCGCATAACTTGGCAAAGGGTCTATACATTGATATAATCTATGCTCGACTAAGGTCGTGAGATCTCGACATGTCGTCCTTTACACTGCAGAAGTCGAGCGAGCGCCTGTTCCGGCAGCAAAAGACCGTGGTAAAGCAAGACACACCATAGCGTGCTCGGCTGCTGCAGCACAATGCTCAGGCTGGGCATAGGCTGACCACGACGTGATGTGTGTCGTACTGCAGGATTGTTGTACAGCAACGATAGGTCCAGTCTATCCGACATGCTTCCATAGCAGTTGACGGTGGAGATTGTAGGCGATTGCTGCTTGGCACGGCGATGAGAATGTTCCCGGAAAGGCCAGGCGCAGACATCGCCTAGAACTCTACTGAACTCGCCAGGTTGTTGTACGCCCAGACTACGACACAGTGCAGCACCGTGCAAGTGGTGATCTTTGAGAGAAGCACTGTGTCGTTATGTACAAAGGAAGTGCTTGGAGTAGTTATCTAATAGGATGAATGTGGACGAAGCACGACCGTGCTCGATACCGATGAGATAAGGTTCGAGGAAGTTGGTGGCTAATTCGATCCCCGAGGCGCATCTACCCATTCACCCTTGCCGGCTGGTCCGGGTACCCGCGTTCCTGGTTGGGGTCTTTTGGGGCTGCCAGAAGCCTTTCTCGGAGTCGTGACGGTCGATGATCATGACTAGAACAAACTAAAATCTTCTGCCCGTTTGCTGAGGATGAGCATCGGGTGGTTTTCACCCTTGGGATTCCACGGCCACTACTCGAGGACCTACCGTGGCATGCGCACGACAATTGTGCCCTTGAGCTCCCTGTCGCATTGTTCCTCGCTTGATGCTTCGCCGTGCGCCCCTTCGTGATCTCGTTGCGATCGTTGTCCCCTTGCTTCTGCTCGGCGTGCACATGTGCTGCTGATGCGACCTCCTTTCTCCATTGATATCTGATCGTGCATTGATGCATTGCGACTTGTGCAGCCGACGCTCGCCCAACGGCCGACAAGACAGCACGAGTTAGAGAATGGCGCTCCAGCTGGTCAGCGAGAGTGAAGAGGATGAATACCACTCCCTATCGCCCCAGGAGCGAAGCAACATGGGGTCCACGGCAGGAGACCCTCCCCTCGACGGCATCATGGAGGAGGTGCAATCGCCGGAGCACCCGGTAGCGTCCATGCAGGGAGCGTTCGAGGAGAGCATTGTCGAGTCCGCTGCCGATGATCTCGAAGAGGAAGTCCCGCGAGATCGCGACGCAGAGGGGAGAAGGCAAGAGTTACTTGGCCACCAGAAATATGATGATTCATGGAAAACGAGATGGCGGCAGAAGCTCAATGCAAGATATCATCCGCTGTTGAAGCTCATGGCCCAGATCATATTTGGGATGCATCTTCTGCTCCAGCAGCAGGCCAAATCCAACGAAGAAGTTGTGCGCATCTTGCAGACACACGTGAACGAAGTGGACACCTTTTTGGAGAAGACAGCCGAGGACTTCGACCTTGCGATCGCAGATATTGAAGAACGAATCAAGCACCTGAAGCTGCCAATGACCCACCTGGACGTGTTCAAGGTCATGCTGGAAGACAAGACCTTTCGATCACAGCTCATGGAGGGCAACGTAAAGATTGAGCGGATCGTAGAGAGAACGGCTAAAGCGATGAGCGCTGCCCTAGGCGACGTTGGAGAAGGTGTACGTGCTACAACAGACCTCAGCCGCTACTTGGAGAGTACAGCAACGCAATGGACCGCGAGCAAGCCAGAAATCGCGACAGTATTCAATGCCATGCGGGGCAATGAGCAAGGCTGGATGAAATATTTACGAGACTTGCAGACCAAAGGCAAGACCCTAAGTAAAAGCCTGGCACTATTGAGCAGTGTCATCAATGAGATGTCCAAATTGGCCGCTGCATCCGATGCTCGCCAACGATATGATAGTCGACCACCGCGCCGCGCTCAGACTCATTCGCCTGATCTGCAGTCCCGCTTGTCCCACGAGAGTAATGGGAAGACAAGCTCACGGCTCGATAAACCGCTTCCCGTGGAACCAGGCACTAAAAGGTCAAAAGAGCAGGTCTCTGTCAAGCTATTCCCGACAACTTCAGCGCAGCAACACGAACGCCTCCCTTCACAGAGTACAACTCTCGCGTCGTTCTCCCATAAGTTACCGAGGGCCGATGAGTCCCCAGTCCGACCGAGAACGGCCAACAGCGAACGTAAGACCTTGCGGACAGGCTCGACCACTGGCAATCCCGAGCTGGACGAGTATCTCAGCAAGGGCGGACCACTCAGGAGTAATCCACCAGATCGTGTGAGCAGCACTCCCCGATCGAAGTCCAATGCTGCGAACCGACCTAGTCAGGCAGCGACCGACTTCCTCAACGCTCAAACCGCACCCCGGCCCAAGAGCCAGATAACAACACTACTGATGAGCCATAGCGACGATACAAGTCGTCCGAACAGCAGAGGCGTCGACAAAGCGATGAGTACCAAGTCCGCGCCCTCGACGCGAAGGACTTCAGCTATGGGGTAAGCTACTTTGCCACGCATCCTTTCTCGACTTCGCCCGAGCTTTCGCTAATGTATGCTTTACAGGAACTCCTTCGCGCGCAGATTTTCGAAACGGATGGAGTCCAGCCGTCCCGCGGATCGCGAGCTGTCACGATCATTTACCGCGAAGCCCGCTCTAGAGACTATGCACGAGGCCGGCGGGCCACACGACACGAGACTCTCGAAGGAGGCTGAATCTGAGCAGCGTCCCAAGTCTCGAGGGGCAAGTTTGAACTTCTTCTCTCGGGCCACAACCGCTCCGCTCACCCCTTCGGAGACGGCGGCCAGCATACACGACGGCGCCGACGGCAGTATCTCGAGAGGTACGGCCGGCCAATATGGCAGTTCCTCACGCACGACGTCCATCCGCTCGAAGGCGACGCAGCGGTCGATCGGTCTGCGCAACATCTTCAGCCGCAAAATCTCGGGCGGGAGTTCCCTCGCGCAATAATATTTAACATGTATGTTTGTCATATCATGTATCTACCCTACCTTACCGTCGAAAAGGGCGGGATGTCGCAGAGCATCCCGTCGCATCTGCACAACAGCACTCAACAGCGAAATCCCTTCTTTTCTCTTTCGGAGTTCTAGCCATGGCGTGGAGTATGACTGGCGCGAACATCGCTGGAAAGCGTCGGGTAAAACTTGGTGTTTGGGCAGCATTACCTTACCGACCTGCGAGAAATGTCCTATCTACGCATGTGGACAGGCGAGATCTTCTAACGATATATGTTTACAATATGAAGCTGTACATAGTTCATGCCACTCCAAGTGATCTCTCACTTCTCTCCAACGAGACCTATTCACTCAGGTGCCATCTTTAGACGTCTTCTGTTATACACGGCTATGAGATTATGGTCACGACCACCTTCGCAGCGCTGACGCCGAGGTCGCATGGTATCTTTTGATCATGAATTTACCTGAGTATTGGACCTGCGGACATGCAGTCATGCTGCATACGGTGAGGGGGGGATGCTGACATCTGCCGACCCTGGACTTCCTACTTGCATGCAGCTGTGGTGATTCCCAGATCCGATCCATGTACACAGCAGCCGTTTGACAGACGCAGTACACAGCGCCGGTGCGACCAGAAGTACAAACTGACGATCACACGTCAAGCCGGTAGAAGCATATCTTGACATCAAGATCGATTAAAACGAACGACATCTAAGGTAGAATGGGAAACTTCAGTAGCGGGCAGATTACATCATGTTTTGATTCATATCGTATCAACATCTATCTCTAGCACAGATCGAATCGACAGTGGTGACTTCGCGTCTTATAAATTGCGTATTTTCAATTGTCCACCCGATGAACTTTCTTCAAGCTCAGGACTCGATCTCTCGCTTCGATGCTGGCTTGAAGAGCCCCAAGTTGACCAGCCAAGCACCGCTGTCGAACTCGGCCCAGACCTCGTCGATCTTGAAGGCGAAGGGGTTGGCGAAGGTAGGTGCGGCCACAGCGTGCAGGACGCTGATGCCGACAACGGGCTGGGGTTTTTGGTCGCTTTCCCAGCGGACGGTGATGACGTTGCAAGTGAACCACACGTTCTTGACGGTGAAAGGCACGGCAGGCTGAGCAGCAGAGGCGGTCTCGAACTGGGCGCGGGAGGTGAATGTCGCGCTGAGGAGTGGGACCGGAGTGTCGCCAGCGCCGTCGATCAAAGTGTTGACTGACTCGGAGTAGTCCACGTAGCCGGGAGCGAGGGTGGCGTTGGCCAGTGAGTTGGAGTAGTTGGAGATCAGAAGGCCGAAGTTCTTGGCGAGGAGGTTGGCTTCAGAGGTGATCAGGCACTGCGCGGAAGCAAGTGGCATGGAGAGCGCAGCAACAGCTGCGGCAATGGTAGAGAAACGCACGGCAGATGGTTGTGGGTGGTACTGGTCGAGAGATTGACTGGAGCTCGGATGATATTGCTCGGAACAAGGGGATCTCGTGCAGGGAGGAACAGGTTATATATTCGAGGAGGCAAGGGAGAGGAGGAACGGATGTCAGGAGTGGACATCCATCCGTGGCGAACACTGCATCTACGAATATGACGGATCGTCACCGGAAGACGGTGGCATCTCCAAGAACTGAGTTGGTGAGATCGTCCGTAGGCACAAGCTGCATCTGGATATGCGAATACGGCAGGGGACATTGGACGGCCGCCATCCATGCTTTAGTATGGTCCGAGAATAGTTGAAGCGGCAGCCACATGGACGAAGACGTTGATCGAAACTTCAGGGATCAGCAGAAATTACGGGTCAGCATGCTCTATGCCATCTCGCGGGGCGCGAAATGGAAGTGGACAGCACAGAGCTGCGGACAATCATACCTCGATTGGTACGATTACCTGCAGACTGACAGTCCCCTCTGCCATCCCGAGCAAGGCTCTCCAGACGCAACATGGTCCAGGATTACAGGGGTCCGTATATTTTGATCTTTCTTGCAGCGTCAGCCTCAACAGGCAGGACGGAAACGTCACCCGGACTCGCAAGGCGAACCTCGGAGACGTCTCGAGGTCTGCATTGTGCATTTGCTTCGGTAGGCATACCAAGGCGAAGATCGGTTGAGGTTAAGCAGGCCAAGCGCCAGCCGGGACCAGGGGAAGTCGAGACGAGAATGACCGAACTCCTAACGGTGGACACGCTCTGGCCCCAGAAGCTCGCCTCGGGATATGCAGACTGCAGTGCGAAGGCGATGATTGGGAACCCGGACGAGGTTGTGAATTGAGTCAACATGCTTGTCCGTACGGCACGCAATCCTCGTTAGCTGCGGCTCGTAGCTCTAAAAGCGGCTCATCCCCGGGCTTTGGACTGCAGGAACCCGTTTGGGCGTGAACAGGTCCGCCCGCTCTGGCTTCCACATTTCTCTGCGAATGCCGATACGAGGGTCGTGAAACATCCAGCGCCTATCTGGTGCATTACCAGACCATCCAATGCATCGAACGGAGGACAAAGCTTCCACGAAATGCGAGGCCCCTGAGCAGCAACCATGGATGTCTGCTGGGATGTGGACATTGCGCTGTCATCATCCGTAAGCCGCTCGTCTCCACTGCCGGAAGTGTTCCGAGTAATGCACTCACAACTTGAACTCGAAGGAATCCAGTGCTGCAAGCCTGCAACAGACAATGCACCTCATAGCTCGATCTGGCTCCAAGATCGTGGATCGCCAGGCTGACGATGCATTGATCGCTCGATACGATGTGTCTTGACAGGCAAAAGTTTGTCCAGTCTCGGCGACGCACGTCTGATCACACCGCGACCTCACCGTACGTGCCTGTGCTCACCACGACGAGCCTCGCCGGGGTTCTCATGGGATGACACGAGATCCCAGCTTTTAGTAGAGCAGGGGTCGTAGCGAGCGCAACCATGCGGCAGCCTCAAGCATACATGCACAGATGACGGTACGTATTCTCCGAAATTATCACCGTGTCCAGCCACACCCACCGAAGTAGAGCAGTCTGACCTTTCGAGATCGCTCGAGCTCGGCACATTTTCATAGTGCATGGCCGCTTTACGGATCAGGATGACAAGTCAGAACTCGCTCATAGCCCCCATGCGAGACGTTCCGCGCCTCAATCCAACGCAGTACGACAGGCGTTTTGTGCTCTAGCTACAGGTAGGTAGCTTACTGCACCTGTCGTCACAAAATCCCCCACCGTCTGTTTCGCGATCGGACAGGCACATTTGTCAGAACAGATGCTGTAGACGTAGCACTGCAGCCGGATCTTCAGTCATACTTTATGCATCCGGACACCTGCTGCAGCTTATGGAATACATGAAGACTTCCACGGCTTGTGATCGACGAGGTGCACAGTTTAGGTTCACAGCTTACGCACGTACGCACGAGCATTCGGGGTCTCTTCATGAATAGCGTTCCCAACTCAACGACTCCAGGATGATGCAGACGCACATGCAAGAGGCAGCCTTACCCACAAAGCTCTAAACTGACGCGGGTCGACACGCAGCTCGGCGATGTATTGGGTGAATCCCTCAGCGATCATGGCGAGCATTCCAGTCTCTTCTGCTCGCTGTGCATCCCTTCCAACCTGACCGCCCGGGCTCTGCATTTGAGGGTCATGTACTCCGCCTTGCCCAATGTTCGAGGTGAAGTGCCGATCGAAGAAGGTGCACATTTATTAGGCATGATAGCAGAGCAGATCGTCCTGGACAGCTTAAAGTTGTGCTTGAATCCAAAGGTGTGAATCGATCGACGATCAACGAGACCACTATCTGAGGCACCGTTATTGGTTGGACACAATCGAATAAAAATCAGTAGTAAGATCATCCATCACTGGACTGCAATTGATTCAGAGCGATGTGTATGACCGACAATACAGTATGTAAAGGTATCTTCTGTAGAACAATGTTTGTCGTGGATGGCTTTCTGGGTGCCGAAAACAGCGGGAACATCTCGACCACCACAAAGTGCTCAAGACTGCACGCCCCGCGGCATCGAAAAGCAACAGCGTGTTCGCTCATCCGATACGTAAGTGAGACGAGGTCGATTTCCTTGTGTACAAGGAGCCAAAAGAGCAAAAGGCATGAGCTCCCTACCTGGTTCGAACAAGTGACCTTAGGATATTAAGAAGGCACTGCAGTGTACTGCAATCCCACGCTCTACCACTGAGCTAAAGGAGCTGATGTTGCTTAGCAGGAATCTGACACACAATATAAATCAACGCGCCTTCACGAGTAAGAGTCATCCATCACTACTGGTCTCGCACTCTATATTTTCTCACAAGGACACCATAATCTCAGCATGCGGTGCATCCACTGTGCGTGATTTCTGCCATTGCACTCCCTATCTACCATAGCAAGTTGATCTTTTCGAGAGACCGGATGATCGACAACATGTCGAGAGCATAGCAACACGCTGACAAGACAATTCAGCAACGCACTGAAATAGCGCTTCCTTTTCTTACAGATTGATATCTGAAGCCTGTCCAATTGAATGCTCGTGTCACCGTAGGACCGACGTCTCATTGATGCCTGTGCTATCATCGGTGCTGATATACATCGACGTCAAGACATTGCTTTGAGAACCAAGCATGCCCGTCAACCCAAATGGGTCCTCCCCTGTAGAGCGGCAACACTTGCTCACGGCCCTTCCTTCTGCTCTCCAGGCTCTCGTACAGTGTTCCTCGTTGATATTTGACCACGTCGTCACCTCGCAACAGTCCCGTCTTAACATCACTGGCCAACGACCACAATCCGTAAGCCTGTGCTTGACCCTTGATCCCTTTGGGTCGTGCAGCAGCCATGATCTCCGAGCAGGTGTATTGTCTCTTCTCATCGACTTTGATCCCGTCCAGTGGTGAATTCAGCGTCTTGGCGGAGGGGATGTGGATATCAAGGGAGAAGAAGGAGGTGTTTCTCCGGAAAAGATGAGACCGAATCGCGATCGAGAGCGCCACTGGGAAGTCCAAGCCTAGGGCGAGATAGCCGCGTAGTGAGTCCCTCAGGCGGATGGTCTCTGTGTTGGGGTGTGGATTGCGCTTTGCGAAGAAGGCTAGGAAAGCAGTACGGAATGGAGCAGCCATGTTCGAAGCAGGTCCTATGCTTGTATGGATGAGCAGCACCAACTGAGTAGAAGGCCGTAGAGATTGATGATGGTGGACATGGTGTCACTTCTCCTACCTAGGATATCATATCTACATCGACCACTACGACATTGATGATGTACCGCATATTCCTATGATCAATGCTCGAGATCTGGCTGCCCTGTGCTCCAGCATCCCGCGCGTCTAACATTCGTCCCGGCCCCTCCTCCGCGCACCCCACCTTTCACCACGTTCAGAGACTCCATCCAGCCTCGTCTTGTCAGCGAACACCTCGAAGTACCGACGCCAGTTGCTGATCCTATCCTTGACCCTCTTCATGACCTTCACCCGGCTGTACATAACACCGCAGCAGCCCTCGGCGTACCCTACCAGCTTATCGAGACTGTCTTGATACGCATCTCGAGACTCTCGGCTCCTTTCAGCAATGGCGGCTCCGCCGCAAGCACAGGTGCAGCCCTGTCGATACAAGACTGGCAAGACTCTGGGCGCTGGGTCATACAGTGTAGTGAAGGAATGTGTCCACATCGATAGTGGCCGGTACTACGCCGCCAAGGTCATCAACAAGCGGCTCATGGCAGGTCGCGAGCATATGGTGCGGAACGAGATTGCTGTGTTGAAGAGGGTATCCATGGGCCACCAGAACATTCTTACCCTGGTCGACTACTTCGAGACCATGAACAATCGTAAGTCTACGCGACCACGACCCTGAGAACGGCGGGTATGGCCAGAGACTTACTCGTGGATCCATCTAGTGTATCTTGTCACAGACCTTGCTCTTGGTGGTGAACTCTTCGACCGCATCTGTCGCAAGGGTAGCTACTTCGAGTCAGATGCCGCGGACCTCGTTCGTGCCGTGCTCAGTGCTGTTGCATACCTCCATGACCATGGCATCGTTCATCGTGATCTCAAGCCCGAGAACTTGCTCTTCCGGACACCAGAAGACAATGCAGACCTGTTGATCGCGGATTTCGGTCTGTCACGTATCATGGACGAGGAGCAATTCCACGTTCTTACGACCACTTGCGGTACCCCTGGATACATGGCGCCAGAGATCTTCAAGAAGAGTGGTCATGGGAAGCCAGTAGATGTGTGGGCGATCGGTGTGATAACTTATTTCTTGTTGTGCGGATACACACCATTCGATCGTGACAGCAATCTGGAGGAGATGCAGGCTATCCTGGTCGCCGATTACAGTTTCACCCCAATGGAGTATTGGCGAGGCGTCAGTCTGACCGCACGACAATTCATCAAGCGCTGTCTCACTATCGATCCAAATCAACGCATAACTTCACATGAGGCGCTTTCACATCCATGGATAGCTGGCCCCGCGGCCGATCGTGGAGAAGAGGATCTACTACCGACCGTGAAGAAGAACTTCAATGCTAGGCGCACGTTGCACAAAGCGATCGATACTGTCCGCGCTATCAACCAACTACGAGCAGGTGGATTGGGGATGATGGATGGCAGTCTTTCCAAGAACCCCAAGAACATGAATATTGCGCAGCCAAGAAATGAAGACGTCAACGGTGGCGAAGTAAAGAACGCAGATGGCGATGTGGATATGAAAGATGCGGCGTCAGGCTCGAGTAATCATGATAGCCTCATGGACTCGCGCGGTCATGGGAGAGGGCAGACCGAAGAACAGATCAAGCAACAGCAAAGACGGATAGAGGAGACGCAGAAGGGCATGTGGCAAAATCGTAATGCGCAGGCCGCATGATCGCGCCGGGGGTTGTTCGTGTATTCATGCTTTTACAGAGATGACTCATACGGGTATCACGAAGGTGGCTTTCGTTTGCGGCGTTCTAATATCACAGTAGCACATGAGCATTCTGTGTTCTCGATACTCCATAACCTCGATTCGTTTTCACCATGCACCTTCTTGCTTTCGTCTCAAACTCGAGGGACACAATCAGATTCAAGCTTGGGCAGGAAACGTTGGAGAACCAAACAACTCAAGACTTTTCATGCACACTTGACCCAACAGCTAACACTCCAACCTCCACTTCAGTCGGCCGATCACGGCGGATCTAGCACGATATCCTCACTCAACTGCTCGATACTAGGTGTCGCTGATGAGATAGAAGTCCTTCGGTAGACTCCGTGAGCGAGATGGACGTTACATGAGCATCACATCGTGGTGGAATTTTGCGGCCTTCCATCCCGTCGAACAATTGTGTTCATGGACTATGCTGTACCTGGCTAATGTCGCTCCATGTAGCAATGAAGAGAACATGGGATCGATCTTCGAGAACGAACCACGCTCGTTGATGATGACACCTTGATCAACCCATCCCATCTCGTCAAGTATTCTCCCTTTTATCAATACGGGCAGAATCTGGCGCTAGTGTTCCACCGTTCTCGCAATGCAAAAGGTTCATTCGTGTTGCATCATGCTAAGGGTTTGGAAGTCACTGCATCCGAGTAGCACAGGTCGTGGCTGTAGCGGTACCCTCTACAGTCACAGTCTTTCTTCCGCCAACGCAGGCCTGACAAGATCTGTCAGGTTCGCATTCTGTCAACTCATGATCGCAGAGAGTCATGCTACCTACCGGGCCATGCCCACGTGGATACGTGGGAGCTGTGACAGTGACTGGGACGCAGCCGTTGCAGTCGACGCTCTCCGTCTGCGTACATCTCGAGACTGTCGTGGTGCAGCCAAACGCAGGCGCCGGGGTCGTAAAGGTGGTCGTGCAGGGTTGCTCCGTCTGACGCTTGACAAGAGTCGTCGAGGGGGCGCAGGAGATCAGCGTGGTCGTTGAGGTTGGCACAATGGACTGAGATATGCAGACGAGGTCGCAATGCGGGCCGGAAACGCCCTGGATCGCGCAACTGTGGCAGTCGATCAAGGCAGTGGCGGTATGAGCAGCGATTCCGCAGCCGCAGACGGCACCCGTGCGAATGGTGGTTGTGCAAGTTGGACTGGGTGTCTGGGCCTTCGCTATAGCAAGGGCTACCAGGATGGAGACGATGGTTGAGGTGAACATCTTCGTTCGTCGTGTTTGCGACGCAGGGCGTGGATGCAACCACTGTGACCAAGAATATAGGATTGGATGCCGGGTCAAAATCTTGAGCTGGCATCTATAGTTTGTGTCTTCGCGCAAACCATGATAAGAGATATCTTGCCAGCAAAATTGTCGTCATTCCTACTAGACTGTGATGTGACCAAGTCACCGGCATCCTCAGCTGGCAGATATCAACTGCCCGTCCTCTCTAGGTGAAGTCGAGAGTAGTGGCAAGGCCGAGAGATCTGCAAGAATCAGGTAGTGGCGATTTACGTAGTAAGCGTGATGCGACGGTAGACCATTGGACGAGCAGCATGATATGGAATCAATACTATTGGTACATGTCAGCATCTGAGGGATGCTCACATTGTCGTCGGTCAGATTTGTTGTAGAAAGTCATGTAGACGATCTGAACATCCTGCAATGTACATCTACCTTCCAGTAATAGCCTTTCTCAAACGCTCACATATGCATCCGTCGGCTCAGCAGTGAGAGACGACCTCGAACACAACGGAAGCAGAAATCTGTACAAGTTTATTAGGTACATACTTACATTTGTGGCGTTCTTAGAGTATCCTCGCCCAAGCCTACTATCTTGCGGCTTCGGCTCTAGTTCGATCTATTTCGAAGGCAACATTCATGAATGATTCGCCCAAACCTGTCTCTGTTGACGTCCTGAACTTCCACTGTGATCTTCCCTTTTCATTCAGACCCTGGGAAAATCCTTTGCGTACCTATCCGTCAGGACACAGCAAGGCATTGCAAGACGTCCACCGCGTACGTGGGGAAGGCGGTGTAAGTCTGCTCCGTGGTCGGGCGACAATGTTCCATTACAGATCCTGGCACCATAGCTATGATGGTGTAAGGAGGTTCTTCTTTCCAAGAATAATCGCTGCCTGTTGCCAAGACCTGCCAACTCCGGACTCTTGCAAAGCTTCGCCACGTAGCGGAGGGGGTATGAAGAAAAGGCTGGTTGTCGCCATGAGGTGAAATGTTCATGGTATGTTGTAAAGCTATCGCAACAAAATTTTGCCACTTAGTCACTTCGGACTGCTCCTACGGCGTTTCATTTCCAACACTGACTACAATATCACAGCGGTTCAGACGACGAACGGGTCGAATCTTTCTCGCGCAATGCCACAAACTTATCGCTCTCGTAAAGGTCTGTCATTTTATGCCATGTGTCATTGAACAAGTTCGTTGTCCAGTCCCGAGGTTGCTCAAAGAACATCGCCCAGATCTTGGCATGAAGGACGTACAATGCACCACCCTTTGCAGGTGTGTTGGGAAACCCATTCCACGCTTCACTGACCGTTGAAGGCGGAAAGGGACCGTCCGGACGAAACACGTAGTTCAGAAGTGCTTGTTCGACGTAACCATTGTCGAAATCCTTCGTCCGATGTGTTTCACGAATCAAGAGGTCATGCATGGCTGCGTTCGGCTTGAACACCATGACTCCTGCATTGATGGTGCGGGCGTCTTCCGCGTGACCGGTGAAAACGTACTTGCATAGCTCAGAGGCGTAAGGCTTATCTTCCGCACTAAGTAATTCTTCTTTGCAATCCTGTTCGGCTGCAAGTGGGAAAAGGGCGTCTATGTTCGCAAGCGGGAAGGCGTCGGAGTCGAGATAGGTGATACGGCTGAACTCCGTATGATTCCACATTTCCAGCTTGGAGAACATGTCCATCAATCTGCCTGCGATGCCCACTGTCATACCATCTGGCACGAACGGCACTAGTGCAAGCTCACGGACAATAGCACCTGCGGCTGCGAAGTAGTCCCGTTGCTCTTGCGAGATGAACGGGGCGACGAAGACAGTGACCGGGTGTTTGTTTGATTTTGACCTAGGATCCCACAACAGTCGATAGACGATTTGCTGCGCTGCGAGGAAGTACGGATCAGCCATAGAACTTTCTCGACTTGCAAAGTATGTCGCGAATGTCTCATGGCCAGGACCGTGGTAGTTGTGAGGTGGTAATGCCTTCAATTTCGCGATATTGAATCTGGGTAACTCAAACCATGGCAAATCAGCCTGGAAGAAACCCTTATCGAGGTCGAACTGCGTCTCATCATCTTCCGGAGTGGCATCTTGACTTTTGGCAGCAGAAGCACTACTAGCAAGGGTGGCCTTTGCGGTCGCCGTCGCGTGCTTCGAATTAGTATCTGCCTCCAGAGCAGATGATGTGCTCGAATCTGGTGCAACAGTCTCCTCAGCTGCTACGATACTGGTGGCAGTGCTCGATTCACTGGTGCTTGTTGCGCTGGTCGATGAGCTCTCCTCCACATGGGTCGTGGGTTCCACGGCAGATGTGGTGCTTGATTCAGAAGTGGCAATGATTTCATCTGGAGCACCCGATTCCCCATCAGTCGCATCGGACTCAGTCTCAGGTGTGTCAGGCTCATTGATTGTGTCCTCGAATGGAGTCGCTGTTAGCAAAGGCTCATCCTGGGTGCCATTGTCTGTTGATGAAAGCAGACTTTGGACATATTCATGCGATCGAGCGGGCAAGGGTGTCGTCGGTAGATAGAGAGCAACGAAGACCAGAATGACGCCGGCACAAAGGAAGAAGTAGAATTTCGGACTTCTCGTGCCAGCCATTGCACTTGTTGCTGGAGATGTAAAGGAATGTGATGGTAAATACTGGTTGTAGTTAATGCTTCTGGTGTTGAAGTCGAGATTCACAATCCCCTTGTCCAGCGTCGCTCCACGTGGCGCCGAGGTTCATAACGCCACAAAACCTGGCGCATGGTCTCGATTGTGCATACTTCGTCAACATTAATGTTTGGTTGATCAAGGTTCGAGAAATTATCTTCGCTGCGATATCAACATCATTTCGCTCGTCTGAACAACCAGCAAAGCTACCTTAGCTTTGTTGACGCCTGCGGGTGATGGTTACACGGCCGCCATACAAATTCATGCAAGGATAGCGAGCTTAACCCGAGCACGAGCGTAGACGTATTGCCACAGCTACGAGACCTAGGTTCAGGTGATTGCTCATCCCAGTATAACGTTTGACTCGACAGGCATACTGCATGATTCCATGGCTGCACTCAGACTTGAGTCGTTGCCCGTACTTCATGTTAGATCAAGCAGGCTTCAATACCATGCTTAAGCATGCATGTAACTTTGTGTATTGCATTCTTATACCGCCAACAACTAAATACAGGCAGTCTTGCCTAGGTCTAAGTACCGGCTTCTGATATCTCCATCTGTAAGCGCTATTCTACACTCACTGCCATGGCTGTGCTAGCTTCATACTTGATGCCGGATCACATAGCTGCTAAGCGATGGTCCTCTCGCGTACAACCTATATAAAGAGCAGTGGAATCAACACCTTCGTCCTCGCGCGAGTCGTAGTAGAGACAACGGAGATCATTCATTTCTTTCCACATCGCGAACTTAGCTTCCGATACCGTCGGCCGGCAAAATCAGAGCTACCAAGGTGGAAGTCGCACGAAACCCAGTGTTGATAAGTTGTAAGGTATGGCTGCAACTCCAAAACACCAGCATATGTACAAAGTGAATCCATAATCAAGGCAGTATCATCTTCATCTATTTTGTGACGTTCGATGGGGTTACGGCGTACGTCGGTCGCACAAATCTAGATGGTGTCAGTCCCTGTCCAGCGGAGAATGTGATCTGCTTGACATACCGGTCACTGTTGTACACCTTCGTCTCTGCTCCCAACAGTTCCTTCTCCATCTTTTGACTCGCCAATGTCCTTCGCACAAGATCGCGGTCCTCTTCAGCTTGCAGTACGGGGATCAAGTAGATGCGCGACCACATCTTCTCGCGCGCAAGCTCACTACAAGCATAAACGTCAGCAGTTATCCTCCGGAGAAGGGATGACAGTGCTTGCTAGGCC
The DNA here is from genome assembly GCA_002786065.1 of Microcyclospora pomicola. Lineage (NCBI taxonomy): Eukaryota > Fungi > Ascomycota > Dothideomycetes > Capnodiales > Microcyclospora > Microcyclospora pomicola. The sequence continues at coordinate 1,011,277 of NHNY01000005.1, read as the reverse complement.
ATACTTTTGCTCTCGAATGGCTTGTCCGTATCTCCAGAATCCGTAGGTCATGATGCCAGTCACGGCAACAAGGTAGTACGCTGGTCTGAATCCGCGGATCGGGAGGTTTCGACGGTATTGTACGGGGTCGTAACCGCCTGTAGGCGGCATATCCTGAGGCATATTGGCGATCGCAGCAGACGCTGAAGGGAGAATGGAAGAGCGACTTGACTGAGACTACCTTGTCAACCTGAAGTGATGGGGTACATGTATGTAAGGTACGCATTGGCTAGAGAGCTACTCAGGCCAGACTTGGCAAGGCTTGGCACCGGCGCGAGTCATGTCGCGGGAACTTTGACATGAGTGTCCGCTCTGTACATCTACATGCGCATGCGATGGATCCGTCCGCTACACGTGGTGTGTATAGCAGTCCCAAGGTGCAGATCTACAAGACAACGGTGGATTGCGAAGAAAATGAGTTCGGACGAAAGGCCTGCCAAGATCAGGAAGATCAGTCCACAGGAACAAGATCTCAATGCGCAGATTCCAGGCCTGTTAGGGTCGAGAGAGAAAAATGAGCAAACCAGCGTCGTACTTGCGGGCGAAGACACATCTAACAACAACATCGACGCTGGGGCCCAAAAGGATTCTGCAACTGATGATATTCCGACCTCGCAGGACGACAATAACAACAAAGCAGAGGATCCGCCACTTTCGAAGAACCAGCAAAAGAAGCTTCGAAAGAAGCAAGAATGGGAGTCCAAACGAGAAGAACGCAAAGTCATCCGGAAGGAAAAGGTCGCAGCAAAGCGAGAGCGTCTTCGTGAACAACGTCGAAAAGAGAATCCGGAAGGCCAGTCAGAGCTAGCAGACGCTGTGTCGTCCGCACCAAGATTGCCACCACCAAAGGCAATCCAGCTACCCATCACATTCATGATCGACTGTGATTTCGACGATCTTATGAGAGATAACGAACGCATCTCGCTTGCCTCGCAGATCACTCGTTGTTATTCCGACAATAAGAATAGCATATATCGTGCTCATCTGGCAATCTGCTCTTTCAGCGGTAAGCTGCGTGAGCGCTTCCAGAATGTTCTGATGCATCACAAAGGGTGGCGCGGTGTACGATGGCTTGATGAGAGCTTTGAGATTGCCAGTGCAAAGGCAAAGTCGTGGATGTTGGATGACCAGAAAGGAGGCACGTTGGACGGTGTGTTCTCGAAGTATGCCAACCTCGACGAAGCTGGAATCGCCAAGCTTAAATCTGATGGCGAGATCGTATATCTTTCCTCCGATGGCGACGAAGATCTGACCGAGTTAAAACCGTACAGTACCTACATCATTGGTGGGCTGGTCGACAAGAACCGGGAGAAAGGCATTTGCTACAAGCGGGCCAAGGCAAAGGGTATCAGAACTGCCCGTTTGCCGATCGGGGAATATCTGGACATGGCAAGCCGGAAGATATTGGCTACGAATCATGTCAACGAGATCATGGTCAAGTGGCTGGAGTGCGGCGATTGGGGTGAGTCGTTTTTGAAGGCTATACCGAAGCGCAAAGGGGGCGTATTGAAAGGGCAGAGGAGAGATGACGAGGAAGAAGATGATGATGTATCCGAGACGCCGAACAATGGCCCTGAAGTCTTGGAGACAGATGGAGTTGCTGGCGAGAAGGAAATGGTCGTCCCGTCGCCGGACGGATCAAGTAAGCCAGAGTCTGTGAGTCCTTCGACACAAGACGATGGCAGATCTACAGCAGTACAGACATGAAGCATACTTCCCACAACGACGTGGAATGGTTCGATGCTATTCGGGTGTGGTCAAGTGTTACGGGATGCGTCTCGGCATACGCGTGGGGTACATGTATCAGTAGCCGCCCGTTACAGTTTTGCCAAGCTTTGCTGTGAGCAATGGCACAGCCTCATCCACCAACATCTCATGGCACACATACAAAGGCAAGAAGCTTTCCCAACATGAGACACAAGGCAGACGCAGAGTCGGCCAAGTCTAGCGAACTGTCCAGTCCCCTCGAGAAAGCCCGCAAACATGAAGATACACTGTACTATTCCTTCATGCACCTTCCAAGCAAACTTACACTGCCTCCGAAGGGTTTCGGGGACCAGCATCGAATCACGTTTCAGGTTCCATTCCTATCGTTGTAACGCTTGTCCTCTGCGCCTCTTATCAACGGTCTAGTGCTCGGGCACGATGTAAATGTGAACGCGTGGGATGAGCACGTCTGAGGCCATGCAGGAGGCAGTGTCTCCAAAGGCTGCGGAGTGCTTGTACGGTGCGCTGTACACCTATCAATGAACAGGCAGCAACTGTCAGGCACATTATTCTTGCTGCTAGTCGAATCTGCTGCCGGATCAAGCTGCGCAGCCGAGCCAACAACAGTGTACTTGAAGTTGGTGTTGGACGTTCCAGAAGGTGTTTCCCCAAGAATCCAACCAAGCTTGTTCCTCACGCTTACTGCATTGTGTAAATCACGTTCCTCAGTTCAAAATATTATACCCCCTTGATTCACTGGGAGATGGCGCCAGTGACACCGTCTAGTGACGCTTTTAGTGATACTTTACCAAGCTACAGGCAGCTGGTTTCCGGTACGGTCCCTGAACTTCACAGGAGCGAGCCATTGCCGCCGCTTTCTCCAAAAGCACGGGAGTACCAAACCGAGATGGAGAAAATCAGCAAGAGACAGGAGAAGCAAGATCCAGACTTCGGCACACCCACCAACAGGGGTAAACGGCCGGCAACCAATGCATCAAGTGACACCAGAGTTCAGAAGAAATTGCAGACCACTCTAGCCACTCCAACATCCATGCGAGCCAAGACAAGCGCTTCTTCTCCTTACGCGAAATGCTCTGCGGTGGAAAAGTCCATACGAGATGAGCACATCGCAAGCATCAAGAAGAACTGGGGCAAAAATCCGATAAGCATGGTGCATAATGCCTTGATCCCTCGTCAACAGACGACAAACAACACTAGGGGGCCAAGCCGTATCAGTGCCAAGGATTGGTCTACGACATTCCTGGAGAGCCTGGACAACTTTTCACAGCTGAGCAAGAGCCAGCCAGTCAGCGCTCAAGCGGCACTCGCACTCGCCTTCGAGCGTCAATCGAGCAGCTCTGATGAGCTAGTCATCGCCAGTGAGCGCGTCGTAGAAGACGCGATCGACCTGTACCTTGCAGATGGCACAGAATACGAGCCACAACCGCGGCTGTCCGGGTCGCCTCTGGAGGGGGAAGCTGACTCGATGGGAGGGCAGATACTCGCCATGTCAAAGATAGCTGAACCTGTGTCTCATGCTCAACCTGATGTAGTGAATCGTCGCGTTGACGAAGCAGTCACAAGGCCGGTCTTGCTCGAGACTGACTTGGATTACGACGACTCCGCCGTCGAAGAGACATCCGCTCTACAGGTTAGTGCGAAGCGCATGTTGGACAGCTTCAGCCCTGATAGCAAGAGTATCAGAGATACAGATCGAGATATAGACCAGCTATACAGGATGCATGGACTTGTTGCAAAGCTGCAGTTACGCATACAGAAGTTGGACTCGAAGGTAAACAAGGGGAAAGGCCCATAGATTTTGGCACTTTCTTGCTATACTCTGTACGATAATGATTGTGTTGGGGTCCAAATCGAATTGTTGTTTGGTTGGTTGGAACTCTCGAACGATTGTATCATAGACGAACGGCGAATGTACATCGAAGACCATGGATTCGTGTTCTGCTGGCATGGCAATGTCCGGTTTGAATTATGATATCTTGATGCGCCACACTTTCATCGCAGCGCAGTCTTATCAGACTAAACACGTGTATATGACAACGAAGCACCGAAGATAACAACGCATCTCATCATCAGAGTCCGTTATGTGACACATTGAGCTCAAAATCGCCACGGATTTCGAAACCTGTAGTGCACCTGCGCCGACCTTATAACAGGCTCGTGATTGCAGTGGAGTCACGGGATCTGACCATCAGGTGAGGCCGAAGGGAAGATCACTAAAAACTGATAAGGAAACGAAACATACCAGACCAGAAGACACCGTCAAGCGAGAATTGGGCCTTCAAAAAGCTGAGATGTTGTTCTTGCATGCCTGAACCTAGTAGGACTTCTTATCTCGTACCATTTGGCCCTCCAGGAGCTTAGTAGCAATGTCGTGCTGTTAGCATGGCCCCGCCTTTTGCTCTTGCACCCGTTCTGGGGCTACAGTTTGTGTGCAGAGTTTGGCAAATGATTCTCTCGGCTATTGGTTATGAGCGTGACCTTTGTGGAGAGCCAGATCGACGGTGCAGCCGGCAGCGCCAGGCCAGCGATTTCGGGGAGGAAAAGCGCTTGGCTCGGATGTCATCCTGAGTTCATGCCTGACGCTCGCCAGACCGAACATCGAAACTGTGGTCTCAGACGAGATAAAGATACGAAGGGTGATAGAATATCGTGTTACGTGATGCGCAGTAGATGGTGTGATGATGCAGGGTCGCATGCCATGCCGTGCAGGCTCATGCTCGCATGCGAAAGAAACCAAGCAAACAACCTTAAGCTTCAATCCACGAATCTTGGCGGCGGTTCTTGCCGGGGCTGCTCCATGTTGGCTCTGTCGCCTTTTATTCTACATTCCCGATCTTCTGAACCCCCCACATCCACGCACCACCGCCGCACTCACCTATCGCTACCACCTTATCCTCCGCTCTACGTGAATCCCGTCTGGCTCGCCGTCTGCTCAAGACAGACGAGCCGGGAGGGACTCCGACCGTGGATTGGGCCCGGGAAAGGTTTACATGCCTCCTAAGGCCAAGTCCAAGACCGCACCGAATCAGCACGACAAGCGTCACGAGACCGGCCTCGCTGCTCCTGGGAAACGGGTCACCAAACAGCGTTCGAGCGGGAATCTCAATGGACAGCCCAATGGCAAGCCTTTGTCCGCTGTGTCCCCGCCCGCTCTACCTGTAACCGGTCTCAATTCTGGCTACAGATTCCGGTATCCCGATTCGACTGCGAGCAACACCGCCGACTCGTCCTCTCAGACAGCGCTGAAGGATCATGGATCTGCATCGGAATACATGGCAAGAGACAGGACGTCTTCAGAGGTTTCATTGGAAGAGGGAGGGTCGTATGGGGACGCGATGGCAGATGCTGGTCAGAGCCAAGGATTGGGGCATGGCGTGGATGCAGAGTCGTATGGCCCCAAGCAGCGGCGGTCTACTGGCACTTTCTCCGCCGTCTCTACGATTCTGACCTACTACCCTCTCCGCGACGCCATCTCGATCCTGATCCTGCTTCTATCTCTTCCGCCTACCTTGGTCCTGGTCATTCAGGCTCTGTTTGCATCTCTTACGTTCGTCCCTCCGACTGCTGGTGTCTCGTTCTCATCTTTACCGGCACTGCCGACCATGCCAGCATGGCCGAACATGAAGGATGTTCTCAATGCTTCAAATTATGGATATCCAGCCATGGCAACAATTCTGTTTGTCGACTTGATCTTCTGGATCTCTTGGCTCGCTGTGCCCAAATTGATGCAGGTTGTCCTTCTGGACCTGTCGCAAGCGGTCATTGCAGTGTCTTTGAGTGGCGCAGCTGCTAGCGTTGGAGGTCCTACGTACAGTATTGTCACCTGCACAGCGATTGTCTGTGTGGTCCATGTGCTACGCTATCGAGCGATTCATCTTACAGCGCTCGACTACCTGCGCTCGGTCATTCACAAAATGGACATTACATTACCTATTAATGAGCCGCCCTCAACGGCATCATTTTTCTGGTCAACCCCCATCGAGCGTGGATGGGGTTTCACAGTTTTTCGTACCATTCTGGGGATACATATTCTTTCGCAAGGTGTAACGACCTGCATCCGTCGCTCATTAGTCCAAGCCAACGAACGCGAACAAGTACCACAATCAGCAAAACCTGAATCCGAGATTACTACTGGATCTGACTCGAACGTGAGAGCCGATTCCAGCCATGTCGAAACGGCGAATCAGCAAATGCTGTCATCCTCAAGGACGGACGGCCGTCCAGCAGCGGCGTCGTGCTCTCCAAGCCAGCGCGATGTCAAAGCCCGCGAGTCGACCACCAAGAAGAAGAGAAAGCTGGCGAATCAAGTCCGAAGCCAACAACCTCTGTGGGCAGCTATTGCTAGTACAAAGGTCACTTTCGTCAAAGAGATGGAGCAAAGGGACGCCGCCAACGATGCACGCGAGGCAAGTAGCATGACGAACAAAACGAACAACTCATTTCTCGGCCACAGCAACAAAACCGACCGTATCTGGATATCCGAGGTGCGGGACACCGAAGTCATCTTCAACGTGGATCTTACCATTGAATCAGCAAGTGAATCCGCTGAGCGCTTGGATGGAGGGGTCAGTGTGAGCTCAGGCATCGATAAATCAAAGCCATTCTTTGTGCGTGTCAACGGTGCTGCATGGAGCTCTACGCGGATCGTGTCGAGTGCGATTGGAGAGGAAGCAGATAGTGCTCGCCGGTTCGACGGTGAGATTTTCGGACTTGCGCCGAAAAGCATGTTCCACTGCGAGCTTGTCGGCATTGCAAGTGGCCGCACTCTTTGTGAAATTCGCCTCATCACACAATCCGCACCGTCCGCGGAGCAAGTTGCTGCAGCGCCCGCGCCATCTCAGCATTCGTCTCTGCGTCCATCTTCGCCCATCACAACGTTGAGACAATCGATTCAGTCGGCCGAGGCGAAGTTGATCGAGACTAGGAATCGAACTAGGAAGAGCAAACGGGACCACCGCGGGGCATATTCGGACATTCGAAAAGAGACCAACACGCTCAAACTCAAACTTGAAGCCTCTGGTGGACAAGATGACAAGCACGAGCGTAGAATGCAGCAAATCGCCACGCACAAGAATCAGGCTGAGGAGGCTGTAGCGGAGCTCAAGACGCAGATGGAGGCTCTGGGTGAGGTTCCAGCATCTGAGATCGCCGAAACGGCTGCAAGAAAGCGATCTTGGCAAGAAGCTCATCGCGTCAAAAAAGCAGCCGAAAAGGATCTCGACAGTGCAAAAGGCGAGGCCGATCGTGGACTCGGCGGACTCAAGGCTGAGATGGTCACTGCGGAGTCAAAGCATGAGAAGCTTGTGTCGCGGCGCACCCAACGTGAACAGGAACTGGAGAAGATCACTGCAAAGCATCAAGAAGATATGACGGCCAAGCAAAAACGCGAATTCGAGCGATCCCAACTCGTGCAAAGTCGCCAGAACGAGGAGGTTCAACTACAGTATCATATTACTAGCATGACCACCGAGACTCGCACAATGCAGCAAAAGACCCAGGACGCCTATCAGTCGATCTCAGCCCTGCAGCATTTCGCTACCGCGCAGCCCCCGCCCTATCCAGGTTACTCTTCGCCACCTACACCAGACAGAAACTTGCTAGCCAACAATGATCAGTTCTCATCCCAGCAGACCGCATTCCCGACCTACACTTCTCAGACGTTCCAGTCTCCTTTCAACCCACACGCGGCACCGCACGTGCCTCGAGGCCGAAGCTCGTCGATGCTGAGCCAATACTCTGGCCTCACGGATATTGGTGCCGAGGATGACTACATGTTTGGGTCGGAAACTGTGCAGCCACCGACAACTTGGCCTCAGGTCCCGAACTACAGTCAAGCCGGATCGATGATGATGATGGATCAGAAGGAAGGCGAGGGCTCTCAGGCGACGGACAGTACCGAGTCCAGTAGTCCGAGCCATGACAACCGCAATAGCCCTCGTCCGGAGGCGAAGCCTTTCATGCCCTTGTCAAAGGCCAGCGTTGTTAGTCCCATTGTGAAGACGCGAAATCCTGCTCATGCTCATGGTGTGGTCGGAGACAGTAGATAGCTAGCTGTTCTGAATGTAACTTGCTTTCCCCGTTGTTAAGTCTCGTCCAGTGTGTTTGTTTCGTAATGGTCATATCAGTGACTCCATGACCATTAACAGGCACTGTCCATCACGACTTGTCGTGTACATCCCACGATATGATCTTGCGCGCAGGTACGATACCAAATTCTTGGAAAAGACAGGAGGGCCGGAAGCATTTTTATGGTATATGTCACCACTACGGTTCTACCAACAGAGATCGCAGTACAAGCGATACAGATGCGTCAGCGACTGAAGTATACCTACCATCCACTTAATCCCATCTCAGAATATCCGCCTCAACTACTCCTAGCGGTCGCCTGCTCACAGAAGACATGTCCGGCCCATTCTGCTTCGCTGCACCGCACACTCCGCAACGCGCCACATCGCCGCTATTGATGTATCGACTGCCCTTGCAAGCATCACTCCGACACCGCCAATGGCCAGATACTATGCCGGGTTTCAGGACATGCGAACAGACGGTACAGGTCGCTGCTGATGGGTCGTTGTCTACACTGCACATCGGGCATGTGATTGACAAAATTCTCGTCGGGGATACGGAGCACGGGGCTGTGTGCGTCGGAGCCTTGGTTTGCTTTGAGTCCTGGCTATCGTTGCGTGGTGGTTGGTACACGTGGGCTGTATCTCGTCTGGTCTGGGTGTCTGAGCTCAAGTATCCGCTCACCAGTGGTTGTGATTTCTCGAGCTCGTCAGCAGAGGCTTCTAATTTCTTTCTTGAACTACCGGTCGCCGCTGAGGGTGTTCTGCTTGAGCCGCCAGACTCGCTTTCTGTGTCTGACTCTACCTTTATGGCAGTTGCAGGGCCAATGCTCTCTCCGGACAATTTTACATTTCCACGCTTCTGCGTCGGATTTGACGTCCCTGGATTGTCGTTGACTTCTATCATTCGTAGCTCGGCCATCTCGTCTTCACGTCCTTCGTCTTGCTTTTCACCCTCGTCACCACACACTTGTACCATTTGGTTTCCTGCGCCATCCTTGACACTCACAGTTCTGGTACCGCCAGCGGCAGACATACGCTCATCATCCGAATCTGACCACTCATCTTCTGTGCTTTGCTCTTCTTCTTTCTTGACATGCTTCTGGGCACCCTCAAGCCTTGCAAGCGCAGCCATGGCCCTCAGCTCCCGGCCTCTCTTGCTTTGTGCGACTCTGGGCTTCCCTTGATGCCTTTGCTTCTGCTCCAGGCCTCCTCTGACAATCTCGTCCTCGCCCAATGCGTTGCCATCGCCATGCGCGCCGAACTTCCGAGCAATCCTCTTCTGCTGCCTTTCAGCATAGCTGATCTTGGGCCGTTCACCTCTTTCCTCCTCTCCGGCGTTGCGCTTCCGCTTTTGTCCTCGAGCACGTCTGTAGGTTCCACCGCAGAGATGCTCTGGCACGTCGCCCTGCTCCGGCATTCTGTCGTGCACAATTCGTCCACTGGCTAGGGACATCCCCTTCCCCCATAGCCCCTCCCCCGTGTAACCCTCCTTCCACAGCTCTCGCATCTGCTCGGCGTACAGATTGCGTTCTTTCCAGAAAAATCGCGAATGGTTCATCTGCTTGCAGTGCGCCAGCTCATGCATCATGACCATCTGTACGAATCGAAAGCTGAGCCAGTTCCCATTCCGATCCCGCAGGATCAGCTGTATGACCTCGCCGGCATTGAAGTTACGTCCGAGAAATTCTTGATTGTACGGAAATTCTTCGAGAGCCATGACTGAGATGTAGTGCTTCTTCATCACCCGAAAACATTGTGCGGCAATGCGTTCGAGAAAGTCTTTGGCGATTTCGTGGTCAGCGGCAGATTGGCTTGTCAAGGGCTTGATGAAATTGATCTGAGCATTCGGTCGCTGTGTTCGTTCATTGATCCTGTCGAATCCGAGCGGCATCTCTTATTGGTTGTGTCTTTCGTAGACAACGACACACATGGGAAGAGAAGTGCTGTGCAACGACTGGATCTACACCCCACGTAAAGCGTCATGACGTGAGCCAAAGAGCACATGCAAGACTGACGCGCGATCACGTGATGATGGACAACTCTCAATATAGAGCTTAGCCTGACGAACGACGATCGAGCCTTCTCGATCCCAGGCTCGCGGACATCCCAAGGATCGAGATATGTGCTGTATGTGACTCGGCCTAGAAGATATCCAAGAGCAGCGTGTTCCAGTCGTTAGTTCGCGCCAGCATGCGACTGTTCAACAGCTTTAGCATAGCAAATTTAGGCTTTCCGGACCCATCACCGTATACCGGACGCGAGGCTCATTTGTGGGAGAGATGTGAGTTCGTATGCGAATATGATCATTGGTGGTCCATGATAGCGCGTCGTCGTTGTGACACCTATCGAAGCCTCGCATGGACTTTCTGCTACTCATTCGAACATGCCCACACTCATAAGAACGCTCCAATTCGCCAGCCCGAAATCATGCTTTACATTACGCCCCCTCGCTACCGAACTCCTTTGTCCATTCCGAGTTTCTTATCAGATCCTCTTGACTGACGGTGGGTCTTGACGCCTTGATCGCCTTGACGAAGTCTTTCACTTGCAACGGTGGCTCCAGCAATTGGTCAGTCTCAATCTGTGTCCAGTTCATCTCGATTGCACCTGCATCGCCTGGAGAGCACGGCGTAAGTTTTTCTACGCCATCCACGTCAACCTGTGGTGTCACGAAAGATCAGTCAATGCTCGTACACCATAGATACGAGACAAGGCTCACCTTCTTGTAATGTGTAGCAGTTTGAATCTTGCGCACAGGCTGCATCAAGGCATCCTGCACCGCTATCGTAATATCACTTCCCGAGTAGCCTTCGGACAGCTTCCCAAGAGACCTAAGATCGTCCCCCTTAAGCTCACACGGGGTACTTCCAACTGCAAGCTCGAACATCCTTGTTCGCGCAGGTTGGTCTGGAAGGGAGATATGCACTCGTCTTTGAAATCGTCTTCGGATAGCCGCGTCTAGTTGCCACGGGATGTTGGTTGCTCCCAGGATGAGCACACCTTTGCTATCTCTCCCTACACCGTCCATCTGTACCAGTAGTTCGGTCTTGATTCGTCGAGATGCTTCTGACTCGCCCTCGCCACGCGGACCGCAAAGCGCGTCAATCTCGTCAATGAAAATGATTGAGGGTCTGTTTTCTCGGGCCAGATTGAACAGTTGCTTTACAAGACTATAGTGCCGGTCAGTACATTATAGTGAATTCATTCGACTTCCATCCGACTTACCGTTCCGACTCACCCATCCACTTGCTGACCAAATCCGAACTGCTCACCGAGAAAAACGTACTATTCGCTTCTGTCGCAACGGCTTTTGCAAGATACGATTTACCCGTACCAGGCGGACCGTAGAGCAATATGCCTTTCCACGGTTGTCGCTTGCCGGTGAACAAATGCGGGAACTTGATCGGTAGGATGACCGCCTCCTTCAACGCGTCTTTCGCACCCTCCAGACCTGCTACATCCTCCCACTTGATGTTGGGCTTATCTTGCAAGATCGCTCCGGCCAGCGCTCCTCGTAGCTTCTTGCTCTCGGCATCTTCGTCCTCATCCTGTCCTTTACCGTTCCCGTTCGAAGCCTTGCCATTCGAACCCATCGCCGCTGGTTTCCGCTTGTTGCTCGTGTCTTGTTCGGCCAGGTGGTTCTTCAACTTCTCTGCCCGCTCCATGTATTCACCCGCCTTTGCTCGGATCATGTCTTTCGACTTTTGGTTCTTCTCCCATTTCAACGCGAGCATGAAGAGTTCGAGTGCTTGGTAGTATAGTTGATATGCCTTTTCATATTCGCCGCTGGTGTCTTGCTCGATAGCCTTCTTGACCACGTCGATCGCCCGGCCGAGGAAGTCCGTGTTCGACATGATGTAGGTCGGAGATGGTTGGCCACAATCGAGGTACCACTTCGCAGTGTTTGAGGTGAATCAATCGCGATCGACGGACGGTACAGATATGATGTTTGCGTGATTGTTGTGGTTGACCTGCTGTGGTTACTGAATGCTGTATGCGGTATACTCTATGGCCTCTAGTGCAGCAACGCGCGGGGCGGGCAGTGGGGTCTCAGTCTCGCCTGCACTCTTGCACGTGAGACATGATATCTCGATGACCACGGACAGCATTGAGGACATCGTTTACTCGATTATTGAGGAACAGTATAACACATATCTGAAGACGCATTGACTGTCTGAGACCCCTAGAAGATATCGTCTGATCGATTCACAAAGATGTCACAACAACAAAAACAGCTCCAATCCCTATCAGACGGCTACCAAAATCTCCAAACAGGTAAGAAAACGGTTCAGCTTACCTGCATGCTGTCGAGCGCGTTCACTGTATTGATACAACTCCTTAGAACTCTCCACCTTGGTCTCGGCTCGGCAAAAGCTCGAATCACAACAGCAAGAAAACACAAGTGTGCAAAAGGTAAGAAAGTTCGCTCCCAACACATGCCACCCAAGAAATTGTGGCTCATATTGACTTTGCAGGAATTCTCCACACTATCGGAAGAAGCAACCATATATAAGCTTGTCGGGCCAGTGCTTTTGAAGCAAGAAACATACGAAGCGAAGAGCACCGTGGAAGGACGGCTGGAGTACATTGAGAAAGAAATGTAGTATCATGAGATCTTCTCTACGATTGTGTGGGATGTCGCATCACTGACTGACAAATCTGGTAGCAAGCGGATAGAGGACAGCATCAAGGGGTTTCAGGACAAGAGCGAAGCGAAGAAGATGGAGGTAACACTACACCTTCGCCACTTGGCCTGGGGATGTTCGCTAACAACATCAACATTGCCTAGATCATACAGATTCAATCAGCGATGCAAGAGCAACAAGGCAGTGCTGCAGTTGCTGCATGAGGTCTATCTCAGAACACAACTGGAAAGATCGATCAGATGATACGAGGCAAAGCACGGGAACAGAGTAGAGGCTTCAGAACTGCACAAGATGGAGAGGACATTGAGAGCAAGGAATTGTTGTTTCAGGAGTCTATCTCAGGCAGCTAGTATAAGCTAGCACGCACCACTCAACAGACCTCCTGACTTGCTGCCCAACAACTTTTTATTCCGCTGATATATTCTCGGTCTGACTTGTTGCAAAGTACCAGTCTTGTCCTTTTCGATGTCGGATAGCAAGATTTGATGCTAGGACCGAGATAATAGCAGCTCTGATCTGGCGTCTCCTGAAAGAGTGAAGAAGAACGTGATCAACATAGTCGTGTGTATGCCTCAATAGCACTCGGAATGAAGTCATTGTCAAGTCCTTCAAAAGTCAGAGCTTGTTGACCACAGTTGTCGTGAATTGGTCGCATGGGGACGGACGCGACCAGGAGCTTTAAAAAGTATGAAGCATTCAGACGTTAGTAGAGCAGTGTTCGCAGGACTCGTAGTCTGCGTGACGTCAACCACACATGAAGACGTATGCAAGTTCCGGAGATAAGTTGGGAGTAAAGTACATCAATGCCGACTTTTTGAAGGTCAAGGCCATGGTGTGGTAAGTAGACATGGAGATTCTAGCCAGCCCAACTGGCTGTCGATCCATGAATCGGACAAAAGTCACAGAATAGGAAATCCCGGAGCAAAAGAACCGGGTGTCGTCAAGTCATTGCAGTGCAGCGCGGAAAACCATAAACAATGCCAGCCAATATTCAACCGTTCTGGCGCGCCGGCCAGCACAGTCCCGAAATTGGTATAACGCCATCGGCCACGCCGCATATACCACAAACATATCTGAAAGTGCGGCGAGATGTGCATTCATTCGCCTAAGCTTGTGCAGCGGACGGCGGTTGTTGAGGTGGTCTCTGCTGGAACCCTGGCGGCTGCCTTTGGTGCTGCTGTTGGTGAGCCTGGAACCCATTCTGTCCCTGCTGGTTGTGGTCGCGCGGAGGTCCTCGACTCGCTTGACCACGATGCCCACCCCCACGACCACCACGAAATCCACCAGTGCGGTTGGCCGGGTTTTGTAGGTCGGCACCATTACCTTGCTGGCGTCTGCTGTCTTGCTGCTGCGTCTGCGCTTGCTGCGGGCGATCGTTCATCGGTCTGGGAATGTTCTCTGGCGAGTCATAAACGTACAACCGCTTGTCGATGGAGGACGGGATAGGCTGAATCTCAGTACCAAGCTCCTGCTCGATACGGTACAGGTTAAACCGATCCTCCCAGTTGATCAGATTGATGGCCAGACCAAGATGACCAAATCGACCAGAACGACCAATGCGGTGCAGATAAGTCTCTGCGTTCTTGGGAAAGTCAAAGTTGATGACAACGTTGACAGCCTGGATATCAATACCGCGAGTCAAGAGATCTGAGCAGACCAAATTGCGCATCGCACCATTCCTGAAGTCGTGGAAGACACGGTTGCGATGCTGCTGGAGCATCTTCGCATGAGAATAAAAGCAAGAGTAGCCCAACTCGGTGATCTTCTTTGCAAGAAGCTCCACACGAGTTGTCGAGTTGCAGAAGATGATGGACTGGTTGATTTGTAGTCTGCTAAAGAGAGTGTTGAGGCAGTGCACCTTCTGCTTCTCCTCCACGAAAGCATAATACTGGGTAATACCGCGTAAAGTCAATTCGTCCATGAGGTTGATTTCATGTGGATCGTTCATGTGCTTGTCCTTGAAGGACTTCACTACAATGGGGAAGGTAGCAGAGAAGAGCATGACCTGGCGTTCTTTCGGGTGGAATTTGAGCAATTGCTCGATCGTGACGGTGAACTCTGGTGACAGAAGCTTATCAGCTTCGTCCATGACGAACGTGTTGGCCGCAGAAAGATCTGCCACGCCCTTGGACGCCAGATCCAGAATGCGTCCAGGTGTACCGACGATAACGTGTACGGTTTCATTCAGCCGAATGATATCATCTTTGAGACCAGTACCGCCCGTCGTAACCATGACATTGATACCAAGGTGTTTTCCAAGCGTCTTACATACTTGCGAAGTTTGCAATGCCAGCTCTCTTGTGGGCACAAGGATAAGCGCTTGAGTCTTCTCGACCTTCGGGTTGATTCGCTCAAGGGTGGGTATGACGAATGCAGCAGTCTTTCCTGTTCCGTTCTTGGCACGTGCGAGCACGTCGCGGCCAGTGAGTGCTACCGGAATGGTCTCTTCTTGAATGGGTGAAGGCTTCTCAAATCCAGCCTCAAAGATGCCCATCAACAGCTCGCGCTTGAGATAGAAGTCCTCGAATTCGAGTCCTTTTGTGGCAGTGACGTCCTCTGTTTGCACTCGGCCGTCCCTGGCCGGTTGCTTCAGTCCCGCCTTCCAGTCACCACCTGGCTGTGCATCGGAAAGACTCGTTGACGCCAGCTTGTTTGCAAGCTCGGAGGCCATCTTGTGTATGTGAGAGAGGAAGAGAACCCTGTGAAGTTGCGTCGGGCGCACTTGGGTGAAAGACAGGAGGATTCAAGCGAAGCGCTGCAGCGCAATGGCTTGCCAAGGGTTTTGCAGACGAAGAGCCTGACTGGGTGCTCGCACAGAACTTTCTGAGCACTGCAGTGTATCTCGAGGGTCGCGAATGGGTCACTTCAGGATGGAGCAGGAGCGATCAGGTCTGTCGTTTCTGGAGTTAGAATCGTCTTCAGTAAAGCTACGAAGCAAGGAAGCTACGCCGCTTTGCGGTGCAAGTGAAGGCAGGGCGATTGGCTACACGTGAGTGTATTGTGATGTGGGTCGTGGTCCTGGTCGAGAAGAATCTTCGTGTGCGCAAGAGTCGATTGAGAATGAATCAGACGGGAGATTGGGTGGTCGTCTGTGACAGGGAGGAATGTGGTAGAGTGATGTTGGTGGAGGGGCCGGGTCTTGTAGCAGCATGAACAGTTCGAGGTTCGGCAACAATATCGATGCCAGCACGGGCCGGCCTTGAATGAGGGCATTGCCAGGCATCCATGCATTGCCTAGCACCAGCACATGCGATTACTACTACACCTCACTATTTACATCTGCATGAACTCCTTGCGTTCAGTATCAAACATCTACGATTGATGTATGCCGTCGCAGTTCATACATATGCTTTCCAGGAGATCGTATCCAGCAGCGTTGGGAGCCTGACTGTATGAGCACTCTTCGCTTTTGTGCTACCCAGGGTCTCGACTCTCCTGCATAAGGTGCCTACTACACACCCGTAGCTACTCGCTCACCTCACGGCCACCTAAGCACGCAATCGACTGACAACGGCAAGTCAAGAGATCTAGAGCCCGTCTGAAGAAAGTGTCTACCTCTGTGGGCGCCTCATTACTGTACTTTCCCACAGGTGCTCACTTGCTGGCTACCCATCACGTCTCCATATAGCCATGTCTCTGCAAATGCTACGCCGAGTGCAACACGCACGGATTCAGCAGACGCTCAACATTTCTGGCGTCAGGTCGGTGTTCAGGCAGTCGCGCCCCAGGTCGGAGGCTCAGAGCAAGCCTATTCATGTCTACACCAATCGCCCTTCATGTGTGCGATCTAGTGGTCTAATCAATACAATCTCTTCTCGATCGATCTCAAGACAAATACAGGGTTTCAATTCGGCTGCTGTCAACCCTTCTCAAGCCGTGATTTGGGCTATCATCGGCATCAACACCGCGGTCTTTCTCGCCTGGCAACTTGGCATTGGCAATCGCCAAACAAAGCTCCTTAAACAACTCCAGGACTCCTTTATGCTGTCCCTCAACAACCTCCGGGAAGGCAGGCTGTACACCCTTCTCACGTCAGCTTTCTCGCACATTGGTCTCAGCCATTTCCTCTTCAACATGTTCACGTTCTATTCTTTCGCCACCGGCCTGACCATCATCGCAGGCTTGGGTCCATCCCAGCTCTTGACGCTTTCCTGTTTAGCTGCAATAGGAGGATCAATTGCTTGGGTGGTTGAAAGAGGATCTACAGTCCGGCGACAAGTCAGAGCAGACCTGAAAGGATCCGAGTATGGCGCGAAAGCTCTGGGCGCCAGTGGTCTTGTCATGGGTTTGGGTTCTGCATTGACGTGCTTGAGACCATTCCTATCGATGAACTTGATGTTCATTCCGATACCGATCCCTCTATGGGTAGTGACGATGCTCTACGCGGCTGGTGATTTCTACTTCATGGGCAGCAATACAGGCATTGGCCATGCGGCACATCTTGGAGGCGGCGCAGTTGGCGTGTTGTACTATGCATTGTTTCTACGCAAATTTGGGGGCGTCTGGGCGATATTGCGACGACGTAGATAGCGAACAAAGTCACCTCGTGGTCACATCTACAGTTCAGCCCTCCAATGATCTCACCGTGACTCTAGCTGAGACGCACATGTCGTCTCAGTGCAAGCCAGCTGCGTGCGCATGGTTGGAGTCTGTAACATCACCTTGAAGATACTTAAGGGCTCACTGAATAGCTGCTCTTCGACTTTAGATGCGCAAAGTACGCTGTTCCATGTAAGTAGTCCACGCAGGCAATAATTCTTAGCTGGCAACCTGCGTTGACATTCAGGGTCAGGGGGATGGGTATGGTCAGCTGATCTCATGCCAAGCAGTGCGTTTCTCCACTGCTTGCCCCGTGAGACCTACTCCCTCCTCCGTCAACATGCCATCTATCGTGCAACTTCGCGTTGATGCATCTTCTTGTTCCATCATTTGATCAACACAACCTTGATCAGCTTAGCTGTTAACGGCAGCAAATCAGCTGCTTGAAAGTCTAGGTATCAGACTGTGCCTGGCGAAGTTTACGGTTGCTTAACTTCAACTCCTTCCTCACTATCACCATCACCACCGCTACCTACTCATTTCCGACTTCGTTTCCTCCATCAACCGACACCTCAACCATCTCTCCTCTCGAGCGCTTTGTCAACATCACCTCATCCTCCAGCACGATCAAGGCGCCCAACATCCTTGCTTTGCAACGCTTTCCAATACCTCACATACGCTCCTTGACCACCACGACACCCTCCTAATCTGTCCGCACACCTCCTCTCCGACCGCTGCCACTACCTCCTGCATCGCCTCAATCCCAGCACGCTTTCTTCCAGCGCCCCAGCGATCTCCTGCAGCTGTACGTATAGCAGACAGAAAAGTTACAAACGAACTATTACCACAAAAAGCTTTGTGCCGCAACGTGTTACCGAGCCCAGCTCATATACCCCAAGTATCACACCCCCATCATACGTGACGCGATGGCGGATCCTGTCCCAGAGACTCCCGTCGCTACTCAGAAGCGTCCGCTTGAGGAGCCCTCCTCCCCTTCCGGACCCACGGATCAGCCTGACGCAAAGCGCCCTGCTCTGGACAAAGTCTCGTTTGGCGAAGCCAACTTTGAGACCGAGCCAATCGGCGCAGATGGCGGAGATGCAGCTGAAGTGAAAGAGGAGGCGATCAAGTCTGAAGAGGTGAAGGATGAGGAACAAGACATCAAGACCGAATCTACCAACACCGATCAGCAGGGGGACACCGTGATCCCGACCGTGCCGACCAACGGTATCGCTACTGCTGCGCCGCAAGGCTTGCCTACCGCGTTACAATCACCAGCTACTGCCAACAGCTCAGCAATTCCGACAGACGGGTCGCAAGGTCCCTTGGCATATCATTCACAAGATGAGACCATGTGGCTGCACGTGCGTGCCATCATCTCGAGTGCGGAGGCAGCCACTGTAATTGGTAAAGGCGGTGAGAACGTTTCTCAGATCCGACGCATGGCAGGTGCAAAGTGCACTGTCAGCGAGTACACCAGAGGTGCTGTCGAGCGTATCCTGACGGTCAGCGGAGTGGTGGACGCCGTAGCCAAGGCTTTCGGCCTGATCATCCGTACACTCAACCAGGAACCGCTCGAAGCCCCGTCAACACCACAGTCCAAAACCTACCCTCTCCGCCTGCTCATCCCGCATATTCTCATAGGATCGATCATCGGGAAGCAAGGTGTTCGGATTCGGGAGATTCAGGAAGCGTCAGGCGCACGCCTCAATGCATCCGAGTCGTGCTTGCCGCTCTCGACCGAACGCTCGCTTGTGGTCCTCGGCGTCGCCGACGCAGTGCACATAGCTACCTACTACGTGGGCAGCACTCTGGTCGAGCAGCTCACTGAACGATTTGGTGGACCCGCGGCGTCCAACTACGCGAGCCGTCACGGTGGACCACAAGGTGTGGTTCCGGGCGGCATGCAGGTTGTGCCCTACTCGCCTCAGAATGCTGGTGGACAGGTCGGCCATCCAGACAACATGCGTCGCCAACAGAATCCTCCGCAACGAGGTCCTCCCAGCCAATACGGAATGCCGTACGGTGCTATGCCTGGCCAAGTCCCCCCACAGCAAGCTCAGGCACCCATCCATTACGCCGGTGCCGGATCGCCAAGAGTCGGTTATGCTGGTGCAGGACCGCAACAACCACAGCCATATGGACAGCCTGCACCACAAGCAGGGCTCGCCGGACCCCCGCAACAACCTATGCAGGGCATGCCCGGACAACCGATCACCCAGCAAATCTTCATTCCCAACGATATGGTTGGTGCCATCATTGGCAAAGGTGGTGCCAAGATCAATGAAATTCGTCAACTCAGCGGTAGCGTCATTAAGATCAACGAACCGCAAGATAACAATAACGAGCGTCTTGTGACTGTCACGGGCACACAGGAGTGCAACCAGATGGCTTTATATATGCTGTACTCGAGGCTGGGCGAGTCCAGCAAGAACTCGAATGCGGTGATGCCGCGATAAAAGTCTGTACGTCTGCAAAGTTCATCCGAGCGGATCGCGATTGCACGACGCAACTATGCTGACCTATCCGTGCAGATTCCGTAAAGCTATGCATTGAGTACCAAGGCGTTGCTAATTGCTCGCGGGCGCGGAAGAGATTGGGTGAAATCGGCTGGCGTCCAGGGCGTTGAATGCATCAAGTACAGTCGAAAAAGAGGTAGGCAGGATTCTAGTCTCATGACAATGCGGTCGGCCGATCATGATGGAATGCACACGGGGTCTGGACGCTGTTTCGGTGGAATGCAAGACTGATGTATGTATCACCGTGCTTCCTACCCGCTGGCCTTTCTGTATCTGTATAGCTCAGATGTTGCAATTTTCATTCATGATGCAGAACAATGGCAGAATGTTCGTCCCAAGGCACACTTCTCTATGCTTTCACCATGAAACTCTCAAGCTGCTGAGGACGCGTTTCTGCTCTGCCGCTTGCGGTCTTGTATGCCCACTGTTTGCGACAATGCCATTCCAATCTAGCATTGCGATGCTTGTCATGCGCTCTGTTCTTTCGTCTCGAGCGACTGTTCATTCATCCACCATGGCTCCACACTTGCTATACAAGCTGTAGCATCGCCTTTGCCCTTCCATTCACGCATCACACTGAGTATTGATATTGTAGCTCACAGATTTGTCTGAAGGTTTCACCTTCTGGGGTCTTCTCACATTCACCTTGCTCTCGGCGAAGAGTTCTCTAGCATCATCATCATATCCCATGCTGGTGGGTCTCGAAGTGGAGGTGTCACAACAGTCTTGACCATGACTATCGCATCAAATGCAGAGTCCATGGACATCCAAGGCAGCGACGCACCCTCAACGAGCGACTGTGCAGCTGCCGAGACCATCCAGGAAAGCGATTCAGATTCCTACCTCACCTGTTCGCCGGTCCGGCGGCCAACTCGGCGCCCATTACTGCGCGCGAGTTTCAAGGACTTTTCCGGCGTGGTCTCGATTCTCGTTGGGGGCAACACGGCGGACAAACCGGCGATAAGATACCTGATGCACAAGGAGTTATGTGCGGCCGCATCGCCCTTCTTCGCGGCTGCGTTTGGTGGCAGGTTCATAGAAGCTACCACGCAGTCGATCCATTTGCCGGAAGAGCGACCGGAAATCTTCGAATGGTTTATCCAGTGGCTCTACACCGGTAGTCTGACCACGCCCCTCTGTGGGGAAAAGGCCCGGCACCCTTGTTATGGAGAGGTGCAAGACGACGGCGAGCTGCGCAACGCCGCTGGTAGTCCGAAGTACTTTCTACTGCTCGATCTGTGGGCGCTGTCGGACCGTTTACTCGCCACGGAACTCTCCAATCTCGTCCTCACCACCATTGCACGACTGGCCGAGTCGACCAACTCGGTGCCTACGCCTTCCGATACGTGGATACTGTACGACTCCATCCCCGAGCACAGCGGGTTACGCCCCCTCATCCTCGATCTGTTCGCCTACAAGAAGACCGATCGCCTGCTGGAGTCGCATACAGACGAATGGCATCCTCAGTTCCTGCGCGACCTGGTCGTCAAGCTCAAGCGACCGGGTCCAGAGGCGGTCAATCGACATACCCTGATCACCTGGACGCCGCGCAGCTGGCCGACCACCAAGGCCTGCGAGGGCTGCAGGCAGCTGTTGAAGCCGCACGTGGCCGCGGACAAGTGCTGTGTGTGCGCCAAAGCATTCTGCGCCGAGTGTCTATACCGGTACGAGGAAGAAGGGCACGAATGGGGAGGTGGGCACGATATGAGCGGGTGCAAACCGTGGACGGGTCGGGGGATGTGTGCGCAGTATCACGATCACCTCGATGATGAGGTGTGTAGGCGATCTACTTGATGAGCATACAAGACACGATGGCATACATCCGTCACTGCGGTGGCAATTGTATACAATGAGTTGTAACGCAAGCTACCTAAGGTATTCTCCTACGACGGCTTGACCGGCAGCGGTTCGTTCTATTTTCGCACGCCGAGGTTGCATCTGCCGCGACAATCTTTCTTTTTTGATAAATCCGGGGTTACCTGTACATTGAAGATATACATGCTTCATCGTAAGATGGACACAACCGCAGGTACAGTTACACTTCTTCGTGCAAAACCATAAGGTTGCAGCTCGTGATTCGCGCAGGTATAAAAAGAACGCCGCGACGTCATCGCGCGGCGGTAAGCCATGGCTGTGTCCACGGGCCTCTCCCGTCGCGATCATTGCTTGGCATGCTTCGGTCAGCGAACAGGAGAGTTTGAGCAGTTCAGCAAATGGCAATTACTGTGCCGTAAGGCTAGCAAGATGTCAATCCGTGCAGCCAGGATCGCCCGCACCAGTACAAAACACGAGGACGCCAAGCTTTAAGCATCAGAAATCAAGAGGCTTGATTCGCTGGTGGAGCAACAGACTGCATCATCAATCTTGCGCATCTGCTCCCCTGGAGGCCAGCCGCCTGCCGAACCGCGGATATCGAAGTGCAGCGGTCGTCATATGGGAGAGATTGAGACTGCGGCCATTCCGTAGCCTTTGCAGCGATGGTCATATGTCCAGTCGCGTTAAGCAAGGGACAGTCTGGATCAACGTTTTGCGCCAGGAGGTCTCAGGTGGCACAGTCGATGTTCCCATCCGGTACCAGCGTCGACGTCAGACGTATCCATTCTGCTGATCCTCCCCCGGGTCGGAGTCAAGGTTACCTGCTAAGCACACGCGCATGAAGCCGTTTGCCGGGTCGTTGCTATTTTGCGCGTCTGACCGCCAGACGATGCTTTCCCATGATGTGTGTCCTGTTCCTCGTGAAGGATCATAGGACCGGAGTATATAACCATCAATTCGGGCGGCACCTCGCTGCTGGTTGCTCCTTGCATTCCATCGTCCATCCTCTCGCTTGATTACTGCCTTCAAGACCTGCGCTCCGTCACTACCTCCTCCTCCCCTCTAAGCACATCTTCCATACGCGCCATCATGTCCGGCCCAGAACTCAGCTCCGTTAGCAACACGTTCTTCACCAGCAGCACTGTTGTCACGGTCACTGCCACCACACTCACCGGCTCTCTGACTGTGACCTCCATCCCCAGCAGCGAGACTGTGGCCGTGTACAGAAATGCCGACACCACTTTGACCGCCACGGAGGTCGCCACTGCAGACGGCGGCTGGGCTGCCATTGACGGCACCACCATCTTCGTCGGACAGCCCGCGCTCACTTTGGCGGACGGCGCAGTCCTCAGCTTGGCAACCGGCGGTCTGGTGAACAGCGGCACCACTGATCTCTGGAGCGTCGTCGATGCCACCGCGACTGGTGTGAACACGTCTCTGATTCCAGTGGGAACCGTCCCGATCACCACATCAACCACCGCCAGCAGCTACGACCAGCCCATTGAAACCCAAACTTCTTCGGCCTCTACCACCATCAGCTACAACCAGCCCATTGAGAGCCAGACTTCTTCGGCCTCCACCACCATCAGCTACAACCAACCTATTGAGAGCCAAACTTCCTCGGTCACATCCACGGTAAGCAGCAGCGTGAGCTACAACCAGCCCATCGAGTCCCAGACCTCAAGCTCCTTGAGTACTGGCACTGCCCCTGTAAGCTACAGCCAGCCGCTTGAGAGCCAGTCCACCTCCACCTCCACCTTCACATCCACGGTAAGCAGCAGTGTGAGCTACAACCAGCCCATTGAGTCCCAGACCTCAAGCTCCTCGAGTGCCGGCACTGTGCCTGTAAGCTACAGCCAGTCCACCTCCATCCCTACCTCCACGGTAAGCAGCATCAGCTACAATCAGCCCATCGAGTCTCAAGCCTCCACGACCGGAAGCTCCAATGTTCCAGTGATTTACTCAACGACTGGCACTACGACGGTGACTTCTCTGCCGACCGAATCTTCTTCGGTGTGGTCGAGTACGGAGTCGGTGAGTGCCTCTGCTTCATTCAGTAGCAGCGTCGCCGCAACCGTCGAGTCTGTCTCCAGCATTCCTGTTCCATCCAGCACTATCAGCTTGCCGTGGAGTGAGGTGGTTGGCAGGCTGACAGCCAGTGATCGCCTGAGGTGCTCGTTCCTGGCCATTGCTGCGTGCTATCGTTTGATGATTATCCAAGAACATATCAGCTAACGATTTCTCTTCCCAGACCGCCGAACCCACCGGCCCAGTCGTCATCACCACCGGCGTCACCACCTCCGTGGGCCCTACCGGCCCTGTCATCGTCTCCACCACCGAGACCATCAACCCATCGCAAGACACGACCTTGACCACCTACATCCCAGGCACCACCTCCACCATCTCCTCCGCCTCTCACACCACCAGCGCCAGCCCGACGCTGGTCAATGGCGCCAACAGCATGAGCGCTGGCAAGGCCTTCACCCTGATGGGCGGTCTGGCCGCGTTTGTTGGTTTCATGCTGTAGATGTGCGCATGTTGGCGTGTTAGAGGCAAGGAAGGGGGAGGTGGTGGGTCTAGCGGTGATTGGTCCGGGCATCCATGAAGCAGGGCAAAAATGCATAATAAGCTACCTATGCATCTGCATGTACGACGTCCCTGCAGGGGTGTGGTATGGAATGCTTTCCGAACAAAATTAATGAGAACGCATATTGTTATGGGTATGCGACGACATCGAGCATGGGATGGATGGATGTTATCATCTTAATTGGCATTGAGTGAGATATGTATATAATGAGAATGATCAATCGCATCTTAAAACATGACCATCGTCATTCATACCATCATTCTTAATCAGTGATAATAGCTGATTGGTGACACTTGTAGTCCATGTAGGCCCGTAAGTCCAGCTCCGAAACTCCACTTCTGAAACCAGAGAGGGACATGCAAGGTAGCACAATAATGTACCTCAGGTGTGCGGGTGTGTGTGAAGATGCATGGGAAGCTCGAATTCGAACCCGAACCGCGGCCCCCAGAGCTCTCGCCTGCAAAAAAGTCCCACTGCACTTCCCATCAGACCACCACGCCTACATTCCCGCCCCCACACATCCCCATCTCTCGCCTGCAGACAGCAAGGCGCGTATCGTAAGAGGTGGGTTGATTAGAAAAGAAAAAAAGCAAAAGAAGAACAAGTGTTCTTCAAGAGTGTTTCCAAAGATTGATTGATGCGGCATGTTTTGTGGTGAACCAAGGATTCATCTGGTAAAAGGCAAGGTGAATGCTGATTAGGACAACCACTACCGTATTCGGTTGAAAATTTTAGAAAATATATTGATTTGTGTTTTAGAGAGCCGGGGTTTAGCCGGATTACACATCCAAAGTATCTGTCCATACGCCATGTTTATCTTCCTCACAGTGTCCATACTACAATCGGGACTGTGTGTTGTGATGTGTCTTTAAGTAGCATATGAAGCACGTACGACATTGTATTGGTGTAGGTAGGTAGTGATCATCAGATGTACTGGGGACGCTGCGTCGCGAGCATGCAATATCCTCTAAGGTACCCTGCCTTTCCTAGGAGACGTAGATTATTCGTGGCACCTCTTTGTCCTCTATCACCTATTACATATCTCGTTCCTGTCTCGCCTAGGTCATTCAGTGTACCTTTACTTCCCCTTGCCTAAGGTAAGTAAACCTATAACAGACCTCCTCCTGAGCGAGACGAGTTAAAGTGCGCCGAGTTCTACTACAAACCTCCAATCATCACAGCATTCCGCAGAAATTACCTATTCAAGAGTGGAGGTTCGGCACCTGCGGCCAACTTACCTAGGTAGGTAGGTAAGGTAAGCAAGTTGGGGATTCCACAAGGGAGGTAGGTAGGTGGGTAGGTACATGGAAGGGCGAGATAGGTATCATGTCGGCATCACGTCTGTTAGGTGGTTACAAGGATAGAATACAGTACGGTGATTGTACAGTGAATGTACTTGACATTTCCTATCTTGATGCCAGGCAGGTATTGTTTTCCTGACGCCGGACATTTGAGCTCCATGGCAGGATTATGCAATGTTCGTGCGGGGTTAAGCGGTGTTTACTTCATGAAGGTCCGGGGTCATGGAGGGGGTGGAGAGCTTTGAACAGGCTTGAACATACCTGACAGACATATATAAGTAGCAAGAGTAGATCACTACATGCTTTTTGGAGCTTTCGTTTTCAGACCGAGTCACTGTATACCTCAGTTACCCTCTTCCTCCATACGACGACTCTCGATCAACCAACACGCGGTACACACGATTCTTCGCTGCACAGCACACCAACGCCTGCTGAGCACGGCGAGATCATTGCACGGGAGCAGGAACAGCCTCAGCAGGATGCCGTCGACTTTTCCCACTCGCAAGATCGGGGAGGATGCGGTGTCGGCGCAGGGCTTGGGGTGCATGGGCATGTCGTTTGCGTATACTTCTTTTGTAGGTACTCGCCCGTTCTTACCTTACCGTCTTGGGAATTTTTGAGGATTGATATGCTTCTTACACGATGATGGGGAGAGTTTGCAAAGGCTAATTTTTCGTTCTACCAGGGAGGCTACGATGACACCGCTTCCGCCGAAGTGTTGACACGCGCTGCCGACCTGGGCGTCACGTTCTGGGACACGAGCGACGTCTACGGCCCGCACACGAACGAGAAGCTGCTGGGCAAATGGTTCAAGGACACGGGCCGGCGGAAGGAGATCTTCCTGGCGACCAAGTTTGGCAACCTGCGCTTCCCAGACGGCGGAATCGGGGTACGCGGGGACAAGGAGTACGTGAAACAGGCATGCGCCGACAGCTTGGAACGGCTGGGAATCGAGCAGATCGACCTGTACTATCAGCATCGCGTGGACCCGAATGTGCCGATCGAGGAGACGGTGCAGGCGATGGTGGAGCTGAAGAAGGAAGGCAAAATCAGATATCTGGGCCTATCGGAGTGCTCGGCGAAGACGCTGCGACGTGCGCATGCGGTGCACCCCATCGCGGCCGCGCAGATGGAGTTTTCGCCCTTTGCGCTCGAGATCGAGTCGGAGCAGACGGACTTCCTCAAGACGGCGCGCGAGTTGGGCGTGAAGATCGTCGCATACTCGCCGTTGGGACGGGGATTCTTGACGGGCGCACTCACATCTCGCGCCGACCTCGATGCGAAGGACAGTCGCTTCAGCCATCCACGGTTCAGCGAAGAGCACTTCGGCGACAACCTCAAGCTGGTGGAGAAGCTGTCGGCGATCGCACAGCGGAAGGGCTGCACGCCCGGTCAGCTGTCATTGGCATGGGTGCTGGCGCAAGGGGAGGACTTCATCCCGATCCCCGGCACGAAACGCGTCAAGTATCTGGAGGAGAACATCAAGGCGGTGGAGGTGCAGTTGAGCCAGGAGGAAGAGGCGGAGATCCGCACGGTGCTGGAGAGTGTGGGAGGTAGCAAAGGCGAACGGTACCCAGCGGCGATGATGTCGCGGTGCTTTGGCGACACTCGGGAGTTGTGATAAGTCCGTGCTGGCGATCGATGGAGATTTTGCTGTGGTAAGTTTGATCGATGGCTTAGCAGCACGTAGTCATAGCAGCTCGTGTGTGGTCAGTTTCACGGATGGGGGACATGTAGTGAACCACGGCATGATACAAGATGCTTCATCAAGACTCGTCTCTACCAGCACCATCATTCCATGGAAGTGCGGCTCTGTAGAGTTCGCAGAGTGTTCACGCCGCCAACGGGCGCAAGAGCTTGTCTTGTGTTGACCGTTGGCGTGGCTGCTCGCCGTTCACGTGGATCGAGTTACGATCGTCCAGGTCTACGTCAGCACGGTATCGTACTGTACCCGTCCGTAAGGTATGTGCTATATGATGGACACGGTGTCGTTATTGCTGTCGTGCTCCATCATGTATGTATATGCAATGCACAGCAGTTGAAACGTCTGATGTTTCGAGCTCGTTCTTCCTGCAGTGAACTGCATACGAAGCACAGTACTGTGCCTACCTCCCTGCAGCCCTGCACTAAGATCGGGACGCTTATAGGCGCCACGTACGCGTACACCTATAAGCCATGATTCCGAAGCGATAGGTGCTAGACAGCGAGCTCCTATCACCAGCGACCATGCGTTGTCATCAGTGCATCCAGACCATGCGTGCAACGGTGCGACCTGCCCCGGGCGACGGTTGAGGCTTTTACTTACATCCGTGCCAGAAGCCGGTGTCATTGGCGGACCGGTTGAGTTCTCGTGCGCACCTGAAACCGAGCCCGCAGACGGGAGGCGTCGAGGGCTGAGGAGCAGACCAGTTCTCGCATCGGGATGGACGGGGGTGATGCAGAATGCGTGGTGATATGGCGTGCAAGTCAATGAGATATCGACGCTGCGTATATCAGGTGTTGGAGAGCATCAGAGAGACCATCAGACGGTCGAGGTGAGCAGTCAGGACATGTACTGGAGATGGTGATATATAGTGGATGGTGATGCTGCATTCCTGCAATCCTGGCTGGTGACAATCACGTGCCGGTGTATACTGCTGGATAAACACAAGTCGGGGTGCCCCTGATCGGCAGGCGGGCGGGAGCGGCAGTAATCTCCGCCCTGCAGGCCGGCGGGACAGACTAACTTTCGGCGGGTTCAGGTACAGGCGCCGAACGACTCCAGTCCACCGACTCCACCGCCAAGCATCGCTTCTCACCTACTCTCGTTTCTTCCTCATCCTTCTCCCGTCTCCTCTTCCTGCTTCCCTCACCGCACCCTCGATCAACGCGCTCAGGATAGCAGCAGATCAGCCCGTCGACCACACTCGTTCTTCAACGTCCACACTCCCTCCAAACAACGCCCTCCACGTTCTCTGAGCCCCCTCCACGACCAAGCCCCTGCTTCACGACCATCGCTGTGCCATTTCCCGTCGCCCATAACAGCCACTGCTATACGCCCCGACCCCAGGACGCTGCAACTGTAAGTGCTTTTCTCCATACGTCTTTCACCTCACCTCTTTTCGGGATCTTGTCGCGCGTTGTTGTCCTCGGTTCGATCGATCTGGTTCATCATCGGCGGCGCGTCAACAATGGCATCCGCACAAGGCCAGCCGTCCACCACTTGTTGTCTCGATGTCTGTCGAGGCAATGCCGCGGTGACTGACTGGACCTCAATCAAATGACCCCAATACCCCGTCACCGATATAGGTTATCGGCCAAGCAAAACAAACATCACCACCAACCTCTCCATACATGTACTGACAGAGCCGCACCGCCGCAGTCCACAGACCTGCCAGCATTCCTTCCACGCACACTCCTTCAAGATGAAAGCCGGTCTTCTCGCCCTCGCTGGTCTGTCCGGTGTCGCTGTTGCCCAGCCTCACCACCGTCGTCACAACCACCTCCACCGCGATGTGGTTACCGATGTGGTGACTGACGTCGCCGAGGCTACCCAGAATGTCATGGTCTACGTTGATGAGGATGGAAAGCCAACTTCGACCTCCCTGGTCGGTGTTGCCGCTTCCTCCACCGCCTCCTCCACTGCCGCCGCCGAGAAGTACGAGTCTCCTCACCACTATGGGGGCCACTCGGATTCCGAGTCAAGCACTTCCAGCAGCAGTGTCTCCACCTCCACCTTGAGCAAGTACGTCGAGTCGACCTCCTCCAGCACCAGCGTGTACGTGGCACCCACCACCTCAACCAGCACCAGCAAGTACGTGGCTCCCAGCACCTCGTCCAGCACCAGCGTGTACGTGGCACCGACCACCTACTCCACGACCGAGGCCCCCTCCACCACGGAGACACCCACCAGCACCAAGAAGACCAGCACCACCTCGGTCAAGGCCAGCTCGTACTCCAGCGAGACCACCTCCGCCTCTTCTTCCGGCTTGGGCGTCACCTACTCGCCGTACCGCGCGGACGGCACCTGCAAGACCGCTGACGAGGTCGCGACCGACTTCGAGAAGCTCGATGGCTACAGCATGGTGCGCACCTACGGCACTGACTGCGACCAGGTCGCCAATGTCCTGGCAGCTGCCAAGCCCATGGGCATCAAGCTGTTCGCCGGGATCTACGACATCACCGATGTGGTGTCGGAGCTGACCATCATCACCACCGCCGTCGCCGATGACGACTGGAGCTCCATCGACACCATCTCCATTGGTAACGAGCTCGTCAACTCTGGCTCCGCCACCGTTGCCGAGGTTGCCGCGGCCGTCACCTTGGCCAAGACCACGCTCGCGTTGACCGGATTCTCCGGCTCCGTCGTGACCGTCGACACCTTTGTTGCCATCATCAACAACCCCGACCTCTGCGAGGTTGGTGACTACGTCGCGGCCAACTGCCACGCCTTCTTCGACGGTGGTGTCACCGCTGCCAACGCCGGCGAGTTCGTCCTCGGCCAGACCCAGCGTGTGTCCGCCGCTTGCGGTGGCAAGAAGACCATCATCACCGAGTCTGGCTGGCCATCTCAGGGTGAGTCCAACGACGATGCCGTCCCCAGCGAGGCCAACCAGGAGGCTGCCATCAGCTCGCTCAAGTCATCCTTCTCCAGCGGTCTGTTCCTCTTCAACGCATACAACGACATGTGGAAGACGGACAACAGCGCCACCTTTGGTGCGGAGAAGTACTGGGGTATCTACGGTACCTCGTCCTCCAACTAGATTCTTTCGTATCTCCCTTTAGCAGAGCATTCTCAAGCACACACATACGAAGTCTATGAACCCGACTCAGCACCAAGCGGACAGATTTGCTGGAATAGAATCAGGGTCGGCGCGGTGTACATCTTGCATGGTTCCAAGGCGTTTTTGGGAGGAAACGGAGAAAAGCTCGCGGCGAAGATGCTCCGTGGCATCTTGTCCAGTTTTGGACCACTTGCTTCTTTTCTGTCAATCCCCACCTCCTGTTGGCTTGCATATCCCGGATGGTCCTTCAATGTAGATACTTTTTTCCTCCTCTGCAGTGGTACGAAATCCGTCCTGTGCAAAACTTGAGCATTGTGTCGTCGAGTGATGATGTTTGAAGTGCGTATGCAGGTAAGAATGTGATGTGCATTGCTTGTCGACTGACCCTCCCCACCTCGCATCTTCCGACGACACCTCATCGTTGGGTCAAGCGGCATCAAGCTCCACTCTTCTTCCCATTCCCATCCACCTCGACGGCAAGGAAGCAGGTAAGTGATAAGTACGCCTCATCAACATCCACCTACCGCTCTTGATTCCACATGAAAGGACCGTTCCGCAGCTTGACCCTAACAGCTCCTTCTAGCACTCAGCGCATCCTTGCCTATTTGACCGCCACCGCCAACGCCATATCCATTCAGATCTCCCTGCGTATCCCTAGCTTCGTACACCCTCGAACTCTGGTGTCTGTTTAGATACAGGTAGAGCTCTCCATCCTCGAACACTACGATACTTGCCTTACTATTACTGCAACCTTGCAGCGGGACTTTACCTTGCAAACCTCAACTTGTAAGAGCTGCGATTAAGCCCGAACGGGAAGATTGACCTGCAACCCTGCAATCCTGCAACCTCCAGCTCATCTCGACCCTCGGCCTTGACCACGATCTCTCAGTTCCTCACCAGTCACTGTCCTGTCTTGTTCCAGAAGCTCTCAGAGGCTTTGGGACCCTCCGCGAGACCCACGCAGTCTAAAAGGCAGACGTAAAGAACAAGAAACTACTGGTCCAAGAAAAGTCATGGCTTGGCGGAGCTCCGGCGCAACGAATGAAGCGCTCATCGCCAACCTCGCGCGTAATGGCCTTGTCTCGTCGGCGAGGGTGAGGGGGGTAATGTTGGATGTATGTTGTTTTTTCAACTTTACTTGCCGGCCTTGCCTTGCCTGCTTTATTTTGAGCACTTCACCTCGAGCGACTTGCGTACCTTACCCTAAGCACCTTACCCACCTCATCCATTCAGCATATATACATTGGTACAGTTTGTTGTTGAGCTGCTTATATGAGGTGCTTTTCTCGTCCTTTTAATTGTTGAGGTTTGAGTCACTTCGAGGGAGGATGTTAACTTACCCTGCTGCTTCTATACCGTGTTGTATATTGGCGTTCTGTTATGCCGCTTTACGGAGCAGATTGGATTGCTGTTCGATCCCTCTACCCTTCCATTCCTCCATGCTGACTACCACCAACAGGTCGACCGCGCGCACTTCGCCCCCTCCTCACCCTACCAAGACTCCCCGCAACGCCTCCCTGGCACCTCGGGCGCCACCATCTCGGCACCGCACATGCACGCCCTAGCCGCCGAGTCCCTCCTCCCCTTCCTCCACCCTGGTGCCGCTGTCCTCGACGTCGGCTCCGGCTCAGGTTACCTAACGCTGCTGCTGGCCGAGCTCGTGCAGCCCGGCGGCCGCGTCGTGGGCATCGAGCACATCGCCGCGTTGGCGGAGCTGGGGGAGCGAAACGTCGCGAAGTCGGAACGGGGGAGGGAGTTGTTGGCCGATCGGCGGGTGCGGTTCGTGACGGGAGATGGCAGGAGGGGCTGGAGGGACGGTGAAGTGCCCGGAGAGTCGGGGTACGATGCGATCCATGTCGGCGCTGCGGCGAAGGAGGTGCATGCTGAGTTGTTGGTGCAGCTGAAAGCGCCCGGTCGGTGAGTTTGGATTTCCTTGTTCATCATTACCCCTTGTCTTTTTGACAGTGTCTGGTCATCGAGTCTGGAAATTGGCTGTGAAAATTCCTCCTGTTTGTTTTCCTTGTTCAATCCTGTCTCTTCCAAGCCTTGTCTTTCTCCTGAGATCATACCCTGCCCTTCATCTCCTCCGTTTGCAGAAAAGCGAACTGGAAACCCTGACCCCCCAACTTTCTTCCGACGCCATTGAATTTCCAATCCCCCAGTCCATCCCCGACTAATCAGGGATTCGGCTTTCCCCAACTCGCAGAATCTTCATGCCCGTCGAAGACCCGGACACGCGCGAGCAGCATATCTATGTCATTGACAAGAAGGCGGATGGCTCGGTGAGCCAGGAGCGGAAAATGGGAGTGAGGTATGTGCCGTTGACGGATGCGCCGGTGGGGTAGAGATGGGAAGGTAGGTGGGAGGGGGCGTGAGGCAGGGGAGTGGAGTAGAGGAAACGAATGGGGGCCTTGACAAGATGGCTGAATGAGGCGTTAGGCGGACTGGGGTGGTGATGGGGCCGTTTTCTTCTTATATACATTCATGGGAGGCGAAACGATAAAGTCTACTCGGGGAGGGAACGGGCACTCCACGCCATCGCTCTCGTTCATCAGTCCATGTCATTCATGATTCATGTAGTCGGGGTGGTATCGCATAATACATCTCCCACTCAAGCCGCCGCCCACGTCTCGCCATTCTGCACCACCTCGCCTCGTTTCTCCATCTCCGCCAGCAACCAGACGACCTCCTCGTCGCCATATGTGAACGTCGGCAACACCATCTTCAACATATTCGTGATGCCCATCATGCCCACGATCTCCTTGGGGCCGCCATTCTTCAACATGTTGGCGATGAAGATGCTGAACATGGGCGCGCTCTCCTGCAGCATCGCGTCGGCCGTCTTGATGGCCGAGATGGTCTCGGCGGGCATCGTGGCCGCCTGTTGTTCCATCGCGATGTCCATGTCCAGTCGTTCGAGCACGGCGTAGGCGCCGGGCGATGCTTGGTACAGTACCCGCTTGCCCGTCCAGAAACTCAGCGCGTCCAGGACAAGCTCTTCGTCCATGCTGAGAGTGTCCATGAGCTGCTCGACCGTCATGCCGATGGTCGGATCGTGATCCTTGTCGGAGCTGAAAGCGTCGATCACACTGCCTCTCCAAGCCGGGATCCCCTCTTCCTTGATATGGCGGTCTTCAAGTTCTAGCTCTACATTCACGCGCGCAAGCGCCGGGCGGAATTGTAGCTTGCGCTGACTTCCCAGTCGTCGGAATAGTTCCTCAAACGCCGTACGGGCTTCGTCAAAGCCAGTCGGCAGCTGGAACTCGTTCGAGCGCATTTCTGGCCAGAAGAAGCTTGAAAGTACTTGGACGTTGAAGTCGTTGTTATCCTGCGGATCATCATTGGGATCAGGTGGTAGGCGCGTGCGTTTTGAGAACAACAGATCTTGACGTTTGTTCGCAACGAGCTTAACGGTTGCGAGGAACGGCCCATGACTGATGCGTGAGCTGAAGCTACTGTAGAGAGCCTGCACCGTGATGCCGCCGTCCGGTATCGCTGCTTGTACTTCACGCGGTGTCGGTAGCTTGACACGGTCGTATCGCGCCCTCGGATTGATGCGTTTGTTGATGTTGACCGAATCTCGCATGTCTTTGAGCATGACCTCCGCAGCTTGCAGCTTTGTGGCATCGAGACGTGACTTGAATAATTCAACAAGTCTCGTCTCTTTGATGAACTCCGGATCGCTCGCCTGCAGCAAATGCTGAGCGAGAACATTCGTGACTTCGTTGATGAAGTCTTCTTGGTCGAACAGCCCCAAGATGTAGGCAATCCCATCTTCAGATTTGGTGGCGCGATAATCTGGTCCTGCGTCGATGGGATCGGGTACCCATTCCATGTCATTCCAGGTCAATGCTTTGTGGTCTTCACGGTCTTCAACAGACGAGTTTGCGACTTCGGCAGTGATATCAGGACAGACTTTCTCGGAATCGGCGTTCGTGACGTTGCCATTTTCATCGGTGTCGCAAAGAAAACTTGCGGCAATAATACTGACGGTATCATCACGAGCACGAAGGCAATTCCGGATTGGTACGGCGACTTTTTCAAGCAAAACTCCCCGAGCATCCAGTGCTTTGAAAGCGTGTATCACATTGATGTAGATGCTCAAGATTTCAGTCGTGCTTGCTCCAGCGTGGAGTAATCTACGCTGCGTCTGAGAGGAGAAGGATGCACAAACCTGCGCTTTGTCCTGGGCTCCACCGCGCGACAGATATTCTTTGATATCATGTAGAGCACCTTTGCTCTGTGGCCAGGTCTTGACGTAGTCAAACAGTGTCAGAGTCCGTTGGCGCCCCAGATTTGATACCGCCATTTGCTCGAACCGTTTCATGTCGTCATCAGATAAAGACAGTCTTGGGTTGGCAGTCAATAAGCGAAGTGAGTGTCCGATGAAAGGAGTCAGAACGGTAGTCACCCATCGGCAGAGGTTCGGCACTACTGTTTCCTGACCTATCCAGTTCACCTGGAAACACCTCGTTTGTATCGCTGGTCCTTCGAGTAGTCGATTGATGGCGAGGGCAAATGCACGCTCTCCCATGCTGTCCCCCAATCCGATGTCCTGGATGGTTGCAAGTGGTAGTTTGTCCAAGTTCAATGTGCACCGGCAATGACCTGCTCTGCGGCACCGTTCCACATTACTGTTCGCTGATAAGGAAGCTTTCATATTTTGATACAAGACACTGGCCAGCGTGCTTTGTACCCGCTGCCTTGGCAGGGAGTGCAATACGATAAGGTGTAAGTCCCGCTTGCAGTTCAGCAAGAGCTGCCTGAAGCTCGCTTCTTGTTCGACGGACGACGAGCTAGAGCACAGGCGTTCCAGGGGATCCAGGTACAGCCGTTGCGCTTTTTGCAAAGTCTCAACCGTGTTCTGCAGAACCTGGGGTGCCTGTACAATGGAGATCGTCTGTTGCCACGCACGGAACAGCGGAAGAACATGGGCGCGATAGTGAAGGCTGATGTCATTCTTGTACCAGGCTGTCAAGTCTTTGAGACTTGCCACCGCTCCACAGAGCATCTCAAACGCCTCCAACACATCTCGAGTGACTCGACTTTCCTGGTGGCGCGCATGAGACAGACTCAAGAAACGAGTAGCAGTACTCCACGCGCGTGCGTGAGTTACGTCGTGCTCCGAGGCTCGAGTGAACGAGCTGGGACCGCCAAAAGGCTGACCAGGTGAAGCTAAAACACCAATTACTGGAGTCGACTCGGGAGTAGGAGTGGTGAAATGAGCAGGTTCGAAGACTGACAGGAAAATATCGTCAGCAGACTGGCGTGCGCTGGTCAAAAGTGCCATTGAGTATGTTGCATCTGAACCAGACACTTTCGACGAATGCTACAGCCAGCTCCAGACTCTGGTCCATGTATATTCCATTGATGTGTTTGACGACGTGCGAATGTGCCTCTCTCGCACTAGCGTGTTACGGGAAGTCTGCTTGCGGCGCGCGGTCACATGTTACGGCTGCAGGCACATCACTGGCTTATGACGTCGGCAGCACCGAGCAGAGGCTTGGGCCAAGGAAACAATCGTCCACGCATGTCATTCGCACACTCCAACTACATTCTTCCACCACTTCCCACTCCCACGACACTGTGAGCTCTCCCAAACCTCATTTCGCCCTCCCTCTCGCCACTATCATCGATACCTCCAAAACATAGAGCATGTCGAAGCGAAACGGCGCCTCAAATGGTGTGGACAAGGCGGTCAAACAGACGGCCTCGGAGCCAGGTGAGTACATGTACATCGAGTGGTAGTGCTTGCAAACATTCCATAGCTAACCAGCCGTGTAGCACCCGACAAGCAGGCTCGCCTTCTCAATGATCCAAACCCAGGCCACTTCAGCATGGTTCGAGCCTACCATCTGGCTGATCTCATCACCTTGATGAACGGTTTCTGCGGCTTCATGTCCATTACATCCTCCATGCGCTACTGTATCGATCCGACCACCAAGACCTACTTGTGGGCTTCGCTCGTCTTGATGCCTTTGGGTCTATTCTTCGACTTCTTCGACGGAAAGGTCGCTCGATGGCGAGGCAAGAGCAGCTTGATGGGACAAGAGCTTGATTCATTGGCGGATTTGGTAAGTTGCGCGTTATGCGAAAGCAATATTTATATCACAGCCACTGACGCATGCTAGATCTCTTTTGGAGTCGCCCCAGCATCCTGCGCCTTCGCCATTGGTCTTCGCACTCCGCTCGATCAATTCCTTCTGACCTGCTTCGTTCTGTCCGGCCTTGCGAGACTCGCGCGGTTCAATGTTACCACGGGCAATGTCCCAAAGGATGCGACGGGAAAGGCGAAGTACTTCGAAGGCCTCCCGATCCCGACGAGCTTGACAATTGCTGGTTTGATGGGATTCTGGGCGTCGCGCGACTGGCTGCAAGCGAGCATTCCGTACGGCACGATTGGCAGTGGATTATTCGAGGTGCACCCGGTTGTGGGGTTGTTTTTGGCTCACGGATGCTGCATGGTGTCGAAGACGCTGCATGTTCCTAAGCCATAGAGCGGGCTGGCAGGACTTCAGTGTAGCAACGAGTTCAGTGTTATGATCAAGATCGACATGCAATGTCACAAAAGCAGCAGATACCCTAGATACGATGCAACTGGCGTGTTTTCCAACTCTTCCAACTCTACAAATCTATCGAACAGTCTGGACGTGAAGACATTTCGACTTTTACTACTTGATCTTTGGCAGTCGCTTGTAGTTTCAATCTCGATATGGGACAGCTCGCACGGCTTCTGTCTCCACTCTGGGTCGCTTGCATTCCGGCCACACTTCGTTATGCCTTGTGGAACTCTCGCCAAGAACGCAAAGTCCATCCGCCGAGCCCGGAGATTGGGATGCTGCAATGTACCAGACACCAGACGCAAACATCCATTTAAACAAACCATCTCACAAGCCCTTCATCTCAATGTTAGCGACCGCCAATAGGATACGACTGCATCGCCTGCAGTTCCCGTGTAAAGACTGCTATCTCAACCGCCAAGCATAGCATGTGCGTAAGCCACGAGGTTGTACTATGTCAAAACGAGTAGCAGTGGATTTCCTTATCTCTGCTGCGGCAGCTGCATCTATCTATCTATCAGCTATGCGCATCGCATGAAAATATCGCTATCGCGAGATGCGTGGCCCACGGTAAGTGACGGACATCAGATGGCTTGGCTGTTGCTCTTGCTATGTGTTTATATCTAGGCTGCTGTGCCAGGTGAAGTGGGAGGAGTTTTGAGATGTTTGTAACACGCCCCTCAGCAACGTGACTGTGGATATGGCAGAAACAAAGCGCGGGGGCGACATCGAGTCACAATCGTCAGACTTGACGGATGGCAAGACATCTCCCGCTGGCAAAGACAATCCTATCGTCACGGTGCAGGATGGAGAGGTCTACACCATCGATGCGGCCGCCGAACGCGCATTGGTATGGAAGTTCGACATCCGGATCTTACCTCTGCTGGCTGTCATGTATCTTTTCAACTCCCTCGACAAGACCAACCTGGGCAATGCGAAGACTGCCGGCCTCGAAACGGACCTGGGGATTGCGCACACTAACAAGTACAACATCCTGTTGTCCATCTTCTTTGTGCCGTATGTCCTGACGGCGCCGTTCCTGGGCATGATTGGGAAAATCTATGGACCCAGTAGAGTGCTGTAAGTTTGACATGGCCGGACTGAAATGGGGCAGCACACTTCATGGAGACATGCGCTGACACATAGTACAGACCATGCATGATGTTCGTCTTCGGCACAATGACCTTGCTCACCGTCGCAGCTTACACCTGGGGAGGCCTCGTCGCTCTCCGTTGGTTCTTGGGCATGGCAGAATCGGCCTTCTTCCCTCTCGTCATCTACTACCAAACACAATTCTACCGTCGTGGCGAGCTTGCCCGCCGTTTGGCCATCTTCTACGCTGCTCAGAACATTTCAGGTGCTTTTGGCGGTCTACTTGCGTACGGCGTATTCCAGATCCAAGGCGGCGCAATCTGGAGATGGAAATACCTCTTCGTCATCGAAGGCAGTCTTACAATGGCCATGGCCGTGGTCGCCTTCATATTCTTGCCACGTTCCGCGGCGCAAGCTAGATTCTTGACCGAAGAAGAAAAAAAGTTGGCGTTCCATCGGATCCAGATTGATAGCTCGGCTATTGTCGAGGAGAAGTTTCAACTCAAGGAGGCTGCCAAGGTCTTCAAACACTGGACGAGCTGGATGATCCTGGCCATCGAAATTTGTCTCGGCGTGCCCCTACAGTCTGTCAATCTGTTCCTCCCGTCCATTGTTGCAAGACTGGGTTATGGCACGGTGAAGACAAACCTATATACAGTGGTAAGTGTGACTAGGACGGGACGAAATAGCTAGGAGGAGTTCTAACTGTTAGCACAGGCTCCAAACGTCAGCGGTGCTGTGATGCTGTTGATCTTGGCCTTTGCGTCAGACTACACACGATGGCGGTTCCCGTTCGTCGCACTAGGCTTCCTCTTCACTTTCACTGGCATGTGCATCTATGCTGGCATCGACGTTGTACAGGACAAGCACGTGGCGTACTTTGCATGCTTCATGTAAGTTTGAAAGCCGGCGACTGCAATTTTGACCCTGAAAACATGCTAATATGATCTCAGCATGACCTGGGGCACGTCTGCGCCGAGCGTGCTACTCGATGTCCTATACAACAACAATATCGCCGACGAGAACCGACGTTTGTTCCTCACTTCTTTGGGTGTGCCGCTTGCCAACCTGATGGGTGTTGTGTCCTCCAACATCTTTCGCTCGCAGGATGCCCCTGGGTACATTCCGGCACTTGCTACTACGGCAGCATTCGGAGGGTTAGGGATGATCTTAACCTTGACTCTTGGCGGATATATGATCGTCGACAACAAACGGCGCGATCGTAAACAGGGTCGCAGGCTGCGGGCCCAAGACGTGCCAACAGAATTGTTGAAGGAGGGCCCGGCATCGTTGGACTTCAGATGGATGTACTGATCCGGTCAAGTAGCTCGAAATAGTGCCACAAAAGTCTTGATCTTATCCATCTACTCTTGGTCCCTGACAAGGTCTTCACAATCCACGTGTGGCGGCCCGTGACCGTACGGCCCTTCGTGCGTGAAGGCCAAATGTTGAGACCAGACTTGGATAGCAGGTCGTGGACGCTCAACGTTTACCTTTCTTCTTAGACTTGCCAGCAGTACCAGTTCCCACAGTTTTGATAGCAGCATGGCCATGGTCCTTGATGTGTTGATGGAGTCGAGTCTTGGAAGGAAAGGAAGCTTGGCATGTTGCGCAGGTATGAGATGATTCTGTCTCTTGTGAAGCGGCAGCGGCAGCGGCTCGCTTGGCTCGTTTCTGTGCTGCTTTGCCCATCTTCGGTTGTGCGGTCTCTGTTTCGACAACATCGTTTGCTTCAGTGCTCGATGGTTGCGGTACTTCGTCGAGGCTGGTGTTCTGTAATCGAGCTCGCACTTTCTCCGCGGATTCATATTCGTCGTCGTCTTCATCATCGTTGTCGCTCTCTGAGGTGAGTTGATCGTCATCCTTGGAGTGCTGTACTGGATCTAAAGGTTGATCTTCCTCGACCTGCTGAGCAACGGTCTCAGCATCTGCGATGTCCGAGGCATCACTCAACGCATTCCCGTTCTCTAACGACTCTTCAGGTGGCGGGTCGATGTCCTCAGCTGCAATAGGAATGACTTCAGGCACATCACTTTCGTCGTAGACTTCAGGAGTGGCGGCTCCGCTCGCTGCATGGTCCAGGTCCAGGTTCGCGTTCTCCTTCCTCATTTTCTTCTGCAGAGCGTACAATGCTTTCTGATGCTTCTTGCTCTTCTCATGGGCCTCCCATTGTCGCTCGCTTTTGAACTCCTTATTACATGCTACACATTCGAAAATGTGGATTTCGATCTCCTCTTCACTACTCTCCTCCAATTCCTCGGGATCACGGATTTTGGTCCACTCTGGTACTTCTTGGTTCCACTTCGCTTCGTTAGCGGCTCTCGCTCGAGCAGCTTGAGCGGCTGCTGCATCACGTAGCGTCTTCTGTCGTTCTTCTTCGGTCTGAGTGGAAGGCACGTAACGAGGATCACGTTTCCGCACAAATGCCACCAGCGACCTCACAGCATCGTTGAACTCTCGGATACCGTCTTGCCTGAACTTCTTGTTTTCTTGCTCCATTCGTCTTCGATACCATCTATCTGGTGCCTCTGACAGGCGATATTTATCTTTCCATGCGAAGGTCTTGACGGTGGAGAAGCTCGACCACGCAGCATAGAAGCGCTTGACAACATCATCGTATGCATCATCTTTGTGGCCGAAACTTGGATAGTCTAAAGCTTCAGTGCCCTCCCAGTTCGCAGCAATTGCCTCTTCCTTCGCCAATCCTTCGAACGCCTCTCTCAAGTAGCCGAAGAAGCCGGATGGTGAATCTGAGAACTCTACGTTGCTGTTGAATTTCCTCACCATTCGTGCCAGGTCGTCTGCCGTTGTGATACGGACATTCTCGTAGGTAGGTACACCATCCTCGCCGCCAATATCGTCGTCGCCACGCAGGATGGCAGTTTCATGACTGTCGTACCAGGCTCGCTCCTGAGGGTCTGAAAGCACCTCATACGCTGCTTGCACCTCAGCGAATACCTTGGTGGCTGTCTCCTCGTTCCCGTAGTTGCGGTCCGGATGCAATTCGAGTGCCTTTCGCCGATATGCTTTCTTGATCTCATCCTCGGTGGCCTGTCTTTGCAAGCCTAGCAATTCATAGTATGAAGTTTTGATCCCGGACGAGGCTGTCGTGTCCTGGTTTGTAGATTGACCGGCACCCATTGTACCTAGATGTACTGCTTCGTACTCGAGCACGCCTTTGCACAAGTCAATCAATCTATTGAGACGCACTCACCCAGCGTGTTCAAACGCCGATGCTTTACGTAGGGGCTATAGGTAGAGCAATGATTGCCGACCACGAACACGGCTGAGATGCTGATTGTTACGGTTCTGAGTGATTCCAGCTCGACGCCACCACCCGCCACCAGCTAGACGAGGCATGGCGATGCGCAACGATGACATATGACTCGCAGGCCGAAATTTCGATGCATGATCGTGGGGAAAACTCATACGCCGTCGGCGCTGTGATTGGTGCATCGGCCGCGGTGAAACGTCGGACAAGACGACGACAATAGCAAGAGGTCGCGTGTTCGCCTGCCGTGATCAGACGCGGTAGAGTATATAGGTCACCATGACCCACCACTCACGAGAGCGCCTGCGACCACGATCTCATAATTGAACTAGTATACCTACTACCATATCTGCCCCGAGCAAGTAGGAAACAATTTAAGTCTACTCCGACAAATAACATAAGTACTGCGATTGTCCGTTTCTGATGGTCACACACCCCTGAGTCCACCTATCGACGATGAAGTTTGGCCACGAATATGAGCAGCAACTGGTAAGCCAAGGCTTCCCGGAGCAATGGCTGGACTCTGCCATCGACTACAAGTATCTAAAGAAATGCATCAAACGAGTCCATTCGGAACTTGAGGAAATCGGTCTCGACGAGCATACACTAAACCAATTAACGGAGTGGGTTGGCGAGCCACAACTGACGACTGCTTCGCGAAAAGACAAGCATGAGTTCTATTCGGCAACCGAGCCTGGACTCTCATCCATCACCGAGGAATTCTGTCCGCAACTGCGAGTGTTGGTCGATGGCAAGACTGGAGCGCCTCTCGACGCCACTTTGACCCCGGAAACCAAGGCGGCGCTGAAGAGACTGGCCCAGTCGGAAATGATCACGGCTGGTCGACGCGAGCATCTCGGTGATCGTGTTCATGCGCTTGATCGAGCTCAGAGGGTAGGAGATGACGACAGCGTCAAGTCACGACAGAACTCTCTTGCGGAACCGACACCAGAAGATGCGAAATGGGTGCAGCTTCCTTTGACTTCGGCGAAGAACTTCTTTGACCTGCTCGAGCCCAAGCTACAGGAACTGGACGCCCTTCGCGATGTGGAAACCAACAAACTAGAGGATGACATCCTGGACCTTGGCGACGCAGTGGAGAATGTCATCGAGCCTGTTCGCGAGGGTTTCGAGGCCAAGCGCGACATGAGTTACCGCGACCTGTACTTCTGGCGAGAAATGTTCCGGCTGTACATGGAGAATCCGATCTTTTACTCGGACACCGAGCAAAACCGGGGCGCCTTAACCTTCCTCGAAGCGAAGAAGCGACTCGAAGCTTACGACACACAGCTTCGCACGACCGGTCTCATGGCGAAGATGAAGACCCCGCAAGCGCGGAATGCCGCGAAGCGATTCCTCGACCTCAACGTGGACATCCTCAAGATCATGCACTTCCAAGAAATGAACGCGCGCGCCATGACCAAGATCTTGAAGAAGTTCGACAAGCAGACCCACCTGGAAGGCCAACTGTTCCTCAAGAACCTGCGCGACAAATACCCGGGCCTCCTCCCCACCAACCCGAAGCGCATCGGCGCCGGCGGCTTCGCCAACTCGATCGCCCGCGACATGTACGCCGAGATCGGGTCCAAGGTGTTGTCGATCGTGCCGCAGGTCGACGACTGGGACTGCCCGGTGTGCTACTCGATGGCGTGGCGGCCCGTCAGCCTGGGCTGCTGCCGGTCGCGCTTCTGCATCCGCTGCGTGATCAAGATGCAGGACGAGGGCATGACGCGCTGCCCGTGCTGCAACAGCGCGACGGTCATGCAGGCCGACGGCCGCCACATCGACTTCGACGCCATGGACTTCCTCGAGAAGTACTTTCCGCTCGAGGTCAAGAAGCGGCAGAAGGAGAACGAGCGCGCGCAGCTCGTGCGCGAGTACGGCGAGGAATTCACCCGTCCGGCGTGTGCGGTCATGTAATGATCCCATACCGACTTTCCTCCCTCTCCTGCGCAACTTCGCACAATGAAGCCCATTTTCAAACTGCGCAGATGAGCGCTCTGCTCACGTTTTCGCCACTACGCATGAACGACACCGGCAATGTAACGACCAACCATGATTGAACGACTCACCACGACTTCCATATCTCCCCGTACCCTGCAGACGATTTACCACTTCTTTTCTCATCCTGGAGCAAAACTACTCGGTGGCGATTTGCTTCGCATGTTTACTGTTCAAATACCCCGCAGACATCATATCACGTTCCGGCATCGAGAGCATTCTCAGCGGAGCACATTGGATATGTGCCCATTTCGTCATGTCGGTCGTGCGCTGCCAGCACGCACGATCACATCTGATTGTATGTATGTATAAGGATATAGGCAGATCAGAAGAAGAAACATCAAGCACATCACTGTCCCAAGTCATTGAGTGCACTTATCGTTGCCGTGATTTAGAATGCTCCGATAAGATGCACTGCACCCTCCTATTCATCTCTGTCTATCGTCCACCATACTGGAAACCACCTTCGAGATTCTTTCGACCTTCCAGCATCGGACCTCCGAATTCACGCGCTGCAAAAGGGGGAAAGGGCAAAGTGATAAGTCTCGCTCGTGTACATTTTCTTGTAATGTTTCATAGCGAGGAGAAGTTGATGTCAAGAGACGCCTGTGCCTCGCTGCCATTACGACCGTATGTCGATCTGAGCGAGACATGTGTGTGAAGAGCATGAGTGCTGAAGACGGAGGTATTCACGTCGATTGCAACGTGATGCTTCAGGGTGACAGATCCTGCAAATACGCGACGTAGGGCGT
This sequence comes from Microcyclospora pomicola, assembly GCA_002786065.1. Lineage (NCBI taxonomy): Eukaryota > Fungi > Ascomycota > Dothideomycetes > Capnodiales > Microcyclospora > Microcyclospora pomicola. Next base: position 967,596 of record NHNY01000005.1, on the reverse strand, counting down.
CTTGCAGTAATCTAAACATTCACATGTCAGTGGATGGCATGACAGCATAGACAGCATAGACAGCATTGTAGACATCAGACGACAACGCTTCCAATATGTGCATTTATTGACACAAAAGGGGTGTGTGAGCCTCTACAGCAGCACAGAGGTTCAAATGATGAAGGTCCACGGTGATACCAGGTTCATGCCGAACTACGTATGGTCACCATGCTAGGACATTACGCGCTAGCGATTTGCGTGTAGTTCGGATGCGTTGTTGCGGATCGATCGACCACAGTGCTCGCTTATCTTTGGAGTGTGATGGTGATGAAGTTTGCAGGATATGATGTATTGATCATCGACCATGGGCAATGAGATAGCTTGACGTCAAAGAGCGATCGGGATACGGGTATCGACATGGTGGTTGGACCCAGAGATGGCGATGAGCTCAAGTCACATCATAGATAAGTGCGCGCATTGAGGAGGGTCTGCGACATGAACGTGACTAGATCGTTGGGTGTGCGTCTCAATGCTCACCTAGGTAAGGTAGTAAGGGTTCGTCATGATCTACGACGGAAATGCATAGACTCGCATACATTAATATAGTGCAACTCTCCCACTAGATACGTACACACATCTCCGGATGGAGTCGATGATGCGCTCCGTTTCGAGCATGTTGAAGCACCTGCGGAAGGTCGAGACCATGGGGATGTGCGCTATGCATGGGGAAAGCGGATGAACGGCACTGGTCTGGAGGTCGAGATCGAGCGCTATCGGAGAATTGTTGGTCGCGTCAGTATGCAATAGTATCGTAGTGGGGTGAATGATCTGCGGGAAAGACATCATACAAAGCTCTCCAGCGCTGTAGGGCCGATGGAACTGTCAAAACGAGATTCATTGCTTGCATGTCACATGTTGGGAGATCTTGGTGGACTCATACGAGCAGATGCCCGCGAGACCGAACTGAGAAGAACGAGTGGACTTGATGTGCGGCATTATTGTCAACAGGCATGTGACCCGATCGAGCAGACATTTGAGATCATGACGGTGGGTTGATCTTGGGGAGATCCTCACAAGACGCGTTCTCAACCGATTGCTTCCCCTCGGGCAGTGGTGTGCGACCTGATGTTGCGCATATCGTTCACGCCATCAAAAATGCCCGGGAGATGTTCGAGCAAAACCTGAGCGGGATGTCACGACGAACGAATCCCGGCAAGGGATAGCAACATTCGGATCGTGCTTTTGGCAGTCAGACATCGAGTGAGACCTTAAGATCAGCATCGCTTGAAGCCGAGGGAGATGTGGTGATTTTATAAAATTAACACCCGTCGGTGGCTTGAGTTAGAGCATCGGAGGGCGAGCCAGTCAGCACTGAATTCTCCACACGCGGTCGCAGTTGTGCTCGGATCTGTGTCTCGATGGTCATCCCACTCAAGACGCAGTATCTTGGCGATTCGAGTCCTGGATGAGTGCGTGGCTACCTGAGCAGCAGAGATCCATGCACTGTAGCCTGATGGAGGACGACGGAAGCATGCTGATCCCTTGGCGATGCTGAAGAGCTGTCGACAGCAATAGCAACAGTATAGGTGGAGTGCAGCCCGAAGGTCAAGGGAACTTCTCAACCCCAAAGAGGCCCAGTCTTTAGCGTTTGATGTGCGGCTACACGCCCGAGCGATTGGTAAACCCTGAATGTGCATCGAGTGCATGTGCCGATGTCTGGATGGCAGCCGCAGATCCGATCTTTGCGGCGATATGCACGCGAGAGTCAGATCGTGACCCGCAGCAGGGCGCGTCACAGGCCCTGGCCCATCGTGGAATCTGCAGCTTGACCCTTCTTCAGACGTCTGAGTCGATGAAAGTGGTGATGAGCATCTACCAGCCGAGAGGTGTTGGGAGCGGTCGCGTCATCTCGGCTGAGGGAGTGTGAACGCTCGCGATCGACGATACGTACACAACTAGCAACATGGATGTCACCGACTCTCAGCATGTGGCTCCCGAACAATCATCATTTGGCAGCAGGCTCTGCAACTGTCGCGCTATATGTCCATGCACGGCGCTGTTGCCAATTTCGTGCCAGCAGCAAATTAGACCGTGGGCGGTGTCGCGTGCGAGCAAGCCGACAAGGAAGAATGCGTGATGGTTTACGTGGTGACAATCATAAGCGGGACCACGTGGTGAGCCTCCGCGCGGACAAGTCTAGAGATGGCAGCAGCGCGTGCATGACAATGCAGAGTTCGACGACCCGGTTGTTGACGAGTGCAGAGATTTCGCATCCTAGTCAGAGGCGATGGCCAAGCAGAAACGCCTCGCGGGGCTTCAGCAGGCGTGAACCATGCAACAGAAGGGCGCAACGCAACAGGTCGTGGATCTGGACAAGTCCGGACGATGGAGGGTGAGATGGGGCACGGCGAGGATTTGCACAAGCCGAAAACGTGCGTGGATGGGCGACTGTGGTTGGCTGGCTGGACGTCACTTCATCGGCGAGGAATGTCTGGGGTGCGAGCGAGGACAGGCGCAGATTCAGGCGCAAAAAGTCTAATGGCGGGGCCCCGAGTCAGATCCAATCGATGCACACCTCTCTCCACGCGTGCATCGCACAGAGGCCCCACTGCCTGATCGAGACACTCGTGTGCGCGGTCAACGCCTTGGGGGAGCCCGCAGTGCTGTGCCACCAGCCTGTACAGTACTGTAGCGTCACTTCCGCGGACATCATGTGGCATCCATGGTCGACGGAAAGCATGCTGAAGCAACAAGAGGTTGCGGTCTCTACTCGGCGTGTAGACCTGCCAAAGCTGCGGTACAGACAGGGACAGCATTCCATATACTGTACTGTAAGTACATGAATGCGACTATAATAGGTTGCCGGGCTGCCGCCGTGGGATGAATATGCTACCGACCCGTGGGACCGAGCCCTCTTACAGCGCTCTGATATTCAGTCAGCTCCACCCGTCCGGACGTGATTGGCCGCGCGCGGAGATGGGCGCGGTGGCATGACAACATGCGAAGAGCGAGCGTGGGTGCGTGTCGGGCGAGGATGCTGCACATCCAGACGACAGTGGTAGCGGCAGTCGGCCGAACGCAATTTTTCAACATGTCGTCGCCGTCTCGTAGCTTTGCTAGCGGCGGGCGGCTAGCGAGCTCGTGAAAGACACTCGGCCAGGGTGCGTCGAGGCTCCGGTCGGCGGGTCCAGACGTGGTGCGGTCGTGTCCGGTCGTCGTCGGTGCTGCTCCCACGTTGCTCGATACTGCTCGTGCCATTGGCTGTCCACAGACGCAGCTCGACCGTGCAGGGAGCGTGCCCGTCTAGAAGGCGCCTGGAAGTCGACCCTAGTCGCACGACCTTCGCTTGGCACTGCCGAGCTGCTGCTCAGTCGCGTCTTGATAAAGCTGCCTCCTCCCCTAGCCCATGCTCGTTTGTCGAAGTCAAGTCCAGTCAAGTCCTCTCCAAGACCTGCTTCTCTTCTTGGCGACTGCTCTCATCCCTTCCCCTCCCTTGGACGCCGCACCCTCCCACCGTCCAGCAGCATGGCCGCCCGAACTGCCGGAGGCAACGCTGCCTTCCACAACTTCCACAACGACTATGCTCACATCGCCGACCCCAACGAGCGCCGTCGTCTCGCGCTCGCGGAGATCGACAAGGCTCCCTTCGGCTGGTACCACATCCGCGCCATCGCCGTCGCCGGTATCGGTTTCTTCACCGACGCCTACGACATCTTCGCCATTGGTTTGGTGACTTCCATGTTGGGTGTCGTGTACTGGCACGACGCCACCACCAAGCCCGGTGTGATCCCCCAGAACTCCAGCACCGCCATCAAGGTCGCGACTTCTGGTGGTACCGTCCTCGGTCAGGTCGGTTTCGGTGCGTTGGCCGACATTGTCGGTCGTAAGCGCATGTACGGTCTCGAGCTCATCCTCATCATCTTCGCAACTCTCGCCCAATCGCTCTCCTCCGACTCGCCCAGCATCTCCATCGTTGGTGTCATCATCTTCTGGCGTGTTCTCATGGGTATCGGTATTGGTGGTGGTGAGTAAACAAGCGAGCCCCCAACCCATGTCCACATTCACTGACTCGCCCCGCCGCGCAGACTACCCTCTGTCTTCCATCATCACCTCCGAGTTCGCCACCACCAAATGGCGAGGTGCCATGATGGGTGCTGTGTTCGCCATGCAAGGTCTTGGACAGTTCGGTGCCGGTATCATCACTCTTATCGTCACTGCTGGCTTCCAAGGCTCTCTGTCGTTGGGCGTCAAGACCGGATCCACCGCGGCCGGCTCTGCCGCGGCCAACTGCGGTGGTGAGTGTGGTGTCGCCGTGGACAAGATGTGGCGTGTGATCATCGGGTTCGGTGCCGTCCCTGGCTGCATCGCCCTCTACTACCGCCTCACCATCCCCGAGACTCCTCGTTACACCTTCGATGTGTCCCGCGATATCGTCAAGGGTGGTTCCGACGTCAAGGCCTACCTCTCCGGCGCCCCCGAGGGTGTCCCCGACGAGATCTCCCGTGCCCAGGCCATGCGCGAGACTGCTCCTCAAATCACCGTCCCCCAAGCTTCGTTCCGCGACTTCTTCAGCCACTACAGCCAGTGGAAGTACGGCAAGGTCCTGCTCGGCACGGCTGGCTCCTGGTTCCTGCTCGATGTCGCCTTCTACGGTATTGGTTTGAACAGCCCCGTCATCCTCGCGGCCATCGGCTACTCCGGCGGTAGCAACATGTACGAAATCTACTACCGCACCGCCGTCGGCAACCTGATCCTCGTCTGCGCCGGTGCCATCCCTGGTTACTGGGTCACCGTGGCTCTCGTCGACACCGTCGGTCGCAAGCCCATCCAGCTCATGGGTTTCGTCATGCTCACCTTCTTCCTCTGCCTCATGGGTTTCGGTTACGATGTCATCGGCACCAAGGGTCTGCTCGCCTGCTACGTCCTGACCAACTTCTTCTTCAACTTCGGCCCCAACGCCACCACCTTCATCGTGCCCGGCGAGTGCTTCCCCACCCGCTACCGATCGACCTCGCACGGTCTGTCGGCCGCCTCGGGCAAGGTCGGCGCCATCATCGCCCAGGTCCTCATCGGTCCGCTCAGCATCCGCGGCGCCGCCCCCGGCGCCACCGGTGCCGCCGCCACCCCCTTTCTCAAGCACGTCCTCGAGATCTTCGCCCTCTTCATGTTGTGCGGTGTCTTCACCACCCTCCTCATCCCCGAGACCAAGCGCCTCACCCTCGAGCAGCTCGCCGGCGAGGTCCCCGGCACCCCCCAGTACGACCCGCGCCTCTCCGGCCGTGCCAACCTCCAGCACGACAGCGACGAGCCTTCCTCCCACGGCGAGAAGGGTGACATGGTATGAAGTGGGAACTCGGAGAAAGAGATGTAGATCCGCGACGCACGAACGAATATATACTCTTGTAAACCTCTTTTTGCCCTCTCGCTTCGTAATTTTATACCATACCCTCTAGCTATCTCGAAATATCACTTTCTATCTACTCACACATGTGCCATGTCTCAATACATATCTCGTCCCATTGATGTGATATACAAGAACCATGCCGGGATGAAACCGTCGTGAAACTCGTCATGGTTTGCTGACGATAAGTGACAGTCACGCGCTGATGTGCGAGACCATACGCGCCATCTGGTTCCTGAGAGCATCCTCTCAAACTTCTTACACAACTACCCTCCTCCGCCTTGAAACCATGCAGACCATGTGTACTTGCTAAAGTCGAAACAGCACCTTCAACTTTCCAGACCGACATCCTACCCCGTCATATCGCCATTTCGTCATAACGTCGTATCGTCCTGTTTCATTTCCAATAAAGATGATAGACCTTTCGGATCCTCATTGTGTTCAATCCTACAAGCTTACGGATGTACGTGACGGCATCTGAGGTTCATGGAAAGTAGAGTTCATTGATTCATGATGATGGTCTAGGGTGGATATCCTGCCTGGCGACCAGTGCTTCATTACCTGATCGTTGTATCTGTAGTGTCACTCATGCATTCTTCCCTACACGCACTGCCTGATCACAGCCTCGCCTCAGCTGAACGACACCAGTCTCAATACGTCCTGCCACAGCCTCATCGTCACAGCTTCCCACCGCGACTCCTCTACTGCCCCGGGCCCTAGGACGAGCTCATGGTGTTATGCCGGAGGAACTCCTCGACCTGCGCCGGTGCCATGCCGTCGATTTCAGGATCCTCCTTCTTCGCCGGCGGCTCGGGCTCGGGCTCGTCTTTCTTGCCTCCCAAGCCCACCACGCCCATGACGGTGGACACGCCTTGGGTTGCGATGGTCTGCGCTTGGCCCACCACGGCTTGTGCTTGCTCGATGATGGTGGGTTGGGGCTCTTCGGTGTGGACAGGGTACTCCTTCGGCGCCTGGCCGACTGTAGTGGGCTCCATAACGTACGACTTCTCCCCTTGTCCATCAACTCGGGTCTCTGGTGAGCCGTCCCCGAGAACGCCGTCGGCATGTGTGCCTTGTTGTTGCTCGAGCCTTGTCGCACTTGTGCCTTGCCGCGAATCGATTGGCGGGCTGGCGATCTCGTTCTTGTGATCTACGTATGGAACCGTATATGCGCCTGTACGACTCGTGTCTGGCGAAGCTGATTCAGCACTTCTGGCAGCACTGTCTTCTGGGGCGACCGGTGCGATCGGCTGAGCTGCCGGAGCGGCGGGCGCCTGTGCTGCGGCAGCTCCACTGGCCAATGTGGGAGCAGCAAGTGCTGACGTTGTCCTCCCGGGCGATAGAGCTAGTTTCGCAACTCCAGCCTCGGGATGCAGTGTGGCTATGACCCGATTCCGCTGTACCCCATTTTCTGTGCCGACCACTTTTGCCGTGAGATCACCGTTCTCAGCATACTGCCACCTAATCGGTCCTTTGGGAAGTGTACGATGACCTTTCGCGTTCACCTCTTCCTCCCAACGTAGCTTGTCGGCGATCGCAGGCTCGAGAAGTGGTAGGTCGCCAAACTTCCAATCCAGATTTCCTCCGTATTTCTTCGGGACATTGTCCATGTCAAGGAACTTCGACAATGTAGGCACCATTTCTTTCTCGGAAAGGATGAAGATTTTTGACTAGCGCAGACAAGACATGTCAGTGTTAGATGACGAGCATATGTAAGGCACAGCTAACATACCACTGTGATCGGGTCGAACCATTTCTGCACCCATTGCCAAACGGTCGGGAAAAAGCTGGGTGCGCCAACCACAAATATCCTGTCCAGAGTCTCGGGGTAGTGAGCAGAGGCTAATGTACTCGCATCGCCCATGTGGTTCTTCAGGTTCCAGAACTTGGTAAGTCCCACCTTGGAGATGTCGACCAGGTTACTGCTCTGTGAGATTGGAGTTTCGTTGTGCTCTCGATCGGGTATGGCGGAGCACAGTGGTAGAACGAATCGGCACAAATTCTCGTAAAGAGCAAAAAGTCGCAACAGTCGAGGAGGGACGTCTGTCGAAGAAGTCTTCTTTGAGCCATCTTTCGCCTTGTCTTGCGCGGCGATAGCTTTAGTCTCAATCGCATTGACTTCGAAGACGTAAAATGGAATGCCACGCTTGTCGCGTCGACCGGTCCATTGTGGGTACAACCGCCGTGTCTCGTCGTACTCGTCGATGTCTATCGTCTCATAAAGATTGTCTAGCTTGTTCTGCTTACGCCAATCCTCCGTGTCTTTGAACTGGGCGAATGCGTCTTGGGGTATGAACTTGCGCGCTCGCAAGTATCGCAGCATGGTCTCATTGTCGTGGGTCGCCTTGGTTCCCTGCTCCGGATTCCCAGGGTTGTAGTAGCCTTTCTCCTGGCATAACTTCTTGAAGCTTTCGAGAGCCGCTCGCTGGTTGTCGGTGATGTGCCCTTCGTGTCCAGTCGGCCACTGCGACGTAAAGCAAGACAAACGTTCAGTGAACCGTACGGACTCCGTGACACAGACTTCAGGTAATTGCACCTACTTGATAAGACTCGGTTCGCTTCAAGTCGCCGCCATTTGGTCGTGGTGGTTTACTCATGTTGGCTCGGTAGGAACTAAGGTTACTTGTGCAACTGGGTGCGAGGAGTCGTGAGATGTGCAATAAAGATACCTACAAGATCGATGTCATGTACTCTAAGGATATCGCAGGAGAAAAGGACACGACGAGCACTGTAAAACAGCAGTATTGCTGGGAGGAGAACCCAATTAAGAGTCTGTCTCGGCGCATGTTGTCATATCATCACGGACGGACTCGGCATTATGACGGGAGCTGAAAGCCCGCGGTGATCACTTACATAATCACATTGATGGCGCGAGTGCCACTTTGCGCAAGACGTCATTATCAACAGTGCATGCGCTGCACGTGCAGCATACAACATTGAAGTGTGCTTAATATGATATTCTGACAATCGGCAGTATCTATGGCCATGCAACTATTGCCTCATAGTCAATCAACACCATGATCCATAGCCTGCAGCATCCTAGGGAACACCGCACAGGAACGTAAGATCAGTCGCTTGCTAGGAGCTCCAACATGGACCACTCTCCACTCTCACCACTACCTGATGAGCTCCTCGAAGCCATTGTATATTATCTGCCACCTGTCGACACCCTTGCCTTTGGAAGCACCTGCAGACGATGTAATCGAATCACCTACGAACCGCTGGTATGGCGTCGGCACTGTCTTCAGAGCTGGCGGTATTGGCATTCCGAGCACGACCTGGCCGATAAATTATCACGCCCGCCAGCTCAGACCAGGTGGCAGGCCTTGTATAATCAGCGCACCTTGACAGACAGGAAGGTAAAAGAGGTATTCGACGATTTGCTGCTCACTCAAAAAGGGAGAATCACCAAATCTGAAGTCTTAGCAACGATAGGATACGATGCGAAGGATGCATTGCTGAAGGTCAAGAACAAGACACCAGATGAAGCTGAGGATGTGCTGGCAAGAAGATACTATGCCACAAGCGTGCTCGGTCAGATCCATCGAGCACTCGCGCTTGAGAAGTGGCAGCGGTTACAGGACCAGCGAATGGTACGGCTGGAAGAGGTCCTAGGTGCTTACGATTTGTTTGTTCTCGATGGCAAGCACAGGGATTTGGACGACCTCGACCGAGAGCTAGATCGCATCGCAGCTGCTGTCCGCAATCAAGATCCAGCTTTCGACCAGTCCACCATCCGTCAGAAGTCCCTCAAGATTGCCGAGTGGCTGAGATCGGAACGCCTTGTTGGTAATCCCAGTGAGGCCGACTACCACGCTCTGCGCAACAACTTCATCAGCATTGCTCTGTTCGACGAACCACACACATCCCTTCCGCTTCAATCTGTGGCGATATTCTGCGCTGTGGCAAGACGACTGGGTGTTAATGCCAAACCATCAAACTATCCACATCACGTACACGCCATCATCGAGGCCCCTCCAGGTATTAGTCTTGACGGTGCTGATCACTCAACAGATGAGCCGGATGCGATGCATATGGACCCATGGCGGTCGTCTCATGAAGTTCCGCGCGAACAGCTCACTACACGTCTGCGCCAGATGGGTGCTCCAGAAGCTCAGATGGCTTATCACCTCGGTCCGACTTCCAACCTGGAAATCGCAATGCGCACAACTCGCAACATCATGAATAGTGTGCAAGAAGCGCGAGATCGGCAAAGAGGAGCTGTCCGCCGGCCAGCCTACCCAGATGTCGAGAACTCTTGGTACGGCATGTTGTGGTCCATGCTTATGCTTGCCGACAAAGGAGATGCAGCTCTACCCAAACGCCGGCAATGCTTGCCATACCTCCTTCGACACTACGAAGTCGAGCACCCCGAAGACCTGAACCTGATCGAGTCGTACATCGTCCCCATGTTCGCATTCAGACCCGACGTTCAGCACGAACACAGCGTCCTCCTCGACATCATTACCCATGCGCGCAAAGCTGATCAAAACGCGCGGCCCCCGAACCCACGCCCAAGTCCTCAACAGTTACGCTCCGGCATCCTTCCGATACCTGGACAAGGCGGCGTAGCGTACAAGATTGGCACGTACTTCCGACACAAGCGCTATGGCTACGATGGCATCATCGTCGGCTGGGACACCAAATGCCGCGAAGACCCGCAATGGATCCAGCAGATGCGCGTCGACGAGCTCCCGCGCGGTCGCGAGCAGCCTTTCTACAACGTCGTGTCAGTATTCTACAAGATTGTTTGCTTTGATGTCGATGATGCTGACCGGGTGGGAAATGGTAGTGCCGATGACAAGAGCACTCGATACGTCGCCGAGGAGAACATCGAGCCCTATGAACTGGGTGCCGTGCCCGGGGAGGTCTTGATGGGGGTCGCGGGCAAGTGGTTCAAGCGGTGGAATGGCGAGACGGGGATGTTCGTGAGTAACATTCGCGATGAGTATCCTGATGATTGAAGTGGTGGAGTGTTGAGTAGCAAAGCTTGGTTTTCCCTACGACTATGGTTGTTTGAGCCTGGGAATGTAAGTGAATTATTACACCTAAGGACTTTGGTTCAATCAAGGCAGTGGCAACACGAGCCGTCACGTTCCATTGCGTACTGTTTCTACTAGCTGTCGTGGGTGCCGTAACCATACACTGTTGCTTCAAAGCTCAGCATAAAGCCTGCTAATCTACCGCACTCCGAGACACGTTCATCATCACCATTAGCCTTCCCCAGCATATCAAGTGCCCAAAACACTACTCCACTGCCTTCATCTGTCCACCACTCTATCATGCTTCGGCTCCGTCCCCCCGTTACGGAAGACCGTCCCCGGTCGCCGATCGAAAGGACACCAGCTGACCGGCCGCATCTCGAAGAACAGCATACACTGGAAGAAGTGGCTCTGCAGCGCGTCGAGCGTATACACCCAAGACATGACGAAGCCGACAGGATGTTCAGGGATCGTGCGGTTCGCAGCACCCAAGGGCCCACAGCCGGTCGCAGTGCCCTCGGCCAATGCGCGAATATGCGCTCGCGCGCCCTTGAGGTCGTCGGGCGTGGCGAACAGCACGGTCTTGTTGCGCGGGAGTTGGGCGAGATCGGGCACGATCCAGTTCGCGGGCTCGGTGGCGCTGATGTCGCGCATGAGGATGCATTGGATTTGGTCGGGATGTTCGTGAGCCAGGCGCGAGTATGCAGAGATGGTGCTCCCTGTCGATGTGTCGCCGATCAGGATGTAGGTACGGTTGGGAAACATGGTGAGAGTCTGCTTCAGGTTGGTGTAGCGAGGACTCCTCAATAGGTCGAGGAAAGACCAGGCTCGGAAGTCGAAGGTGCCGCGTGGATAGAATTGGCTGATGCCATCGATGTCGATTTTGCCGGCGGCACGGTCGGGGGTGTCGGAGACGTAGTGAAATTGGATATGTGGTGTGGCACGGCACCATGATCTCAGAATCGAGGGCATGTTCAACCATGGCTGGAGGGGAGAGAGGAAGGTGGACTGGAGCATTGCGTACGGATCCCATATCTCCGTCGGACGAAGTACATCGTCAATGTCCGAAATTATAGTGAGACCTGTGGGAGGCACTAGGAGAACTTCTAGGCGTTGCTTGTCGACCTTACCTTTTGTGCTGAAGCCAGCGACGTCAAGCTCAAGAGTCTTGCTAGAATGAGATGTTGCGACTCCAGACCCGCAACAGTCACGCTGCGGACTTGTACGAGGATATGAACCTGGAGCTAGGACAGGACTAGCAGTTACCAACCCTTTCGCTGCAAAGTGCCCTCTACTGTCCGTACGGCGCGAGAGTGGAATGATTTGTGTGCCACGTTCCAGCCATAGCGTGACATGATTTGCAGCATGATGTAGCCACTCCATGGAAAGAAAGGTGTCGTGGTGCCGCCCATCGTCGGGCATGGCCCATCCAAAAGCCATCATGAAGACATTGAGCAGGGCGAACGTCCTTGTTTGCGAATCAGTCTCGCATCTCGGATGAATGCTGGCGAAGCCCTCCACGTACACCAGCACGGTATCGTTCGGGAGTATGGCTGCTGGTTGTGGATAAACCAAAAGCGAGATGAGCCGAGTAGGCTCCGGGGATGCCAGTTCGCAGACGGGGCTGATTAATGCTGTTCTCAACGAGTCTCTGAAATCCATGATCTCATTGTAGACCAGATCGTATATCGAATCGGTCTCGTCGATAGAAGTAGCTGCAGCAATGCCATGGTCGGAATGATTATACATGGCCGCAAGCAGGAAGCAGGCCAGACGTAGCAGTCTCATGCCGTATGAGCGAAGGATCCGCCGCAATTGTCAAACAGTGAGCACAATCGACCAGGAATTGGGTTAGCGAGATATACCAGGTTTCCAGATGCCACCATTGTTGAAGTGGTGCTGACCGAAGCTGCCCTTTCCTCCCCTGTAATGCTTCATAAGCACCTTCGAATTGAGCCTCGACGTAGACTTCACTATTACTGCGGTGATAACGGAAGCCGTGACACCGCTCATTCCAGCTCAAACTTGCCAAAGAACACACAGATCGCTTTACTCGCGCCATGTACGCAGTAGTGGATCGTCTTAAGCTTCTCCCCCGGCTTCGCAAGCCTCGCGACCTGTCGCAGATCTGATGTACGCGGCAGATACAACACCACAGTATCGCATGCGGCCGCAAACGCATCATGCAGCACTTTGAGCGAGTACGGCTCCATGACGCTCAGATCGAACACTTCAGAATCCGAGTATGCCGGACCTAGGACGTGGCAAACACATCAGCGTCACGCTTTCCGCCATCGAACGATCAGAATCAACTCACCTCCCCACGGCGGGCTGCCGAAGATGACCGCCTTACGCGCCACCGTCTTCAGCCGCGTGCGCAACTGCTCGAACACATCGCCCTCAACCCACCAGATCTGCTTCGCAACGCCGTAGATCTCGGCGTTGTGCTTGGCGCACGCCAGCACAACCGGGTCGCGCTCGACCGCCCAGACCTGGCTCCAGCGGCCGGAGAGGGCGAAGGCGATTGCGTTGCCGCCGGCGCCCGCGAAGGCATCGATGATGATGCTCTTGGATGCCGGGGCGGTGGCCATCTGCGTGGCGATCTTCCTATGCGGGACATGTGAGTGGGGAAGCAAACAAAGAGTCGGGGAGACAGGAGGAGGATTACGTCGCGACAGGCTCCGGCGTCACGCCGAACCACGCATCGTCCGTCATCCAGATGCCCTCGTCGAAGCGTGAGAAGATGGTGTAGCGCTGGTGCCAGTACTTGGACAGCTCAAAGGGGACTTCGTCCGCGGTGGTGTAGTGGTGGACGCCTTCGGGGGGTGGAGGAGGATCTGCCATTGTCGAGATGTGCTATTGTTTCGAAGGCTATGCAGTCTTGCGCTCGCTCGCATATAAAGGCGAGAAGCAGATACAACTCATGGAGAGGTCATGTGGAGCATGCCATGCTGACCAGCAATCAAGCCTTTTGCCAACGGTCCATGCCGCACAGCTCCACTTTCACATGTCGAGGTCATGCAGAGAAGTATTTTCGTTGTATATGCACAAGATATGTATACCTTGCATGTACATATGCCTCATCGGGGTGACAGCACACAACATACAACACACTTAATCCACTCTGTTGAGAAATAGCTCTTACCTTTCAAGTTCATGATATAGCAGGAAGATGAATGAAGACACGAGTGCATTCTTCACGAGTGTGGTTCTCTCATACCTATCAGACTTCTCCCCCTTCTTCGATCCTCGAGACAGTCTCATCTTGCGCTCAAATAATCTATCTACATGGAAATAGTTGCGGTGGTGTCACAAACAAGACACACTCTCTGCCTCCACACTCACTGCCTGGCATCCATCGGCGCAACATCCGCCGAACCGGTCATCGTGGTGTAGGAAGCACCTCCACGCGCGAATGCAGCCCTGAGACCCGTTGTTCTTCCTGCCCCAATCCTTCTTTTCCTCGCTTCGATTTGATTGCCCTCCATGCCGTCGCTATCCCATTACGCATGATCTCCACCAGCCATGAAGACTGACGCCTGAGTTCGGACAAACAACCCCAACTTGAAAGATCCCCAGAAAACAAAACATGAACAGATGCAGAGATGGCCGTGACAGGACGGACGGCGGGTAGTGGTATCATTGAGGAGTGGGGCTGTAGGCAGATCATATTCAGCCAATTTCGCATTTTGCGCAATGGGGATGAAAGGCAATCTTCCTGCCAAGGTGTGAGACGACAAAGGGAATGATGATGTAGTAGTGACAACACAAAATTGGAGGTGGTGGTGGTGGCTCATGGCCTCGAGGCGGCTGCGTGAGGAGAACGGTTGATTTGCAGAATCGTTGACGTCGCTCAGGACAATGCGAATCGGATCGTCCGGATCCTGGCCACCGTATCGGTCGTTCTGCCGCTAGGGCAGACATGGATGTCTTTCGGCGGTGAGATGAGATCTGGTGACACCTTCATTGCACAAGCAAGGTCGCATTACATGGCTGCTTCCACCCTCGCTCGTACGCGCTCGAACTCGTCCTCGACAGTCTGCGCTGGGCTGTGGCCGAAAGTGTTGGGTGGTAACGGCAGAGCTTTGTCGAGGATCCCTCGAGGCTCGTCTTTAGGTGGTGTCGGGGGCGGTCGGCCGCCCCAGGTCTCTTCGGACGTGCGTTCCCGACTCATCACCGAGCCATCAGCTTTGGGAGGCGTTGGAGGCTGAACCTCACTATGGCCGTCGGACGGTACGTAGTCACCATTCATCTTGTTTCTCTTTAAATCTTCGTTGCTCTGAGCTTGCGAGGGTGCGTGGCTGGGATTGCTTCCGCTCTCAGCAGCCTCGCCGATGACCGGCAGAGTCGCGGCTTCCGTGAGATCACCGGAACTTCTTACCGCGCTCAGCAGGCGGTCAGGAACATCTTGTTCGCGCGCTCCTGTGTCTCTGCTTTTCCGCGCCTCATCCTTGGCTTCGTCCATCACTTTCTCAGTGCCTGGTGGATTGTGAGAAATGTTCACACTGCCCAGTCGCGGATCGTTTACGGTCCCCTCAATCCCTGCTGGTATGATCATGCCTGCTGTGGTCTCCAACGTGTGTGAAAGTCGAACACCTTCTGAGCGCTCGCGAGACATGGTGATGCCAGAGATGAACTTGACGAAACGATCGCCATATCTCTCTGGTGGAATGGGGGAGATCTGGGACTCGTGTCCGCCAAATCCTTTCCACAAGTGCTCGGCCTTCTTAGTGAGGTTGTACTATGCAAAAGTCAGTCCACCTGCAGCCAAAGTCATTTTCGTGCAGAAATGCTACTTACTCGTGTCAAACAGTCAATGATCCCGAGGTAGTAAATTTCCTCGCCCGGCTCGTTGTCTTCATGCGTCGCTTGGAAGCCGCCATCGTCGGCATAGAAGTAGAAGTCCTTCTTCTGGACCTCAGCGGGCATTTTGTCCAAGGTCTGAGCTACAGGAACCGGGCGCTCTCTTTTGATATTCTCACGCAACTCCCTTGCACGTTGCGCGTTTTCCAACTTGCTCGTTGACCTGACCAGTTGACCCATCTGTGGGTCGTCCGGCTTATCACCACCGGGCTGGAAGACTTGCAAAGTCTTATCGCGTAGGTTGTCCTCGTTGCCGCGCTCAAGGTCGTGAATGCCAACTAACAGCGAGTAATCCATAATCTTCAACCGCTGGAGAAGAGCAACATCCCGTTGCATTTGCTCGACGAAAATGTCCTTCTTGGTTGGTCCAAACTCGAGATGCAGGTTGCGTCGTAGCCAGTTGAGGTCTTTCAGCGTTGCTCGTGGGTTCTTCTCCAGTTCTTCTTCTTTGAAGTCTCTGCCAATGGTGCTTCCTTTAAGATCGAAGGTTCGGTGGATGTCTCGATGTGGCGGGAACAGGTTGTTCATGATCACGAAATGGACCTTCTTTCCGTATGGGAGTTTGACACGGTGGAGGCCGTAGAATTGTGACAAGAGCGTGTTGGGGTTCTCAAGGACATGGTTGTGGTAATCCCGCAGGATCTTCCGGAGAAATTTGTGCTCGCCATGGTGAATGGTCTTGATGATGTACTTGTAATCGCGAGAGAAGTAAAAGAACGAGCCGCTTTTGCCCGGGGATCCCAGTTCCGACAAGATATATTTCGAGGTCAACGACACCAGGTACTCGGCCGGATCCAGCTTGAACGCGCTCCTGAGATGTCGGAAAACCCACGGTGCATAATCCTTGAATTTGAAGTCGTATTTCGCGCTCGGGGTCAATTCACTTCCAGTCACGTCAAAACTATACTTGTGCTTAGCCTCGAAGTCGGCGTCCGTCAGTTCCCGGTCCATCTTCGCGTTGCATCTCGACACGCAAAACCGGATACCCGTGAGCATATTGTATGCGCGAACATAATTCTCGTGGTGTTCATCGACTTTCGTGCCAACCACAACCCTGTCGTCATCTGTATCGGCTCTCGCTCGTCTCGACGCTCGCTTCAGCTTGATGTGCTCCGCATATCGTGCAGCGTCTTCATCCTGCAAGGGCTCATCCAGATGCATGTCCGAATGAATCGACCGAGTATGTCTCCGTCCTAATTGTATCGAGGCACGTCTCCGCGTCGGTGTGTTTGGCGAGAAGCGCCCAGTCGAGGACACAACCCCATCGGCGCCAGCACTCGGTGATTGAACCTCAACAGAACTGCGCGTGTTGACCTTGGGCACTTCCAATGTGTGTCGGTGCTTAAGTCGATCCGGCCGGGCAGCTGTGAGTGGAGATGCGCCTACCAAAGCGGACGGCGAGCTTGAACCTGGAGAAAAGGCAGGCGGTGAAGATGCCCGATGATGGGACGGATGCGCAGAAGGTGGCTTCAATGATCCAGCAGTCTGTGCCGGCGAGCTGCTCTCTTTTACCGGCGGTAGTACCGTTGTCGGTGTCATTGGTGATGACGCTACCGAGTTGCCATTCGTGGTGGGCTTCACTCGCGGCGATGAAGGTGGAAAGACGCCGCTAGACTTGCCATTGAGCGAAGTGATCTGTCCTTCCTCTGCCACGTTTGGTCGGCATGCAGACTCCTCCGCCTTCTTCTCGTTCTCCAGTGTGCTGCCCCGCCGAGCGCGGGTGTTGTTCGCCGCAGCTTTCGCGCTCATTGCTCGCTCTCCGCGCGGCGCGATTAGCACACTGCCGTCCTGCCCACCAAAGCCCTCATGTATCCCACTCATCGGCGTCTGAGGCCATGCTCCTGGCACGCCATCTATCGAAGGGGTGGTGTGGTCGACGCTGGATCGAGTGCTGTGGGAGTGCCGGGACTGGTATTGGGGCTCGAAAGAATGCCGGGCTGGCGAGTCTATCCCCGGCATGTCGAGAACCATGAAGATGCCCCCTCTCGTCGCGGCATTGAGCTCGAGCGACTTCCTCAAGAGCTCATGCTCCCCGTCCAGGGGTCGGCGTGCCGTGGGAGTCGCCAGTTCGTAGGATCATGCGGGTTTTCGGCAGCCTGAAGGTCGCTAGGTCGTGACAGGACAAACCACGCCTGCGCTATTTCGGTGCGGATGCTGGGATAGATCTATCCTCAATGGTAAATAAGGCCTTCTTTCCACGAGATAGATACAGGACACAGGAGAGGATGTGATGCAGGTACAAGCCCGTGGGAAGGGAAGCTGGGCAGCTGGAGCGTGGCTCGGAATGTTGGCCAGTCCCAGGTCGATTGGACCCAGTCAGCACGATGGATCGGGATTACGGCGTCCGAAGTTGCTGTTCGCCAAACAACCCATGCATAACTTTATTCCAGCACACCACGTCACATGCACAACGCACCGCATATATACACGAGGCTTTACTCCTTGGTAAGATTCCTCTCCTCAAACATACAAGTGACGCTCCTCTTATGGTATGTCGCACTTTGCTCAAGCAACACAGTACGCATTCATCGATACATGAGGTTTCATCACTGATGTCAGCCAAGACACGTGCCATTTGCGCTGGATGTGAGCGTGTAACGACTGGAACGTGCATCGATAAAGCCGTTGAGGTTGTGTCATCTCACCACTGGAATCACACAGGCGAACCAGTTTGCGGAAGACTATGCCCTACTCTTCGTATCGTAGACGTGTTCTGGAACCGTGCTCATACCTAAGAATATCCACGGATGGACAAGCAGGTTGACTGCGCTCCCAGGAAGCATTGTTTACTAGTACGATGGATGCGTGGTCGTGTTTTTCGCATCGAAGCATTTCCAAGCACCGTCACAGAAGAACAAGAAAATCTGATGGAGAAGGAATTCATTGCCAAAGCTATGTCTTCGCGCGGTTCATAAGAACATCCCATTAATCATTGCAACCCCGCGTAACGCCAGTATCCATACCGAAAAGGCATTGCGATCGCCGCAGTGCAAGCGGTGACGGTTATGTCGACTCCCTCGTGCAGAAGATGGATGCAGAAGAACGGAAGGTTTGGTATCACACAAAGAAGAGGCCGTCAACGCCGTTCGCCACCTGTCCGCCAGCGCTGAAGCACATACAGAAAGTGCGGGTCGGGCATAAAGCCCAAAGAAGAGCCATGAAGATCATTAAAAAAGAAAGTCATCTATGCCTTCTTGGCTGCTGCGGCTTTCTTGGGGGCAGCCTTCTTGGTAGTAGCCTTCGCCTTGGTGGCCTTCTTCTCTGGTTGCGGTGCCTTTGACTTGGTGACGCGGCCAGACTTGGTCTTGCCGAGGACGACTGGAGCCTTGTCTACGACAGCAGGAGCCTGTTCATGTCATGTCAGGAATGCATTGACGTGGAGGTTTGGTCGGGCACACTTACGTCCGTTGAAGCTTTGCGCGCCTTTCCGGTGTTAGCTTTAGTCTTGGTTGCAGTCTTCTTGGCTGGGGCCTTCTTCGTGGCAGGCTTGGCGGCGGCGGTCTTCTTGACTGGGGCTTTCTTGGTGGTGGTAGCTTTGGCAGTCTTTGCCTTGGCGGTCTTTGGGGCTGCGGTCTTGGTGGCAGTCTTGGTCGTGGAGGTGGCCGCGGCTTTGGCAGGACCAGCAAGCTTCACGGGGCCAGAAACACCTGTGAGGGACGTCTAGGTCAGCAAGGCACGAGATCACAACGACGGTGACGAGAGAATTTGACACGGTGCATGTTCGCAACGACGCGTGGAACTGCGCGGTGCGAATGACGGAGACATGCGATCGATCGTTCGTTGTAGTGATCGTTGGGGAACACGTACCCTTGGGCCGGGCAAAGACACCCGTGTCAGAGCCTCGTTGGATAGCCTTGTTGAATTGGGTGGTGAAGGCAGCGTCGCTAACAGAGCTGAGATTGTTGTTCGCCTGAACATATTTCTTGATAGCTTGACGGCTGTGAAGAAGACAAGAAAGTTAGTCTATGGAACCAGATCGGAACGTCACGCTTGCAGACAGCTTGGCATGGCGACGGCGGCGACGGCGAGGTGGCAAATTGACTGACCTGCTACCATTACGGTCCTTGAGCTGTTGATGACAGAACGTTAGTGACAGTTCAGAGCGATCAATGAGGCTGCGCCCTGTGGAAGAGACGCGTTCGCGCGTTTCGCATGTGCAAGATTGCGACGAGAGCAACCATCATGCGAATGCGCCGGAAATTGTGGACTTACGGAGATGATAGCCTCCTTGATCATGTCTGTACAGGAGAATCGTCAGCATCAGGGCTACACGGCGATGCACCCGTCACGACATGATCTTGCACGATGCGGTCGTGGCGCGAAGTTGAGTGCACTCACCTTGGTAGCTGGAGTGAGCCGGAGCAGAGGCGGCGCTCTTCTTGGCTCCAGTGGCAGCAGCTTTCTTGGGCGCCATTGCGATTGTGATTGGGTTGGGAAGAAAGGTGAGAAGCTGAAGAATGTGCAAGTGAGGTCGTGGATGAGGCAGAGACTGGTGGTGGGTGGTGCGATGTAATTGAACGTGAGGCGAAAGAGAGTCGAGAGAGCGTCCAGGCGCGCGAGCGAACCAGGTGGGGTCGAGCTTATATACGACAGCAGCATCCACGCCGCTTCCATCTTATCACCAACTCTCCAGCGAGCCGCGCTAGGCTGCTTGTGGCCTTTTGCAAAACAATATTCCCCTTACCATGAGGACGATCTTGTTGAAACGCGTCTGGTGCAGTCGCGGCGCCCATGGTTCACTCGTCTGCCGATTGAGGGCGCTTCTCGTGCGCTTCTTCGTTGCGCGGCTTGTTGTCATCGCCGCTGGTCGTTGTTGTTGCAGATCTCAGCGGGCTATGGCTTGACCCCGTGATCTTGACATGCTCCAGCCTCCACCTCGAAACTCGTTGTCGACTCGTTCAGATGTGTCACGCAGAGCACACCCAGTGTGTACTTCCATCTGATGTGCATGGCTTGCAGTCTATACAAGGCCATGGTCATGCACCTCTTTTAAAGACACCGTACACGTTTCGCAGCTTCAAGATGACTGCAGCCTTGCCCGCATCATACAGAGGCTCCTATTGTGTGCGCCTTGAGAATTCGAGATAGACTGTGGCATCGTTCATGAACACAAATCACTGCTTCCGACCCATGTTCTTCACTTCGTCTCCTACTTTATCCATCTAGTCTCAGTCGGTCCAATGGCCTTCACATGTTTGCGACATTGGTATGGAAACGGGATAGCATATTCATCTTGATGGCGCGTCCATTCTCTCGGACGCGTCTCCCGTCGAAAACGTTCACGGTGAAAGCACTGCAGATCGAGATGTGGTTCAAAATCATACATCGTATTCGCCGCTCCATCCGGAGTCATGCTATGATACAGAGATGCTGCGCCATCTCGCGACGCCTGACACCACGCCGATGCTGTCTTCCTCTGCCCGAACATTCATAGTTGCAGACGTTCTATGACGTATCCATCCTCTCCGCGACTGCGCCCTCACCATCCGCAACCTCTTCTACCACCACGTACTTCGAAATCTCCTCCCTCGTGATGATCCTCTCGTCCAGTACCGCAGTCGTGCCACGTGCGAATTTGTAGTTCCTCATCTTCTGCTCGCGCACGTTTGGCTGGATGTAATTTCGCATCAGCGAGGTCTTCTCCGGTGTGATGACTGCAACGTCCACATTGCTGCCAGAACCCAAGTCGTTGAAGATACCGGCTTGAATCGCATCCGCGCACAGCTTCACAGCCTCTTCTCGTGTCAAGTCTTTCTTCCATTGCGTCTCGAACACACTCATCGCTGCCAGAGAACCTGAGCCCATCGTCACATATGGTAGCTTGTCTGTCGAACCGTGTGCATGTACCGTGAAGAGATGGCTTCCGGTCGGGTCACAGCCAGCCACCACCAAATATGCGCCAATGTGCCCTTGGTAGCGGAAGAGATGTTGCTTCAGTTGTGTCATGACCGTCACGACACGAGGCTTGCGTTCGGTTGAGAGAGCATGAAGCTCGATGTTCGATGCGATGAGGGCCGTGGTAAATTCGGTGTCGGCGGCGGTTCCAGCTCCTGCACACCAGATCTGAGGGGAAATGTAATGAAGCTTTTCACAGTTCTATACTCCTGTCAGCGCTGTTGGCATACTTGTACTTCGAGGCGTTGTCTGACCTTGTCAGCTACTATGGGACCAGAAGTAGCTCTGGTGTCTGCTGCAATCACGACGCCGCCATCGAACAGAGCGCCGACGATTGTGGTACCAGTTGAAGTTGCCTTTGGGAGAGGTACACCCTTGGCATGGAGCGCAAGGTTGCGATTGTAATTTGTGAAATCGAATCCCGGCATCTTATTGAATGTTCCTGGTGTTTTGAGCTGTGTGGGAAAGTGTCAAAGGTGCAATGTTGGTGTTTCGATAGACAGACGCTGGGTGACGATTCGTAGGCTGAGGTTGCCTTGAAGCTTGAGCCTAGCTCTCCTCCTAGTGACGGCGTCACGCTTTCTATTGATGAGTCTACAATAGCTAGAGAATGGAACAATAGGCAGCCCTTGACGGGAGAGGCGATGTGAATGTGAGAGTATTTCAGCAATATTGCTATTTTACGAGAGCATAACTTCGTTCTCTTCAATTGTAACGTCGCTGAGTTTGCCAACACGGACGAGTATTCCTCTGATCCATCCTGTTCCCTGCAAACAGCAGACTTCGACTTTCGGCAACCAACGCACGACGCGCTCTCTCCCGCGGCGTCACGTCTCGCCTACTTCTAACCGCTCCAAAGATATTTCCAACACGCCGCCTCGACTGCTGAGTGCCGTCAGAGCTTATCACGCTCCAGTGCACAGTCGACCTGTACAATCACAACCTGCAGTCATTGCAAATCCTAGCACTCAGTCTCTCCCGGAGTGTACGAGGCGATCGAGCGGAAGCATCCTTCAGACTGGCTCAGCGGAACTAGCTCTCCATAACACCTGCATGTGCGCAACACCAGCATGGCGTCCGTCGAGGGGATCCCAGTCGCCGAGGAAGATCTGAAGTCGATTACTGCTGAAAGGATTGGTTTCAGAGCAATAGCTGGAGAACACAAGCTTCGATTACTACCCAACCCATGGCCGGAAAACAATCAACCCGCTGCGTCTGCTTCACTTCTGAGTGTGGCATCTCGCAAAGGCCTGATAGCTGCAGCAGGGCCAGACACACTCGTGGTGGGTTCGACCACGGATGCCCGCAATGCGTTGATCGCAAGCGCCGGTAATGCGGAAAAAGTAGTCAACTTCTCTCCACAGTCGACCATATCCATCCCTCGTGTGTCGCAGATTGCTTTCTCAGCAGATGAAAGCTGCCTAGTGATTGCTGCTGAGCAGGGAGGGGGTTTGGCGGTGTACGACACAAACCAGATGCCAATGAAAGAGCCGAGCTTCACAATCTCGACCAATGGTGTGGGTGTGCAACAACTGCTCCCAAACACCAATCCTGATCCTGCGCACCCGTTCCTGTATTACTTTGGCGTCATTCTGGAGACTGGCCAATTGCTCATTGCGGATCTGAAAGAACGGAAACTCATCAACACTGCTGGTGGTCAGGCAGTCTTCCTCGAGAACGTGACGTGCGCATCATGGTCGAAGTTAGGAAAACAAATCATTGCTGGTCGTCGAGACGGTACAGCTGTCCAGATTGACCCCCAGGGTAACATCAAGAGCATCATTCCGTTGCCTCCACAGATGCGAAATTTGGCCGAGCCTGATGCTACGGGTTATCCACTCACATCAGTCTATTGGCTAGAAAACGCGGATTTCCTTCTTATTCACTCTCCAGTCTATGCGGAATCTGATGGGAATGACTCGATGGGGCAGGCGCCGAGGCAGGATTCCCTTTTACACCTCGTCAGTCGCAGGAAAGGACAAGACACGTTTGAATTTCGAAACGTACCAGACCCGTTGCCTCCTGGAATGCTGGACAAGCGTGTACCGGCACGTCACTTCATCCAGAGGCTGAATAAGTGGCCACCGAATCTAGACGACATGCTTATAATGATCTCGACCATCGCCAGTGACGCCGGCATGATGACTAAATCCGGCGTAGCCTTGGACAGTACTAACTCGAACGATGTGCGAGGGGTTTTTACGACTACCGGCCTGACCGACGGCCGTGGTGCACCATTGCCTCTAAGTGTGGTTGATGAAATGTCCGAGACCAGTCCGATTGGTATGGCTTTGGATCTAAGCGCCACCCTAAACAACACAGAGAAGATCAAGCGCCCGATCCCTGGTGATGAAGAACTCGAAGAAGCTCCAGTTCCACTTCCTGCATTGTGCTTGTTGAACAACGAAGGGATCCTGAGCATATGGTGGGTGATGTATGACGAGTCACTCTACAACAAGACCATCTATCCTGGTATGGTAGCTGCTCCCAGCGGTGATGCTGTAAGCGCGTCCACGCCCAGTGCGTCGTCTGCACACAAGGCCTCCGCATTTAATTCTACACCTACTTTTGGCAATGTAGCAGCGAAGACATCGACGTTCGGCTCTGCATCAACACCGGGGCAGGTGCCAGCTTTTGGATCTGTCTCTACTTTTGGACAGGCTGCAAAGAATCCGCAGACGCCAACATTTGGTTCGACCTCAACATTTGGCCAGGCATCAAACCCGCAAAACTCAACGGGAGGTATGTCAGGCTTTGGACCTAAACCAGCTTTTGGTCAAAGCAGTCAATCAACGCTGCCTCAAACTCCTGCCTTCGGGTCGCCCTCTGCTGTTGGTCAGGGGAGTACCTTCGGCTCAACTGCGTTCGGCGGTATATCTGCGCTCGGTCATAAACCTTCGCCATGGGGAGCTTCGACTTCGGCGGGTCCGGGTGCAGCTACTACTGACTCTAAACCAGCGTTCGGCTCGGCCACATCGATCGGTGTAGGTGCCGGATTTGGTCAGGTGGGTGGCATGGGAGCGAACAAACCGTCGCCGTGGGGTGCACCTCCAGCAACACAGCAAGTCAAGCCGAACGAAGCAGCACCCAGCCCTTTCGGCTCCAACACAGGTGCACAATCTCCCTTTGCTGCTTTTGGTAAGCCTTCTGGCGACACCAACAGTACGCCATTCGCATCGGGCTGGGGCTCAAGTACTGTGAAAGCTTCTCCATTTGCACAGATTGCTGGGTCGGACTCTAAAAATGCATTCGGAGCAAAGCCAGCGCTACCCAACGAGGCCTCCGGCTCAACCACGTCGTTCGGATCTGGTTTCAGTTTCGCCACGGGTAGCACTGTCGGACCTTTCGGTACACCTTCACAAAACAGTAGCTTCGGAAAACCATCACAGATCCGCGAAGAGACCATGGACGATGGTGATTCGGCCAAGGCTACAGGAGAGCAGAAAGAGGGTAAAGGATTGTTCGGTTTCGGCAGTGGATTCAAAGTGGGTTCCACGTTCCAAGGGGACGGCACTGCGAAAGACGATCTACCAAAACCAGAGGGCTCTTCATCCTCTCTCTTCGGCAACACCGGCACGTTTTTGAGTGGATTAGGCTCGGATGCTGAATCAGGACCAAGCGTAAAGAAGGAGCCTGGCACAGAAGATGGCCCAAAGCTGAATGACATTCCTGAAGCGCCCACGACATCTGGGATCAAGTCACAGAACGGGTCAGATACAGCTGCAGCATCGTCTGCATTTGATCCACTCAAGTACACTCCTAAGCGGTTCGCAAATGACGTCCCTCCTGCCGATATCCCCGAGAGCACGCCTGCACCACCGAAGAATGATCCTGATCCGCTCAACTACAAAGCCAAGAGATTTACCGGCGATTTACCCCCGATGGATGTTCCGCCAAGTCCAACCGAGGCAGGTTCTACGCCGGCGAAGGTGGAAGAGGTTGCAAAGCAATTCGCCGCAGAACCTCCTACTTCTGCGACACCACCTGTGGACCTTGGTAATGAAACGTTCTCTGAGGCAGCTGCTTCGGAAGTGGGCTTACCTGATGATGAGGATGAAGAGTGGGACGATGAAGATGATGATGATGATGTGGAAGAGGAGGACGACGAGGAAGAGGATGATGGCGAGGGAGGAGAGGAGGAGGAAGATGAGGATGAGGATGAGGAGGAAACACACGTCTTCGATCCAAAAGCGCTTTCAGATTTCGAGGCTCGCCTCACTCCAGCTTCACCAGAACGACGGCAAGCTCGGGAAGAGTCCACTACCCCAGCTACCGACAAGCGGACCAGTTTCACGCCGGCTGGCTTTCCTAACCCACCTATAAGCTTCGCCCCAGTGCGTAACGTGCAAGAGTCACCGCGATCTCCTAGTCCGCAGCGAGGAAGTCCACAACGCGCGAATGCTTTGCGATCGGTCACCTCTCCTATGCCACCCACTTCGAGATTCGGCCGGTCTTCTGCATCTGCTGCATACACTTCTCCCATGCCTCTACCGAATGCGAGTCAAAAGTTCATTGTGCCACCTGCCAGACCACTTGAACGACAGCAACCAGTGCAGAAGCCGGTTGAGCCTGAGGCAGGCGATCTGGAGGATGACGATGACGCTCGTCTTCGGGAGATCATCAGTACCAAGGCGGAGCCCTCGAAGGAGGTTGCAGCATTTGTTGCGCATCAGGATTTTGCAGGCCAAATTGCAAGAGAAGGGTTGGGCGGGACGATCGAAAAAGTCTTTTGCGATGTGAACAGCATGATAACAACGCTTGGTTGGAACGCTCGGTCCTTGCAAAGCTTTGTCGATGGTCACATGGAGCTGAAACAGTCAGGTGCGCGAGATCGCGCCGATCTGGAGAGCTCACAAAATTGGACGCTGGATGAAGTCAATGACCTTGCCACCGTACAGACTTCCCTGGCAACGATGCTGGAGGAAGGAAAGCTCGAAGATCCAGTCGGTAAACTCAACAGCCTGCGCGATCAAGATATGGAGGTCAGCCGAGTCAGGTCGAACGTGGTAGATATCCGGCGGAAGATCGCTTCGTACGGCGACCATGAGCAACGCGCCAAGCAAATGGCCGCGCCGTTGTCGGCGGAGGCCGAGGCTCAGCAGTCTGAGCTCCGACAGGGTGTTCAGAAGGTACAGAAGCTCCTTGCCCAGGTCGAAGAGGCAATGACTATTCTGCGTGCGGATCTGTCCGCTGTCGCTTCTGCAGACACCAAATCAGCTTCCGCCAAAGCCGTGCCGACCGTCGAAGCTGTCACCAACACCATCATGAAGATGACGGCCATGATTGAGCAGAAGAGCGGCGATATTGATGTCCTCGAATCAAAAATCCGACGGCTACCGGGTGGAATGGCAGCATTGAGCTTGACTTCCGATTACGAAGATGACCTCATCAAGGAGCTCAGGGGTAGCAGGCTTGTAAACAGCTCGCCACGGGCCAGTGTAGGAGCTTCTCGACCGCGCATGGCTGCGAATGGTGATGCGCTCGGCATGAGTGGCATGTTCGGCAGTCGCCTGCGGACACCGCCTTCAGCAAGGCGATCAGTCATGTTCTCTCCTGAAGCGAGCGCCCTAGGTCGCAGTACAAGCAGCCTGAATGGGAGTGCAAAGAAGAAGATGCGAGATGTGACCGAGGAGGAAATCGATGCTTACGAAGTCAAGGTGCAAGGCCGGGCCAAGGTCTTACAGGCACTTCGGCTTGGTATTGAGAAGCGGGGGGCCAGAATTGTGAAGCCCGCTGCTTAGGACATGGTCGCGATGCAAGGATATAGTGCAGCGTTCTAGCGGGATTGGGTGAGCGTCACTGTTGGAATACGAGGTGTCGAATGATGTATTGTACACTGTAGTATAAAATGCGCAAACGCGTGCAACTTGCATGAACCATCCTCCTTGCCTACATGCGTGTCTGCAAGTGTATGTCGATGAAATGTCAATAAGAAGACCATGGGCGAGATTGAACGGAGCACAAGAGCAAGTCTCGTACCTTAGGCTAAGAACATCCTTCTGACCAATGACATCTCACCCTCGCCACTTACACCAGAGTTCTTAAGAACCCATTTTCACCTTGACGATTGATAGAAACTTTCACAGTAGATATGGCGGCTACAAAAGTGGTTTCCAAGCGTAAGCGCAAGAGCAAGGCGCGCACCCAAGGTCTGTTCCATCCCATCCTTCAGCCTGCAACGCAGATTATCGCACGAAAATCACAACTAACAGTCCCGGTGTAGTCTCTTCCTCCTCAGATTCTTCATCCCCCAGCACCTCGCGGGAACCATCTCCCGCCCGGCCACAAGAACCATCGCTCAAGTCATCAGCATCAGCACGGGAGGAGGCACTTTCAGAGGACGATTCGCAAGCTTCGCAATCACCGCCTCCGTCCCGTCGACGTCCGACGGTGGATCCGCAGCAGGCGTTCTCCGACTTCTACCTGCGCCAGACGACGAAGGAATTCGGCGATGATCTGGTCAAGTTACGGAACGCGAAGGATTTCTCCGCGGCGGGCGTCGAGGTTTTGGTTGCGGCGTTGAGGCGTGGGGAGGCGTGCTTTGGCCCCGCGCAGAGGGAGAGGGTGGGGGGCGCGGCGACGGCGGCTGCTGCTGCTGCTGCAGAGGGTGGCGAGTAGTGAATGGTTTTGAAGGGAGGCGAGTAATGGAAGGCTTGGGTGCATGAATGGGTAGTAATGCAGAGTGGACTTATGCTGTTCTACTCCGGTGGGTGCGAGTCTTATCAGTCGTCTCTTCCAGCTCGACTGCTTGTGTATTGATTGAATTGAGCGCTGTACACATTGTCGCTCTGCTTCGATTCATGACGCTGGCATTCATTCTAGCTGGCTCTTCACACTATACCATATGAACAACCTGTCACGAATGCTTTCGCGCTGGTACTTCATGTTTCCCGTTACGAGCTGAATCGATTTGACTGCACGACTTTCCGTGGCTTTTCTTCACTCTAGGAGCAGATCCCTGTCACTGAAGCGCGGTGGTGAGCGTCGTTCGATTACGAAAGTCTAGCACGATGATATGAACCCCGTTGCATAGCATCACAGAATAATATCAACGGTGTTGAGCTCGTTGAAGGTATATATCGACATGCTTGAGATGTTTATGTTAGGGTTGACCTTAATCAAAGGCTTAGGGTTAAGAGATTCAGGATTAGGTATCTAGGCTCCCCTCTCTAGGAAATTCTGCGACGTACGATCAAGATTGACTACCGGTGGAAGTCATATGTTTTCGGTTGAACGGGAGTCTCCAGGTCTATTCTCATCGTAGCCAGGACTTGTATTGCACTCGTGTGTTGCTGCAAGCCATGTAGTCAGAGAACGTCAGTTCATCAGCTGCCTTGTTTGCGGAGCATCGGACATAGCTAAAGTACCTCAAATGAGCACATAGAAGCATTCAGTACATGTGTTGCCCGTATATTTATATATATTCACAATCATCTACCATCGCTACTAAATGATGCTGATCTGGAAATCCGATCAAAACTATCGGATAGGCAATGTATACTGCCATCTCGACCCCGTCAGCCATCTGTAAAAGAGCCCGATCCGCATTCGTGTGCAACAAAAATCTACGCTACGTCATGATCTGACCTCGCGTCTCATGTCGCGACACCACACGACTGCCCAGCGCATTGGCTGTCGCGTGCCGATCATGCGAGCACTACCATGAGCACACCAACCAAGAAACGAAAAAGGATTGACATTGAGTCTCCGAAGCCTGGCCGTAACTTGGACTTTTTCTTTGGCAAACAGAGAGACAAGGCAGAGCCTCAACAACCCAAAGACCATACCGAAAGTGAAAGCAAACATGTTGCGAGTCAGGATCAAGAGGTGAAAGAGGTCGATGGTGGGGAGCCACTTTCGGACGAGCAATTGGCTCGCAAGCTCCAAGCAGAATGGGATCAGCAAGATCGACTGGGCGTGGTAGCCCATGCAGACAAACAGGTGGAAATACAGGACCAAGAAGTACCGCAAGGGGGCATCGAAGTACCACCAGATAAACCTTCCAGTGGAGATCATGGCGCAGAAGAAGAGGCGCAGGATCGTAAACCACAAATGCAAAATGCATTCGCGGGGTTGGGGAAAAAGTCAACACTGTCACTGCAGTCTGCGACCGCCGAGGAAGATACCATTTCACATAACATACCCTTTGACGAGTCTCCACTCACCTTCGATCCTCAAAAGTACCTTCCAGACCTTCGGAAACAGTGGGCGCCAGAAGGGAACGTAGCTACGTATGCTGTCTTGACACATTGCTTCGTCCTGGTCAACAGCACTCAATCACGCATCAAGATTGTAGATACACTTGTGAATTTGCTTCGCACTATCATCGAAGGTGACCCGGAGTCGCTTCTACCCACTGTGTGGCTCGCAACCAATTCCATCTCACCGCCGTATATCGATATCGAGCTTGGACTGGGCGGGTCGGCGATCTCGAAAGCGCTGAAGAAAGTGTGTGGTCTGGACAATGCTGGGCTGAAGACGCTGTATAACAAGTACGGCGATGCCGGCGATGTTGCCTTTGAGGCAAAGAAACGTCAAAGCCTGACATTGCGTAAACCCAAGCCTCTTACCATCAAAAGTGTTTTTGACAATTTGATGAAGATTGCGAATGCAAAAGGACAGGGCTCCCAGGAGGTAAAACAGCGCATTGTTGAGCGACTAGTGCAAGACTCCAGGGGAGCAGAAGAGAGTCGCTACATCGTGCGAACGCTTGTCCAACATCTTCGCATCGGTGCGGTGAAAACCACGATGCTCATAGCACTCTCGCGAGCGTTTCTCCTTTCACGCCCTCAGAATGCCACCTTCGAAATCAAGCAATGCTCGGAGCTCATCAAACTCTCCAAACAAGACTTGGCAGAAGCCTATTCGCATGGCGAGGAGCTCGTCAAGGCTAGCTTTGCGAGACGTCCGAACTATAATGATCTGGTGCCCGCTCTGCTCGAAATTGGGATCGACGATGAACTGCTATTGAGATGTGGTCTTGCACTCCATATTCCGCTTCGGCCGATGTTGGGAAGTATCACTCGAGATATGGGCGAGATGCTCACCAAACTGCAAGGCCGCGACTTCAGCTGCGAGTTCAAATATGATGGGCAGCGAGCTCAAGTCCACTGTGACCACGATGGCAAGGTGACGATCTTCTCGCGGCACCTGGAAGTCATGACCGATAAGTATCCAGATCTTGTGGCTTTAGTTCCGCGCATCCGTGGTGAAGGTGTTAGCAGCTTCATCATGGAAGGCGAAGTCGTGGCCGTCGATCGCGAGTCTGGCGATCTCAAACCGTTCCAAATCTTGGCAAATCGTGCTCGAAAGGATGTTGTCATACATAGTGTCAAGGTTGATGTTTGCTTGTTCGCATTCGACTTGATGTATTTGAATGGGGAAGAGTTGCTGGATCGACCCTTCAGAGAGCGAAGGAGCCTGCTTAGAAGTCTCTTTGTTGAGATACCCAACCACTTCACCTGGGTCCGTTCGTTGGATGCTACATCGCTTGATGGAGAAGCTGTGAGTTCTTTCTTCAAGCAAGCTACTGACATCAAGTGTGAAGGGATCATGGTGAAAGTGCTCGACAACTTGCCAAATCCAGATCTGCTTGCCGAGATCGACGGCGAGCTCAAAACTGAGGATCATGTAGGCACAGATCCAGTGCGCACACCTACCAAAGCGAAGAGTAAGCAGACCAAATCCAAGAAGACCAAATCGGCTACAGTGGAGAACAAAGGTGAAGAGGGTGACGAGGAGAAGAAGGGCGGTCGGCGAAAGGCTCTGCTCGCCACATACGAGCCTGACAAGCGTGTCGATTCATGGCTCAAGGTGAAGAAAGATTACAACACCCAGGCAGACACGATTGACCTGATTCCTGTCGGTGGATGGCATGGCCAGGGACGAAAGAATGCCTGGTGGTCACCGATCCTACTCGCGTGTCGCAATGACGAGAACGGCACTCTAGAAGTCGTCACCAAGTGCATCTCCGGATTCACCGATGCCTTTTACAAAGCGAACAAGGAGAAATATGACGAGGATGGGCCAAACACCATCAGCCGTCCGTCATACGTGGAATACGCCGGCCACCCAGATGTATGGTTCGAGCCGCAAGAAGTGTGGGAGATGGCCTTTGCAGATATCACACTCTCACCCACGTATACCGCCGCCATCGGCCTCGTGAGTGACGAGCGCGGCCTGAGTCTCCGCTTCCCAAGGTTCCTGAAGGTGCGAGAGGACAAAGGAATCGAGGAGGCGAGCACGAATGATTTCTTGGCCGGTCTTTACCGCAAACAGGAAATCAACGCGCCGCAGCAAGGGAAGGTGGAGGATGTTGAGATGGATGATGATGACTGAATAGTGCTTTAGCACAATTTCTGCAGCGGTGGTGTGGTATTGACATGGCAAACCTGCTAATATGCTGGCATGTGTGAAAGTCTATTGCTCGCAGATATACGCAACAAGGCTTCATGTTGCAGATAGCAGAGAGATGTGATCATAGTTGCCCCGCAAATAATTTACGAGTTGAATGTTGAAAGCGTGGACATGGAAGCAGAATTGATATACTTCTGATGAAAATTGAGTATGATATGGGCTTGGACATGGGCATGGACTGATTTGCATCTGCTGCTATCGTACAGTGAACCAGATGTCCATGCCCAACCGCCGTGGAGAATCTGATACCTCTGATGTATAGCAGCATCAACAACCACAGACCCGAATGCAGAAAATCTCCAGCCCCGCTTGCCCTTTCCAAACCAAGGCTCTTGTAAACCAGATTCTTGAGTTCCCGCAGAGGCAGACGTATGGACCGTTATCGCTGCTAAAGTTTGTCCTGCACACTTCCGAGGCATATCGCTGCCCTGAAGCAGCACGGTAAGGTACCATGGTAACGCAACGAGCGGCTCAGACGGCGCCGGCAGCAGCCTCCGTCAAACCTTGCAGGAAAGCTGGCGACTCGTCGATACCGGGCTCCTGCTTGATGCGAGGCTGCTCGCCTCCCGCAGTCTTGACCCCGTTGCCCACCGCGGCCTGGTCTGCGATACCGTGATCAACAGCCGCCGTCTGGTCCTCCGCCTTGACCGCAGCCGCCTGCGCCTTCTTCCCACGTTTCTCGACCGGGCTTAGTTCCAATCCCTCCTCGTCATCTTCGTCGCCATGGTGATCATCCTCGACGAGGGCAGTCTTGCTACGTTTGGCAGACTTTGGAGTGTCCGCACCAGTCTTGCGTTTGCGCGGAGTCGTGGCTTTGGGGGTAGCAACGCGGCTGGGGCTACCGGCAATGAGAGCTTCACCACCGTTCGTGAGCTTCTTCTTCAACACGCACCAGGCCGTCGTCGCGGATCCTTTGGTGCCCAGCCCGGAGAGGTGGGCGAGCTTCTCGTAGTCGATCTGCTTGGTGGTCAGTGGTGTCGTATGAAAGGGGTAGAGGAGGGTGGGGCTGGAGGATGGCTGAGCGCGTTCATACGCGAGCACGCTGAGAGTGTGCGCTCTTACCTTGGGCTGGACGTCCATGCACTGCCAAGCAACCTGAAGGAGCTTCTGCTCGCGTTCGTTAAGGGTGACGACCATGATTGCGTGTGGTGATTTGAAGCTTGAGTCAAGTAAATCGAGCTATGTCGCTGGTGCTGGCGCGGTGTTAGTCGAGATGAATGATGGCCGTCGTCCTGACTGAAGGTTACAAGATTGTGTTGGAAGTATGTCTGATGTAAAGTCTGACGCCTCTGAAAGTGTGGCGAAAAGAGGGAGGCTGGACCAGGTGTCTAGCGACGAGTGTCAATGAACAAAGAGCCAGAAGGTGGGGGACCAATTGTTGAAAACATGTGATATTCATGTGAGTGCTCACAGTGAAACAGTACACCTCGCTAGCATTACAAGGTGGCTTTTAGAACTGAAAAACATGCACTGTTACCTCGTAAGCAACGCTTTCAATCTCTGTTCCGCGTTCAGTTCGGCCTCAGCAAAAGTGAAGCACGCCAAGCCCCTGCGCCTGAAGTCGATAGCGAGAAGTGCCTACGGCTGTCTTATACCTGCTGTAGAACGCTCTGATCGAGCTCTCTTGTCCTCTAACGCCAGTGAACCAACGCCAACATCGCACGCTTGTCTGAGTGCATATGAAGCCTCACATTCCACTCATCAACCTAGAACCCACGTCCACGTCCACCACCGCGACCCCTGCCACCGCCGCGTCCTCCGCGAGGCCCACCTCTTCCGCCTCCTCGCCCGCCTCTCGCTGGACCTCCCTTGTCAACCACCTCCTTACGAGCCTTGTTCTTCGGCTTGGGTGTGTCATCTACCAGTAATGTGTCGAGTGGTAGTGAGTCGGGAAGAATGAAATATCTGATCTCGGAGCCGCGAATACTGATGTGTTCCAGGGAGATCTGTGAGCCACCTTTCGGTGTCATCTTTGCGTTTCGGAGGTTCGTGTTCATCTGTGGTGATACTGAAGCGATGGTTCCGTTGACGATGGTACCTTGCGGATTCCGTAAGTATGCGCAGCCAAACAGATCACGTACGCACTTGGTCAGGACGTACCAGTCTTCAGCTCGATCGTGACCGTCTCATTCGAACATTTCATCAAGAACCTACCGCGCCTGTCAGCCAGGCTCTTTCGTTCGTAGCCTTCGTTTTCAATGTTCAGCATGCAAGCCTGCCCATCTAGAATGCTGGAGGGTATGCTTACCTGACGAGCTTCATGGTGGCGCGATGGTGTATTTTGCGCGTGTGGGAGAGACGCAGGTGCTTTAAAGATCGAGTCGGAAGTAATCAGATGGTTGTTGGTTGATATTCACGACTCCATGCGAATGCGCCGGCACCGATGTAGCAGATGAGGTTTCTGCGTCACGTGCTCTTTCATCACCGTCACAGTATCACAGCAGCACACATCACACACGACCAGCCACGACCAGAGCTCCATGTCACCTTTCACAACAACCCAAGATATCGTTCAACGGGGATAATGATCAGCGCTGTACTTACATGAGTGCCAAAATGCTGCCTTCGATCTGCATTTGATCTTGACATGGAGTCAGAGATCTCCTCCAATCCAGAAGTGGTTTAATAATGTCGCCAACACGGAAGACTTCCTCCACGTCCAGCCAGCTACATGTAGTCTCATGCAAGAACCTGGCTACCATACATGCACTCTCTCGACAAGATTGTCTGTGATCTATCGACGAAGGCAGGCGCGCGGCGATCCAATTTCCTGGTCCGACAAACAAATTGCTCAAGATCACTCCATCCTCGCGCTGGATGTCTCGAATAGCGTGTCGCGTATATGTTCATATCTCTAATGCGCGGAGGGGCCCCTGCACATTGCGAGGTGAAATATCAAAGTCATGCTAATTCAAAAGAATTGCGATCTCGTCCTTTACCTTACCTACGTTACCGTTGCATTGCGCAACAATCTTTGATCTCAAGACTGAACTCGGCAGACGGCAGTCTGACACGAACGCAACAATGCTGGCCTGTCCTGTCAGTTCTTGCCGAGGATCTCTAAGGTACCAGCAGACTCGCGTGGGATCGAACATTGGAAGCCTTGTCACGAATAATTGGCTCGCTTGGACCACGCAAATGAGATGAATCACCAGTACTCCAGGAGGATCTGAACTCCAAATGCTTTGAGCGTGAAACATGAAGTCGATTGGCGATGCTTGACGTATGTATGCGAGCTTATGCAGATTGCATGGGTGGCTTATCCGCTTATACCAACATGTGATGCGAGCCTTTCGCGAAAAAACATGCACTCGACGTTTCTTCGACGATGCTCATGCCCAACAAAGTATTTGAACGTCGTTGCGCGGCGCATAGATGAGTTGCATGCCAAATGTTGAGAGGTGTAGAACACGTGCACGTGAATTGGACGACTTGCCAATCACCCGAGCTATCATCGTGGGCCGAGGTCCGTTGCACTACGACCAACCCATGTCGACGCTTCTGGTCATCGATCCAAACTCACGAGGCTGCTTTCGCTGCTGCTGCTGTCGTACTACCCATTCCTACCTGGACTCTATTCCCGGTTTGAGAGAAGTCCATTCTTTTCCTTGCCTCATAACCGGCGAGCTCTCATATCCTTCACGACCAGAGTACACCAGGCACGGTAGAACATAAGGAACATCTAGAATGGCCGCCAGCAAGGAAGTTCCGCCATGGGGTCTTGCGATTGCCGGCAGCGCAGGCGCAGTCTTTGCCAACGCGCTCGTATACCCTCTGGACATTGTGAAGACCAAGCTGCAGGTACAAGTCAAACAACACTCCACCGACCCGGAGCGTGCGGCCGGCGATGCACCACACTACAAAGGCACCATGCACGCGATCCAGCATATCCTAGCCGATGAAGGTCTCGCAGGCTTGTATAATGGTCTTGCTGGAGGGCTTTTAGGAGTGGCCAGCACAAATTTCGCATACTTCTACTGGTACAGCATCGTCCGGGACGTATACTTGACGAAGGTATCAGCGACCGGAAAGCCCCCAGGCACCGCCATGGAGCTCTCACTAGGAGCAATGGCTGGTGCACTGGCACAGATATTCACGATCCCCATTGCCGTCGTGACCACCAGACAACAAACACAGCCCAAGCATGACAAGAAAGGAATGATGGCTACGGCTCGTGAGGTTGTGAACAGCGAAGATGGATATGCCGGCCTGTGGAGAGGTATCAAGGCCAGCATGGTACTGGTCGTGAACCCTGCGATCACCTACGGAGCGTACCAGAGGCTGAAGGATATATTGTACCCCTCAAAGAACAGCCTTGCTGCGCACGAGGCGTTCCGTAAGTGACATGCTGCTGTTTGAGAAGCTTTCTGTTCCTTGACTGACGTTCTGTAATGTAGTCCTCGGTGCATTGAGCAAGTCAATAGCCACCATTGTCACCCAACCTCTGATCGTCGCCAAGGTTGGCCTCCAATCCCGACCTCCTCCTGGCCGGAAAGGCAAGCCTTTCAAGTCCTTCCTAGAGGTCATGAACTATATCATCGAGAAGGAAGGACCTCTCGGCCTCTACAAGGGCATTGCGCCCCAACTCGTGAAGGGCATCTTGGTGCAGGGTATCCTGATGATGACCAAAGAGCGTGTGGAGTTGATGTTCGTGCTTTTGTTCCGATATGTGCGGATGATGAGGCAGCAGCAGCTGGAGAAGCTCGCCGGAGCTGTCCGGGCACAGGCGGCGAAGGTGTAGACTACGAAATGCTGGAGAGGGGGGGTTGATGTCGCTTTTTCGATCTGATCTGGCCAGTATGGCATAACATAAACAAGCGATATGCTGCATGTACTGCATCTTCCGCGGATGACTTGGGTATATAGTACTTCCTATTCTTAACATGGAAAGCCGTGCTTCCGATCTTGATAGATTACTCTGTGTCCATACGTTCAATGTGCTACCTCTTCCTCTCGATCTCGCTCATTTCTTGGTCTTGACCTCGTCCTCCAGTGACTTGACATATGTTTCCACCCTTTGTACGGCCGATTGTAGCGCCTGCGGAATCCAATCATTAGTCTTCGGAACGGCCTGCGACCATCCTGCCGGTCTTGTGAGGCACTCACGTAGATGTCCTCGGTCAACAACTCGTTCGAGACCTTGTATTCATCGATCACGTAGTAGTACAGTCCAGAGCCTGCGAGTGTCGCGCCGAGCAGAAACCCGAAGAGCCTGTCCATTGACACATCAGCTCATGTCCATTCACGTCTTTCCGCAGCCCTGCTTTTCGTTTCGCGATCGCGAGTATGATACCGAGGAGTGAGCACTCACGTTCCCCTGAAAGCGCCGACCGGCTTTCTTGCAACGACACCAGTCTGTCGCAGGGTTCGGGATGTTTGGAAGCTTCGCTGGGCAGTGATATGGGAGGTCGGCCGCAGCATGCTAGCTGCAGGTCGAGACAAGGTGGTGAGCGTCCTAGATGCCATGTTTGCGACGGTAAGGATGTGTGCCGAAGCTGTACAGAACTATTGTTTGGTGCAGGTGGTTATGAATGGTTGTGACCCTCTTCTGGAAGCTCAAGCTGGCAGTCACACGGGTTCCGCCGAGCTGTTCCGTTCGACCTCAGCTTCATTGAGTTCGACCTTCACAAGTATATGATCACTATGAGCAGATCTACTCCTTCGAGCGGATCGAGCACAAATGCGGACTACTATGAGACGCAACTGGCGAGATCCCAGACCTCCAACGAGGCTTTGGACGCAACGATCAAAGCTGCTGAAGCATCGATGAGAGCATTGAAACTGGCTCAAATCCCATCTGAAAAAGCCAAGCTTTCGCAGCGTGTTGAACATTTGCTGGATCAAGCAGAACGCCTCAAGTTTAGTGAAGATTGGAGAGGAGCGATTCGACAGCAGGTGGACGTGGCGACTCGTCCTGGCAGCTCGCGAGTCCGTCAGGAACCTCGATCGACTAGAACGCTATCAAAGGCTGAACAGATCATTATCCTCAAGGCTGGTTTCCTGAATGGGTTCAAATTTCCTCCTTGGACGATGACACCTGCACCGAACGAGTTTGAGCTGAAATCGGGCGAAGCATTGTTTACGTAGGTTAGCCTATACTATGTGTGGTTTCGATCGTCATGGTCGTTAACGATGTTGCCACCCTAGAGACGTGCCGGATTTACCACTCTCGGATTACCAAGAAGATGCTTTGGAAGGCTGGCTGAGACCTCATCAGGCATTGCCACCCCCGTCATGGTACCCAGAGGCTCGTGCCGACCACACTATCAGTATGAGCTCGAAGCAAAAAGTCGACCTCGTCCAGGACGCCGTCACGGATTGTTCAGTCGTCGCGTCACTTTGTGCGGGCGTGGCGCGAACAGAACGAGGTGGCCACGCTAATGTCAGCGCTGCAATGCTTTACCCGTATGACACCAATGCCAAGCAACCAACGATATCTGGCAATGGAAAGTACATCGCGCGATTGAACTTCAATGGATGCTTTCGTAGAGTTGTGATTGATGACCGCCTGCCAGTGAGTAAGACGAATCGAGTGATCCACGTAGTAGACCGACATAACCCAGAGCTGCTGTGGCCGGCGCTGGTCGAGAAGGCGTACTTGAAAGTACGAGGAGGCTATGATTTCCCTGGTAGCAACAGCGGCACAGACTTGTGGGTTCTGACTGGTTGGATTCCAGAGCAGACCTTCCTACAGGCTGACGAGTTTGATCCGGATCAGTTCTGGGATCGTGTCCTTAATGCCTTCGAGATCGGAGACGTTATGGTTACGATGGGAACTGCAAAGATGAGCCACCAGCTCGAGAAAGAGCTAGGTCTTGCCGGGGAGCATGATTATGCTGTTCTGGACATCAGAGAAGTCGATGGTCAACGTCTAATGCTTGTCAAGAATCCGTGGTGCGAGGGCACAAGTTGGCGTGGCCGCTTCACAGGGAACGGGAGTCAGGCACCGGAAGCTGTAGAGGCAAGTAGTACGGTCGATTACCAGGAAGTTTTCAGTTGCTCGAGAGACATGTTGAACGCCGATGAGAAACTCTCACCGGGAAGATTCTGGATCGATCTCGACAATATTGTGCAGCACTTTGAATCCATATATCTCAACTGGAATCCTGGGCTTTTCGCTCACAGACAAGACATACACTTCAAGTGGGACCTTCTTGAGTCGGAGAATGGGCCAAGTAAGCCTCGAGGACGCTTTGCAAGTTTGGCTGCTCATCCCCAATTCCAAATCACTGCAACAAATGGAGGAACCATTTGGGTGCTACTATGGCGGCACTTCCGTAATATCATTCCAGTTGCAGCCACCGACGAAGAGATCGAGTCTGATCGTTACCACATCGATGTCACAGGTCATATCGCCCTGGTAGCCTTCGCGACGCATGGACGTAGGGTCTTGCTTCCCGAGCGCACTGTAGAGAAGGGCTGGTTTGTCGACAGTCCTCAGACCTTGCTCAGACTCGACAACTGCGATGCAGGAAAATCGTATACCATTGTACCACTAGAGCAAGATTTGGTCGCCACCGATCACACATTTACCATCTCAACCTTCAGCGACTCACCGCTGAATCTGACACAGGCCGGAGCGAGATCACCATACAGTCACACCCTGTCCGCAGCCTGGACCTTTGATACCGCGGGCGGGAATGCGCACAGTCAGATGTACTCCACCAATCCGCAATTCACCTTGAAGGTCCCCCAGCATACCGACAGCATCACTTTCCTACTCGAATCGTGCACAGATGATCTCAACGTTCACGTCAAGCTCGTGCACAGCAACAGTGGCCGCCGCGTGCACACACTGCAAAGTAAGGACATCATCACTGATAGCAAAGACTATCGCCGTGGCTGCTGTGTCGCTGAACACACTGACCTCGATCCTGGCGCCTACACCATCATCTGCAGCACCTTTGAGCCGCACCAGCTCGGCGCTTTCACTCTCACCGTCGAAAGCTCCACGCCTATACAACTGATAGCGTTGCCCAAGGAAGGCGCCGGGCGCGTGCGTGTGCAGCCTCCACTGGCGAGATTTGGCCGTCACGAGACCAGCATCGCATGTCCACTTACCATTCGCCGCCTAGGTAAAGTCTACGCAGTTGCGCGAAGCCTCGACCATGCCCGGCCAGCATCCGAGCGCTCGTTGGTGCGCATGTCGCTCTCGCTTGGTCGTGGCCCAACCTCGAAGATCTTGATCATGTCAGGGGAGGGAGAGTATGTCGACGGCGCGAACGGGTTCCGGCTTGATGACGTCGATCTGGGCCCGGGTCATGGCGCGGTTTGGCTGGTGTTGGAGCGCATGAGCGTGGGCGTGAGTGTGGAAGTCGAAGAGAGTTTTGGCATCGAGCTGCTGGTGGATCAAATCAATGCTTTGGAATGTGGGGAGTGGGTGGAGTGGAATTGAGACACGAGTACAGAGTATGATGCAACGAGTAATGAAGTCGAATGAGCTATGTAGGTAGTGAGGCGATCTTATATAGGTTAGCTGTGAGAAGTACTGAGGCATACAGCACCTCTGCGAGTCCGCACCCTCAGACACCAAGTTGACTGACGTCCGTTGGCGATCGCAGTAGCACACTGAGCACCCTAGCTTTCCTTCTCCTGACCGCTTCCCTCCTCGCAAGATCACCAGACAGATTCGACCGCGGCGTCTGCTAAACCTCCGCCTGCAGGTTCTCATCGTTCCCAGAGTTCTGGTACTCTCTCGTCCTCCTCCGCAGCCCGTTCAGTCGAGACATGCTCCGGCTGTGCGCCCCCGAATACTCACTGATCGACCGACTCCCCCGGCGACTGCGCATGGCGCTGATGTAGCCCTGATCGGCGAAGTCGCCGCCCAGCACATCGTCGATGTCGTCCATTTCGTCGATGACGGACTGCGGCGGCTCCGTGTCGAACACCGCCTGCAAGTCGCCGTGCGCGCCGAAGCGCTCCCACATCGTCAGCCAGGTGTGTTTGCGGGGCGGCGAGACGAAGCGGGAGCGGTTCCAGAGGTATTTGCGCTCGTAGAGCGAGATTGCAAGCAGAATCGGGGCGTTGAGGATGCGCACGGCGGTGATGTTGACTTTGTGGAACCAGCGGTCGGAAAGCACGAATTTCAGGGGCAGCAAGATGAGGACCGCGAGGACGTTGAACGGTGGCCGGTATGCGAAGATTGCGTCTGATTTGACGCCTTCGAATGTCAGGACGGCGCGACGGAATTGGATCTCGGCCGTGGCGTTCTGAGCTAGGTTCTGGTAGGTGTTGCTTAGCATGGCCACGAGAATGGTCAGGAAGAGCGTGTTTCCGAGGAAGGCGAATGTGATCATGAGTGTTGGTCCGAGGAACCAGTGCATTTCCACCGATCGCTGGACTCCAGTGCCATCCAACCCGAACCAGATCCAGAGCATCCACTTCGCAATCGTCATCCAGCTATGTCGTATATAGCCGTCCTGAGACTCGCTAAGCCAACGTAGAGCTACCAGGAATCCACCGAAGCACCAACCAGCTAGCAGAGTGAGGAATGTGAAGTCTGCCATCATCGCCCGGAGGGATATGAAGAGCATGTTCTCTGGCATGAGGCAGAACGCCAGCCGCGGCAACAATATGGGCATAGCCAGCGAAAGAATGTCGACCGCTAGCTTCGAGGTGCTACCGTCGCTTGTTGCGATGCCATGTATCCGAACCCCGAAATATGTCCAGAAGATGCAGACGAAAGTGATATCAAGGAAGGACCACAGGTTTTCTGTATGCACAGTCCAGCCATGTTCAAGGACACTCGACAGTTCATCCAAATTCCATCCAACAGCATAAACCATGAAAACAATCTCCCAAACGGTGATAGCAAGATGTTTCGGACCGATCGTATGTGCTCTACTGGCCATTGTCAGGACGTATAGACCCAACAGCGTCGCGAACTGGAAACCCTCGATGATGTTCCTCGTCCGAGGCACGATGAGCCGGTATTGGTTCAGGAGAGGCGCTTTGCGGGGATCATACAAGGATATGCCACGGTTCTTGTAGTGATCCGGTAATATGTCGATGAAACTCGTGGGCGTGTAGATAACTCGGCCTCGATAGACATTGTCCACGATCTTCTGGCAGGCGGAAGTACTAAGGAAACTCTTCGACTCAGAAACAATGGCCACTTCGAGCGCCGTGAGCATGTGTAGGTATTCTGGTCGCGTGAGTTTCCACTTCACCGTCCAATGCGTGGATGCTGTGTTCCGGTTGAATATCTCATTGGGGGCATTTTGAAATGGTTCAAACCCTGCCACAAGGACATTCGCAAGCATCAGTAGACCTTGACGACCAGGATGGTCTTCGTCGAATCGCCGGAGGACGCGCGACGCCACCAGCTCACAAACATTGGCGCGGGTGATGTTAACCGTCTGATGATGAGCCTGGTAGGATTGTTCGCGGAGGAA
This sequence comes from Microcyclospora pomicola, assembly GCA_002786065.1. Taxonomy (NCBI): domain Eukaryota; kingdom Fungi; phylum Ascomycota; class Dothideomycetes; order Capnodiales; genus Microcyclospora; species Microcyclospora pomicola. The sequence continues at coordinate 925,666 of NHNY01000005.1, read as the reverse complement.
CTGTACACGATTGACCAGCAGACAATAGACGACCGAGACATCATCGGGATCGTAAAGATGGTCGACTAAAGGCCGGACGACGTTGACGTTCATGCGAGGACTCTTCAACTGCTCAAGACTGTACGGATCATCTATCGTATGAGAACTACATCAGCTACCTCTTCAATACAACAAGGATCGTCCATCGCCTACCGATGGTTGCGAGGATCAACCGCCTGATCTTGTGGATCGTAGTATACACCGGCAGGTCCGCATGCGGGTTATGCATTCGACCGTGGTCATCCTGTCTTGGAGGATAACAGCCATCATCGTCGGCCTCCTCGTCCTCCCCGAGTAACGTCTCTTGCTCTTCCCGCGCGCGGGCCAATCGTAGAGCCTCGCTCACGCTTTTCGAACTCTCGCCTCGCAGAGTGTTGCGTTTAGGTAGTCTAGGTCGCGTCGGCTCCGCGATGGTGATGTTTGCACCTTCATGATCGGCCTCGGATCCCAATGCCGGTGAAGATAAATGCGGGAAACTATAGTCTTCGAGCTCTTTCGGCTGGTCGCCCGGACTGTGGTCGCCACTTGAATCATCCGCCATTCATACTATTATCCCGGTTTCTAGGTGGATCTGTGGAAAGTCATTCTCAGAGATGTTCCATCCGTCACACGACAATGGAAGCCACCAGCCGTTGATCGCGCGGGCGGCGGGTGCGAACTTGTTCTTGGTGGATAAAGATAAGGGACAAAGTTGCGTCATGTGGAGACTTGACGACGATTGGCAGATCACATAGATGTACTCCAGCATCCGGATTCTGGCTGCTGAGCCAAAAGAATCGTGCAATTACTCCCACCACGAGTAGACGCATAAACGACTCTGAGCCGCTGGGCGAGAGCAAAAGAAATCGCTGCCGACAAGATTCGAACTTGCGCGCCCGAAGGCATCAGATAACCGAATAATGCGAGTATTCAAGTCTGACTCGTTAACCACTCCGACACAGCAGCTGTGATTCCAGCGAATGAACGCTGTGCGTAGTTCTAAGCACGTTTTGCAACATCATATATAATGGTTACTATTTTGTTCTCTGTCTACTTGACGCTGGTATTCGCATCACAATGATAGTTCGATGTGAATCTCTCGATCACTTAGCTTAGCTGAAGCTTTTCCCAATCGACTCTCATACGGATAGAGCCCCTAGACGACTTCGGCGTGTATGAGTGCGGAGAATCAAGGAGAACAATCACTCCGATGGCGACTTCGGATCCACGTGACTGTCGAATTTTCGCGCCGAGAGCTGGATCCATTGACAGCAACGGGGTCATGCACGTATTCCATGCTCGGCTGACTCTCCCACCATTCACCCGAAACTACATATAGCAGTCGTCCCCTCCCTTGGACTGGCCGATCATCTTGTTCTTCTTGTCGTGACAGAAGTGCTAAATTCTCAGATATCTTCATCCAGAAGACTCCCACCAGCACCACGCGACCGCTGCAGCATCATCTTTGACCTCCAATCATGTCAGCTTCACCCGACTCTCACGGCTCGCAAGCAGAGGTTCTGGAAAAGTCACTACTTGATGCATCTGCCAACGAATATATCGGCAGACGCCCATCTTCGGGCGGCAGAGACACCAAGAGAATAAGTAGGTTATTCTACGGTTGCAATACGCAGCCTTCCTAATTCCTACTCTCGGCAAGAAGATGGCGGCCCAACCCGCGCATACTTCACCTCACCACATCACTATCACTTCCCTTCCGACCCCATTTACATTCTGTACACCAGCAATACTGCTATCATCGCGCTTCCACCATCCCCATCATCTTTGCATTGCCTTTCAACAAGGCCTTTGCCATGACTGACCATGGCCATGCTGGTCTCACAGGGACCCAGACCCAATCTCTACCCCCACCCAGCCTTCCTCAACTGGTGGCCGAGCAAAATGTCCCCATCCCGAGTAGTGACAAGAATACCAAGCGCCTGATTGTGGTGCTCTCCAACGCCAGTTTGGAGACGTATAAGGCATCCCATGGTAATGGCCGCAACGGCGCAAAAGACGCTGCAAAATACTCGTTGCTCAACAGCGACGAGCATATTGGTGTGATGCGGAAGATGAATCGCGATATCAGTGACGCTCGGCCGGACATCACCCATCAGGTATCATACGGCCCACTTACGCCGTGTTGTCGTTGAATGCTGACACCGAACAAGTGCCTACTCACCCTGCTTGACTCGCCCATCAATAAAGCTGGCAAGCTTCAGATTTACATTCATACCGCCAAGGGCGTTCTGATTGAAGTCAGCCCGACTGTTCGCATTCCACGAACGTTCAAACGCTTTGCTGGTCTTATGGTCCAGCTCCTCCATAATCTGTCGATCCGTTCGACCTCATCTCCGGAGAAACTGCTTAAAGTCATCCGGAATCCCATCACCGACCATCTTCCTCCCAATTGCCGCAAGGTCACTTTATCGTTTGATGCGCCCGTGGTTCGAGTTCGGGAGTACATCCAGGATTTGGGACCGAAGGAGAGCATTTGCGTCTTTGTTGGCGCCATGGCCAAAGGCGCCGATACGTTCGCCGATCAGTTCAAGGACGACTCCATCAGTATCAGCAACTACAGCCTCAGTGCCAGTGTAGCCTGCAGCAAATTCTGCCACGCGGCTGAGGATGTGTGGGATGTGATCTGAGCATCACCAGGAACGTACAGCGGTTCATGCAACTGGTTACCTGTCAATGATGACGAATGACTTCACGGTACAAGGCAAGTGTCCAAGCATACATCTAGCTACGATTACAACATCAAGCTGGTGTGTTATGTTACAAGCTCAGCCGATACTTTGTTTGGATCACAACATCATACAGGGTTTCATGTTCAGGACATCTCTACGCAGTTGGGCAAAGTCCAGATCCGACAGCTGCTTGGGTTAGCAGCATGTCTTTGGGATGATGATACCTTCGACACGTAACACTCTCTTATATACATGTAGTTTGGACAGATATACGCTCGTAAATATGTTTTTTCAAGCACAAGGTAATACCACCAGATTCTGAGCCCCAAGCTGTGCACAATCGCGAACCTTTTGTCGCGGTCTGCACTCCCTGCTCATATCGCCTCACATCTTCCAACCCATTACAGTCTGCCACGAACCGATTGCGATCCCGGCAGTACTGCTCCACGCCCGGCAGCCATTCTCCCTTTTCAAATACCGCGAGCGTGTCCGCCTGCATGCTCACGAACTCGTCCCGACTACGTTTGATGTAGATTTCAAGCGATGAAGCGAGCGACAGGATCATGAAACCCTTCGGGAAACATACATGTCAGGCATGCTGATTATAACATGGCATCTGGTAAGTTGTTGGTAGGTAGAGTTTGTTAGCGGTGTGAGCAACGATTCACCTAACGTAGGTAAGGTAACTATCCATTGTAACGATCCGAATCGTCTCTCTGCCACTATTCTAGCGAGGTCGGACGCTAGGTGTGTTGCGGATCAATCATGCACCCTGGCGTGCCGTGGTGCCGTGCCGCGAACGGTTCTGTCGCTGGCCGTGCCTACTTGTACCGATAGCCACGTCCTTAGCTGCATCGTTGACATGGAACCGACAGTACGTGGCAGCCTCTGGTATGTCTATCGTCCAGCTGCGTCCCTCACCAAATCCACCACTAGCCGACGGCCTGACTTCCTACTCGTCCTGCAATCCGAAGCACCACCGAATGAGTATAACCCGAAACGGACTGAGATCGCGCGGATTGCTCGCCTCATTGTGCCAGCGACGAATACCGCCTATTGACCGCCATGCCCCTTGCTGCCTGCATGGATGCGAAGCGCCAGTCGAGATGCCGGTCCAAGGCCAATGCCCGCCAGCAATCACCCTCGCCTCCGCCTTCCAGCGAGCAGCTGTGCCTCTGCTGGCATCGACATGGTAGTGTAGGCAGGCGAGCACATAGCCAGGCAGAAATCGTCTAATGTCTCCTGGTGGCCCCCACGTACATTGGTAGGATTCGTCTGGGACCTTTTCCTCGTCATCTCCTCGCCTCATCTCATCTATAAGCTTTGCTGGGATCAGCTCGCCAGCACGCAGAGAGATGAACACCTGCATTGCATATGCGGGTCTGAGTATCCGTGCATAGAAGTATTACTACCTTGGGGACTGCAACCCTCCCTCCTCACGTATCCACGATCCGCTCGTAACACAACAGACCTTCGTTTCCTGACCAATCTTTGTACTGTCGTCAAGAAGACCCAAGCACTCTCCTCAGAAAACATGCCCGTTTCCCATCTTGGTCTTTTCGTCGGTCACATCCCTAGCGCAACATCTTTCTACCTGTCTGCGCTGCACCCGCTCGGATATCATTACGTTGGGCAGCGAGGCGATTCTATTGGTCTTGGTGTGACGGATGCGGACCTTTATCTCACACAAGACACTCGTGGGTATGTGTTCGTCGCGACTTCGTATTCCCTAGGTTCACGACTCACACGAGAACCCCTAGAACGCCTTTAACACCAACCCACATTGCGTTCCGTGCGAACAGCAGGCTTGCTGTACGTAACTGTTACGCTGCTGCTCTGAATGCTGGAGGGAGACCGAGTGGCGCTCCAGCATACATTGACCCAGAGGGTATTGCTTTCAACGCGGCAGTGGAAGACTTGGACGGCAATACCATCGAGTTCATCTTTCAGGAGCCACACAGTACGCAGGAAGAGCTTCCTGCTGTCAGTCAAAAAGCAGAGAGTAGCTTCAGCGCTACGCGGCATGGAGATGGTGACCAGGACGGCTCCCAGGACGGACGCGGTTCCCTAGCATCGCGTGAAACTCGTGCTCAGACCGTCCTGCAAGCCCCATCTGCTACATCGACAACGAGACGACAATCCGAAACGCCGGCAAGCACACAAGCGCCACCACCGAGTCAAGGCATATCGCGGGCATCTACCTTACCCGCTTCTGCACCAAAAAGCGAGTTTCCAACCAAGAAGATTCTTGGCACTATCCTCGGTGCCGCTGCTGGTGCTGCATTGGCATTCGCCGTGACACGTTCGGAGTCCGAAAATGCACAAGAGGAGCGTGAGTTCACTAGTAGTACGAGGAGTCAATCGGTCTCTCGTGGACCTGAGATGCGGCCTCGCAGAGAACTCTCTGAACCGCCACGATCAAGATACGCACACCGGAACTACAGCGTTACCGAATCATTTCGAAGCATTCGTTACCCGCCAGCGCCGACCACAAGAACAATCGAAGCTGGGGCTTATGAGGATGACGAGGTACTGGAGGCTATCAGCCGCTACCAAGCATCCTCTCGACGCCCTGGGCCAAGGAGGAGTTTGACTTACGATGCTATCGAGTACACACCTGCGAGGTCGACCGCAGAACGTGGTAGTCGATACACATCGGCGCGTGTATCCGCTAGGCCAGCTGATGCACACCTCAATGGCCTGGAAACCACTCAGCATCCGCGAAGCAGGTCCCATGCGTCACGTCCGAGCACTCACCACTCCAGTCTTAGTGAGCACAGTCCGAAGCGACGCGATAGCGTCGTAAGCACGCACTCTCACCGTTCTCGTCGCTCGACAGCTTCCCGACACTCGACGCATGTCAGCACGGTTAAACCACGGCCCACATCTAGTCGGCACGAATCCGCTGCAGGTGTTCCTCTTCCAGCTTCTAGACCCCCTTCCTCCTACGTTCCACCTGTGAAAGTGGCCCCACCTCCTTCCTATATCTCTGCTGCAAGAATTGCACTCCCAGAGTCGAGAACGGGTACTGTTGATGACGAAGACGACTCCGACGGTCTCGGTGACACCAGAACTGTTGTCCCTGATGACAGTATATCTTGTGTAGACTTGAGCACCAGATCTCGCCGTCACCGCGTTCCCTCACAGCGAAGTAGTGGCCAGCGCAGCAGCCGCCACTCGGAAGCCGACAGTGAGCGAACTGTCAGACCGGATAAACATAATGGTCCGGGCGATAGGCGAAGTGCTTTCACGTTGCCTGCCAGGGCTCGCGAAGATGACTTCGAGCCGAGACGCGGTAGGAAGACGTACAGCTATGCTTGACCAACTCCCCTTAATTTCTGACTACGCAGGGCAGCAAGCATATAGACACGAATGAGCAGGATCACAGAACTGCATCTGGTTGTTTGCCTTGGCTGAGTGACATGCTAATGATGTGCCCCGAAGAGCCCTCTCATGCCCATTTGCTTCGTAATCAGAGCTGATGATCGACGTAGAGTGAGTTCTTGCGTTGTAGGATAAAAGGCTGAACGACCTTTCTTCGAGGTGAGTATGTCTTTGTTGGTGGCTCCTCATCGACCCTCAGTATAACAATACTGCCGGTTTCGACCGATGTGGTCGACAGCAGAATCTGTTATGTCCTCATCGATCACGAATGCGAGCTTGCACGTTCACAAATCACGAGTAGCCGTGGATTCCAACAATACAGCTTATTTACAGTTGCTACATCGTGCGTGCTGCTGCCATGCTTCGCTTCATTTGAACGCCATTCCACCAGTATCATGCAATTGGCTTCACGAGCCGTACTTATACACAAGTCACTCCGAGATCTGTCCCAAGACATAACAAATTCTAAAACAACCGCTCGCGCAGAAACTGCTGCACTTGCGGCTTATGATGCCCCTTCAGGAGTACATGTCTCGTGATCGGATTCACCACGGCCTCTTTCTCGCCCAGTCCCAACGACGTCCGCAGCGCATCCCGCAGCGCCTCTGCACTCCCATCGATCTTGCGCACTTGCGTCAACTTCAGGCTTCCTCCACGCTTCCGCAACAGGTAGATCGGGAGCTGTTTGCTGCCGGTCCGGTTGACGTAGTAGGGGAGATGCGGCGCGCATTGCTGCTCCGGCAGCGCGACGACGGGCGACGGGATAAGCGTGCTCTGCTCTTGCGGAGTGTGTGTGGGTCGCCGCGTAGGGTAGGCGCGTTGCTTGGTGGGTTGTCGGCTTCGGTGCGAGGCACGGGATTCTTTGGGTCGAGGGAGGGATTTCATCGACGCTGGAGGATAGGTGGCAGGTGCTGTGCGGGAGGCGATGAGGTTGGAGTCTGGGGAGGTGTGTTAGTATGAGGTTCTGGGGGTGTTGGAGTGCTTAGAGGTGAGGTACCTTCAACTTTCTTTGCGGTCTCCGTGGAGGCATATCGCAGAAAGTGTCTGATAGTTGATGGTCGCGGCAGACCTAATGGCCGCAGGAACGGCATGAGTATCGTCGAAGCCATTGATGTAGATGCTGATACCAAGGGAATGGCTGCTGGTGTTTGACGTCGTCTCCTTGCTTGCTTCATCTCCTCCGAGCGCTCTCCCGCAACCAAGTCTTGGCGCCACACCACAAAACTCACTACACCCCTCCATCGAACTCCCCACGCCCAAGGCCAAAGCCCGTTACCTCGACAGATTCTGCAAACATGGCCGACTCTACCAAACCGAGCGAGAGTGCTCAAGATCACAGTCTTCTCGACAAGTTGATCCCAAACCTGGACCGTCACCTGGTCTTTCCGCTGCTGAACTTTCTCGAGGAATCCACCCCGGAAGACCAGGACATCACGCACATCACACAGCTCAAATATGCCCTTCTCAAGCAGACCAACATGGCCGATTTCATCGGTGACCTCTACGCGCAACTCAACGATCTATCAGAACGGCCGCAAGAGTACAGCAAGAAGCGGGAGGAGGTGATCGAGAAGCGGACCAAATATGAAGAGGAGACGGAGAAAATCCAAAACCTGTTGTCCGACAGCGAGGTGGTGGGGAACTTCCGGTCCGACAAGGCCGCCAACATGAACTACCTGAAGGAGAACCACAGCGTCACTCAATCGATGGTCGATGCGCTGTACGACTTCGGCCAGTTCCAGTATGCCTGTGGAGACTACAGCAGCGCCTCGGAGCTGTTGACGCAATTCCGGATCTTGTCCACCGATAATGATAAGATCAACGCCGCGACGTGGGGCAAGCTGGCGAGCGACATCCTCACGACCAACTGGGAAGCGGCGATGGAGGAGGTCAACAAGTTGAAGGAGGGGATTGATACGAGGCTGTTCAACAACCCTCTGGCGCAGTTGCAACACCGGACATGGCTGATCCACTGGTCGCTCTTCCCGTTCTTCAACTACGAGCCTGCACGCGACGTTCTCACCGAGCTTTTCTTCAGCCCTGCATACATCAACACTATCCAAACATCGTGCCCGTGGGTGCTCCGCTACCTTTCTGCGGCTGTCATCATCAATCGCAACCGACCAAGTGGGCGAGGTGGATTCACTTACGGCAACTATCAGAAGCAGCTCAAGGACTTGATCAGGATCGTGAAGCAGGAGCAATACGAGTACAGCGACCCGGTGACTAGCTTCATCAAGGCCCTGTATGTGGACTTTGACTTCGAGGAGGCACAGAAGAGACTCAGTGAGGCGGACGAGATTCTACGATCGGACTTCTTCCTTGTTGCGACTGCTGATGGCTTCGTCGATGCCGCACGCCATCTTATCTCCGAGTCATACTGCAAGATCCATCAACGGATTGATATCAAGTATGTACCTCTACTGTTCTCTATTGAGGTAAAGTGGAACACGTCACTGACAAGATATACAGGGATCTCTCTACCCGCCTCGGTCTCTCGCACTCCGAGGGTGAGAAGTGGATTGTTAATCTCATCCGCGACACCCGCGTAGATGCCAAGATCGACTACAGCGAAGGCACCGTCATCATGAACCACCCGCCCGTCTCCGTCTACCAACAAGTCATCGAGCGGACCAAGGGTGGCTTCTTCCGCACGCAAGTGCTCTCCCAAGCCGTGGCCAGATAGGACCCGGCGTCGGCTGACGGGATGCATTCGACGATGAGGAAACCGGTGATCTGGGCATAGCGATGGCGTTTCAGGCGCGGATTTACAAAATGGGTCGACTTGTTTGCGACGAGCTTCGCAGGGTTGAGGAATAGACGCCCAATGACGACGATGTGCAAAGATGAGTCAAGAGTCGTGAGGTGACTGGTGGATGTGTCAAAGAGCGTGGAGCACCACGATCGCCAGCAGGCAATGTATACAGTACGTGCTGCAGGACGACGAAGAGCCAACGATGCACTCTGCGGTAGAAGCCACTGCACATGCATGATGAACTTCAAATTTATCACGTCAATTATGGAGGTCTCAACCTCATGACTTTCAGGACGCCTCTGTTGTCTTGTGGAGGGTCTCCCTCTTCAGCAAGCAAGAGTGGACGATGCAGTGTGAGTGAGTAGTTGAGATGTAGTATGCTGAATGTCACGTAGCCAATCAACCCTCCTCTCTGAAGCCCAGCTGTTAACGCCCGAAGTATCCACTTGCCTCTCCGCTCGAGTATGCACTATACATGAACCTGTGCCGCGCGAGAAGTGCTACTCGCTCGTGGCCGTAACATTCCAATAAACACCAACCAGTAATTCCTGCTGTGCCGCTCATGTCCCTGAGTACACACAAGTGACAAATCGTCCACACTCGACCCGCTGCTCCACACTGACTTTCCGCCCGTCGCCCAACCGCGCGGTCGTCCGCGGGGTGATGTGAAAGCGGTGCTCCTCCTTGCCGCCGCTGCTGCGCCGCGCGCGCTGTACTTCGGCCTCGATGTCCAGCGGTTGGATGTAGACGGGCGAGGCGTTGTTGTTGCGCTTCCCCGTGCCGAGTTGGTAGTGCTCGTTGCCGCCCCAGAAGACGATGTCAGCGCCCCAGTTCGTGTCGTCGGTGCTGGTCGATGCCGATGCGGCCAGGTAGGTGATATTGGCCATGACCGCGGCGGCGTGGGTGGCGCCGACACTCAGGCGCGCGAGTCGGATGGGGACAGTGGTGTTGGTTCGTTCGTCGTATTCGAAGAGACCGCTGAGCAGCGGGATCTTGCTTGGGGTCGGTTGGACGTGGGTCCATCGGTTGTTGGCAAGGTTGCCGAGGATGCCGGTGCCGAACGCAAAGGTATCGGATGTGACGCGTCCAAGTCCCTGACTCGAAGTGGCGCCTTGTGCGGCAACTTTGACCGCATCGACGGTGATGTAGCTGTTTTGGCCTCCAGCAGCGATCTGGGTGATGGTGGGTATCTGTGATGTACCGTTGTAGAGCTTTTGGGTGGGGACGAGAGAAGGGGCGTCGACGATGCTGGTGTCGGGGCTGAAGTCGAAGCCTAGCTGGCCCGACGAGTTGTCGCCCCAGCTGAAAACACGGCCATCGGAGTCAAGAGCAAGTGAGTGATGATCACCACAAGCTATCTTCTTAATTGGAAAGCCACGGAGGGTTGTGATCTCGTGAGGCTGATCATATGCGCCTTCCGGTCGTGTCACCCAAGTCAAGCCTGGAACACCAAGTTGACCGCGAACAGGGAAGCTGGTCGCGGAAGCAGCGGCGGAGAATAGTCGACCCTTGGAGGTAAGAAGCAATGCATGCTCTAGTCCACTAGCGATCGAGGTGACCTTCTCTGAGTAACCAAGATCCTTGGGTGAGATCGAACGATATGCGATAGGACTTCTCCCCGCCCAGAACGGGATCCATGAGGCTTCCGAAGGCTTATCCCCTGATGCTTGGTCGTCTGCAGATACGGGGATGCTGTATACCTTGCCGCCGCGCGACAAAGCTAGGATACGATCCCGAGAAATACTCAATGACACCAAATCTTTGCCCTTCAGGGTTGTGGCCGGCGTTGTGATATTTGGTGCGTATCCAGTTCCCCATTGTAGCAGATTCCCCCTCTCGTCGATGGCGGCCCCAAAAGTGCGGTCGAGCTTGACGTCCCTCAGCAACTTCCCATCAAAGAATGGTACCCGTCTTGGTGTCTTGATGAAGCTTTCTGTGCTGTCTGGCGCAACGACTCGCCCTGTATTGCTCCCCCACGCATATAACCCTGGATTTTCCCAGCTTCGCTTGACTTGGTGATGTTGGCTCGAGATCAGATCGCGATTCTCCTCTTTGCTTACGCCTGGCTTCTTTCTTGACTCCTCAAAAACCGGGAGATTCTCCTCTGGCTGTTCTGGCTGGCTCTCAGCATGACTTCTTGCCGTGAAGTGTCCATCGTGTATGTAGAATTGTGTGACGGTCGCTGCTAGACCTGCGAAACCGACGACCAGTACCGAACGAAGCAGCTGTTGCTGTTTGTGTTGCGCCCGCGCAGTATACGAAGCTGTTGCTGCTCGAGGTTGTGCCTGATGCAGGCGACTGACCAGAGATGCTTGTTTTGAAGCCGCTCTGTTACAGCTGGCAAGCGACCGAGGCACAGCTCGTCTGAGCATATTGGAGAGTAGTGGCAATCCTCTTTGGCGTAAGAGATCGAGGGAACACGACGTTGGACTATGCAAGATGCGATGTGGATGGACCACCGTCCATGCGGGTTACTTCTTCTCGAATTGGTGTGTTTAGGATACCAGCAGACCCTATGCTGATCGAGTGTCTTTCACGAACCCAATAATGAAAGCGTCATTGGACTGAATAAGCACTGCAGCGGAGCGGCGGCAATCCCGACGCTAGCCAAACTCTCAGGCTTAATCGTGAGCTTAAAAGTCTGGTGCATGACGGAACTTCAAGTCCAGTCGCTTTACGCGCCTACCACTACTGTATATGAGCACCTTGACCTCCAATGGCTGGATACTTCTGCTTCTCGATGTCGAGCTCAAGTGCAATATGAACACTGAAAGTAAATCGCTTCACACAGTGTACGATAACTCGTCGAAATGAACGCTCAACTTTCCACTCGCTCACCTACTGCGCTCAAACGGTGGTCATGCCAGGACAGACAACCTCCCCCAGTAGACCAGGTGAAGCGCATACATATCTACGACTTCGACAACACACGTAGGTCTAGCATCGAACATGTCATTCGCACATACACTGTCACTGAGGACTGATTAGTACGCTATAGTCTTTGCCTCTCCATTACCAAATAAAAGTGTTTGGAACTCTACCACCTTCGGCCAACTCCAAGGTCAGGACTTCTTGCAGCATGGTGGGTGGTGGCATAACCCACGGATCCTCGCCGCGGTTGGTCAGGGACGCGAAATAGAAGAGCAGAGGGCGTGGGAAGGATGCTGGAACGAAAAGATCGTCGACCTTGTACGGCTATCAATGGAGGATGAGGACACCGTCACAATTCTGCTCACTGGACGGCAAGAGAAAGGCTTCGATGAGCTGATCGGTACAATGCTGGCGACCAAGAAGCTGGAGTTTGACATCGTGGCCTTGAAGCCCAGTGTCAGTCCGACTGGCGAGGTCTTCTCCAGCACCATGAACTTCAAGCAGGCCATCTTGCGCGACATCGCTTTCACTTATCGTCAGGCTTATGAACTACGCCTCTATGAAGACCGCCCGAGACACACCAAGGCTTTTCGTGACTACTTCGATGAGCTTAATACATCGTTGATTTCCACACCCTCACCCGAGCGTGCCCCTCTGGAAGCCCACGTGATACAGGTGACCGAGCAGGAGATCAACATGGATCCTATCGCTGAGGTAGCAGAAGTGCAATCGATGATCAACGAACACAACCAGGCAGTTCGAAGTGGCAGTGGACCCGACAATGCTGTCCCATATATCATCAAACGGTCCGTCTTCTACACAGGCTACATCATCTCTCCCACCGACACCGAAAAGCTCAACTCTCTTGTGAAGCTGCCATCGAACTGCTCCGAGAAGGAAGTCCGCCAGCTCGCCAACAACATCCTCATTACCCCTCGCCCGGCCCCTCAATCCATCCTCGATCGCGTTGGCGGCATGGGCGCCAAAGTCCGCTGGAAAGTCACCGGGCTCGCCAACCTTGAGCAGCGCGTCTGGGCTGCGCGAGTGCAATGCATCTCTCCCGGTGTCGACATCTACACGGAGAATAAGATCCCGTGTGTCGTGCTCGCGACCCGGCGCGCCGCCAAACCCATGGAAGCCTCGCGCATCCAGAACTGGCAGCCCGTGCCCGCCCACCAAGCTTTTGAGTTCGACACCACCGTCGGCGAGAAAGTCCTGCTCCGCATCGAACAGGAGCTCTCGGATGAAGACCCCTACGAAGCGACGTTCCCCAACGCCAAGAATGCTCGCAAACATCCCCGCGAGGAAGACTTCCCCACTCTGCAGGCATCGCATGGCATGCCGTCGACGAAATCTGCCAAACCGCATGCGCAACCTCAGCAGCGCGGGCAATCGGCGTGGGAAAGCCGCAGACCTGCAGGCCGTCACAGTGGAGGTGGTGGCGGCGGTGGTGGGCGCAACGGCAGAAACGGGCGAGGTGGCCGCGGTGGAGGTGGTGGCGAGCGAAATCGCCGTGGAGGCGGAGGGGGCGGAGGGGCCGGCGGAGGAGGAGGAGGTGGTGGTGGAGGTGGAAGACCCAAAGGCGGATATCGCTCTCTTGACGATAACGTGGGGCAGTATGGCAGTGGAGGCATGCAGTACTGATGCGATCGGGGAGGTTGTTCTGTGCTTTGCTTTGAAGCAGCATTCGCTCGTGCAATTGCACATGTCTATGCCGAGGGACCTGCTGTGAAACGTTGCGCTGCGACGCAATGCATGAGGCTTGTATGATACGAATACATGTATGTGTATGAGTTTTGACGACCCGTTATATTGGGGGTCTGTGTGTGACAAGACATGTGCATCTCAGTGTGTGTTGACGGGATGGGATGAATCGATGGACGGTGCATTTGATCTATGTATATCACAATATATGCCCATACATTTATTACATATAGTACAATTGAGTAGAAGTACATAAGGTCTCGTTACAGCGTGTCGTGATAGAGGTAACATGCATGTCCGCAGTCGAGCAAGTGGCGTGGCTGAGCTCCACTCTGCTCCGGGACCGCTCATGTCAGCTTGATCTCTGGTCAAGCAATCTCCGCCAGCTCGCCATGAGGTTCAATTATGCAAAAGTGGCGTGGCGACTTGTTCAGGTCGTCCGTACTCGAGCGCGTCATGGCCCAAAGTTCTCGTGGCGATGGTCGGCATGAGTATTGCAGGTCAGCATGCAGGAAGAGAGCTGCTGCGTGCACCGACAGGCTGGCGGTGCTGGCCTGATATCGATGGAGTGGACCGTAGTTTCGACTTGTCCAGATAAGATCTCAATATCTTCGGTGAAATGCTCGTGCAACAGGTGTCGATACTGGGTTCCTCGAATGCCGGGATATGCCACAGCATCCTTCTGCTCCGGCCAACGCCTGCCATCTCGGGTTGTCGAGACTTTTCCCGTCAGATTCGAGATGCGGTGCCTTACTTCGCTTCCGGCTGCAGGCCAGTGGCACCCTCGGCACTCAGGCGTTTGATGGTGAGATCACGCTGGTGTTCCATGACGCGGCGTTTCTTGAAGTACGTGACCTGTGATGAGGATCGAGTCAGAGATCAACCCACTGCTACACTGACCATGCAAAGGAGATCTATATTGGGGGTGACATACCCAACTACTCGCACAGTTCTTCTCAAACCCGGCCAGCTCTTTCCCACACGCACTGCGGGCTTTGTCGTCTTCCTTCACACTGTCGATGATGCTGTGCGCTTCGAGACAGCGGAAGAAGGCATCGCGGTTCTCCCAGCAGGCGGCGCGGGCGGTGCGGTCGGGCGCGATGTAGCCGCCATCTTGGGAGGGGGAGGGAGATGCGATGGATGTGGCGCTGCTGGAGGTGGAGGAGGAGAAGAGGCCCATGATGTGCTGTGGGTTGATGTGTAGCGATGAGTACCGTATTGGGAAGAAGGAGGATTAGATTCGATGACCCGGGAAAGATGAGTTGAGTGCTAGAGTCGAGGAGACTGGATCTACGATTATCATGATTCAATACTGATCGTCGGAGCTCGGGGGAGACATTGACTGATATGGGTGCCTCAGGCCTTGCATCGAGGTCGATCACATGACATCGCAATGAATGGATTCGATATGATAAGCGCGCGACTAACTGAGTGGAGAAAGGCAGATCAGTCATGTGAGAATAATGACCAGCGTCGCCATCTGTGCTACAGTCACTTTAGTGCCACTGCGCTTTCATTTGTCCAGGTTGTCGTCTGTCTTGCTGCTGTTTGTTGAAGTCTTTCAATCACTTAGTATGTATCAACTTGGTGAAGATGAATTCATACCACATGAAGCAGTGCAGACTGTAGATGTCCATCCGTCCCCCATCCCATCCCTCACGTGACCGGCTTGGCAGGCATCCGTGGGCGGGCATCGTCGTATGTAGTCGTGGGCAGTCGATGCGTGTTGTTGTTTTCGTCTCGTTCTCGTCAAAGGAACGCGCGCGCTTCCGTCAGCCCTTTACCCCGTCGACTGGACTCTCTGCACCGCAACTGCCTCGACTCTGTGTCGCTCCATGTCCGGCGTGACGTCCTGCTGCTGGTGAGTCTCGCTCTCTGTCTCTGTCTCTGCCCTCATCCCCCATCGCCGCCACCCTCCACCCCATCCACTCCCTCCCACCACCACCACCNCCTCCCCCTCCGCCTGTACCATCAAATCTCATCACGACTCCCTCCCGGCCCCTCCCTCACGGTCCTCCCCATCATCATCACCACCATCAGCGCCGTCGCCAGCGCACACGCGGGCCTCGTGCGCTAGCTCGTGGAGCCCATCCATTGGCTTCCTCTTACGCACATGCACCCTGCCCTCCCCAGACACGCCCTCACCCATCCCATCCCGGCCCTGTGCCCCTCTCGTTTCACCTCTCTCCATCTCTGCTTACCGCCTCGACTTGCTCGGGCTCATGGATCACCATCCCCGTCCATCCCCGTCTGCCTCCTGATTGATGCGACTGCCGCTCTTGCCGCCGTCTGCTCAATCTGGCGTCTCGACCTGCAATCGCATCAACATCAACATCATCATGGGCATGCCCTTACTAATCACCATGCCCCCATCAGCAGCCAACCACCCGACCGAATGCGCCCGACATGAACATGAACATGAACGGCATGTTCCCCCAGGGCAACACCCCCGGCCACCTTAACCCTGCTGCGTTGTACAACAACCACTTCGACAACACCCAGTTCACCCCTCAGAATGCCGCCTTTCCCAACCACAACCAGCAAACCTTCCAACCCAACTCGGTCGTGCCGGCGAAACGTGGCCATGACAACATGACCGCCGGCTCGCCGCAGATGTCGCGCTCCCAGACGCCCTCGTTCTTCACCAACCAGCAGCAGCAGCAGTCAGGTGCTCAGCAGTTTGCCAATGCACCGACTCCATATGCGCATCTCCAGCAACCCGGCTCCAACAATGCCTCGCCCTCTCCGACCATGTCCAGCCAGCAGTTCCGTCCGCCAGGCCAGCAGCCGCGCATGCAGAACGCTTCCCCGAGTCCTTTCCCAGGACAACAGCAGCCCGGCGGGTTCGGGAATCAGATGTCGCCTGCCACCCCTCAGCAGGTCCCTCAGCCCACCAGCACACCAATGTCAGGACAGATGCCAGGCTGGAACCAAGGCATGGGCATGAATCAGGGCATGTCGACTCCTGGAATGCAGAATAACATGGCGGCGCAGATGAACAACATGGGAGCCCAAGGCATGGCACACGCGCAAAGGCAATACCAAGCCCAGCTTCTCCAACAACAACGGCGCATGCAGCAGAGCGGGATGATGGGAGCTCGGACGGGCGGCGCACAGCAGAACCCGATGATGAATTACGGTGCAGCTCAACAGCAGCAGCAGCAACAACAACAATCTCAACAGCAAATGCCGCAGCAACAGCAACCGCCGCAACAACAGCAGCAGATGCAGCCGAATCACATGTCGAATGGAATGTCTGGCAACCAAAACCAGCTCAACGCCCAGCAGCAGCAACATCAGATGAAGCGCAACGCCTTTCTCAAACAGCTCATGGCCCAGGCTCAATCCCAAGGACGACCATTCAATGCGAATCCAGCCATCGGAGGTCGTCACGTAGACCTCTACGCGCTATGGACATTGGTGACGCAACTGGGAGGATCTTCAGTCGTGGATGCCAAACAGCAATGGCAAGTGCTGGCTAACAAGCTGGGTTTCGTGCAGCCACTGTTTGCAAATGCTGCCGAAGAACTCAGGCAGCTCTTCGCACAATCGCTCGCAAACTACGAGCGAGTATGGCTCCAGGTCCGATCACAACACAAGCAAGAACAGGCGCGGGCGCATGCTCAGCAGATGGCTGGTCTGGGTCCGGCGCAAGGATCGCCAACCCGGGTCATGCATCCACCTAGCCAGCAGAATCCACCATCGCAAGCGACTCCTGTACAGGCCAATGCACACCTTGCCCAGAATGGTATCATGACACCTCAACAAATGATGCATCACCGCCGGACCAGTAGCACGCTGCGGAAACCCGATCATATGGCTGCGCCGACAGGCAGTCCAGCTATCACAGCACCATCGCCACTCGGGGCGCCAAATGTGCCGAAAATGCAGAGTCCTTTGGCTGTCAAACCGCAACCTGCGGCACCGGTCATGAGAAGCGACGAGCCTCAAAGCACCAATTATGTCCCTCACATGCGCTCGATCGAGATGGACGGCGGCTACGATATGAACGCGCTGTACGAGTTGGGCACGACCATCTCCAAAGCTATCCCCAACATGCCTTCCGTGGATGAAATGGGCGTCATCGATACCAAGGCCATCATGCTCAGTCTGGCGTCCGGACTCTACGCCGAAGTTCGCTATGCGCTGGACATGCTAGCAATTATCTCCAACGACACTCGAATCCAGTTCGATCTGCAAAAGTGTGAGGATTTGCTTGACGTGATGGTCGACTGCGCGGAAGAGCAGACCGAGCTGCTGTCGGAAGATGCTGTAGAAGTGTCGGATGAGGTGGACCTTCCGTCCTATGAGGACATCATGCGAGGCGCACGGACCGAGGCCGACACCCTGCAAAGCGTTGCAGAATTCGGCACCAACGCATATGAACTCGATCGAGCAGCAGACCGTCTGATTGCAATTACGTCTGTCCTACGAAACTTCTCCTTCTACGAGCACAACCACGGATTGCTCACCTCCCCGCCATTGATCAAATGGCTATGTAACACTATCCGACTGCTGGGGACGCGTAACATGCTCCTGCGTACACATTACAACACTCAGGACTTCTACAAAGATATCATCACCTTTTTGTCCAACGTCACCCAGAATTTGGAACTCCCGAGCCGAGACGATGCGCTGCACATTCTGCATTTCTTGCTTGCGTTTGCGCCTCAGCCAGCGCCTAGTTATGTTGAGGACGCGGGCAGGATTCGATTCGCCAGTTTCATCCCTGCCGTACATCGTTATCTGCCACCGGCAGTGGACTGTCTGGCGAAACTTCTGGCACGACAGGAGCCGAATCGTATGCTGTGCAAGAGCATCTTTGCCCCATCAAATGCCACCCTGGCCGCGTCTGAAGCAGCCTTGGATCTCATCACACGAGCTTTTGCGCTGGCAATATCTGTTCTCCCGGACCGCTCAAGAGGTGGACTCGGCAACAACCACCAGCTGCGGATCGTGGAAGCCCGTAAAGCGTACTTGTCACAGGGCATGCTGGCCGCAGACATCCTCACGACTCTCACTCCAAGCAACAACACGGAGCTAGCACGTTCGTGGATTGAGAGTGAGGACGGCTGGGCGGTGGGGTTGTTGAACCTCGCCGCGCTCTTATCTGTCGACCGCTCGACTGCAGTCGGCGTGAAAGGCCAGATCAGTCATGACACCGAGACCTTCAAGCTGATCAGCCACCGCGCGCTGGCGATGATGAAGCGACTGGCTGAGACGGCGGATAAAGGCGAGTCTCCTCGTCGTAGTGGCGGCGACGGAGCCACCAATGGCGATCTGCGGGGCGAGGTTCAAACAACCGCCAACCACCTTCCCGGCTGGGAAGGCATCCCGCAAAGCCATGCCATCCTCGGCGCTCTCATGATGCCACAGTCCGATCGCACCTCGCTGGGTCTGCTTTGCAGTATGTACGACCTGGCCGCGCAGGATGGTGGCGGAGGAGGAGGAGGAGGAGGAGGAGGCAGGGATTGATGAGGCTGGTGATGTCGGCTGCAGTCTTCGTATAAGCAGTATGAGAAATCAAATTCTGCAACCCAGTCACTTGACCATGATACGTTGTCCGCGTGTATGTCCTCTGTCCCATCATTGCTTCCACCATTCCCGTTCGGAAATGTCATGAAACTACCAAATCGTCATTGTACATCTGATCGTCGAAGAACTCATGTCGCTCGACAGCTTATGTCAATATATCTCTATGCGGACTTAATCATCTCTGCTGCTGCAACACACTCCCCATATTCTGGCATCTGCACTGCAACACAAGAGGCATGCATCTCCTGCTCTTCCCGCCGCAGTCCACAATTTCCTCCCCCAGCCATCACTGAAACATAGCCCCAATCCCACCATCTCCATCCCCCTCCTGCCCGACCACCTCCTCATCCTCCTCCCAACTCCCCGGCTCCGCCTTGATCTTGACCATCCCGTCGTCCTGCTGCTGCTGTCCATGCCCTCCCGTCTTTCCACCCCTCGTCGTCGACATCGTCGTCGTCTCCTTCTTCACCACCACTCCCACCCCGCCCCGTCTCCGTTTCCGCCCCTGCGTCGTCGGACTGGCTATATCCTCGTCCTCGTACTCGTGAGCGATGTTGCTGAGGTCGAAATCCTCTTCTTCATCATCATCATCAGCATCAGCATCGTCCTTGTTAGCGACAGCGTCAGCGACAGCGACATCTTTCCGCGGCCGTCCACGCGCTCGGCCGCTACCACTAACCCTGCTGCTACCACCACCACTTCCAAGCTCAGCAGCAGTAGCAGTATTCTTAGCAGTGCTCATAGGAGTGCCAGCGCCACCCTTCTTCGCCGGACTCGATATCGGCGTCCGCGTCCCGCCCACGCCATACTCCGCCCGCAGCTTCTTCTTCGTCACGCGCAGCAGCTCGCGCGCGCTGCCGGGGCTGGCGAGGTGGGCGAGGCGGTGGAATTTTTCGTAGTCGACCTTTTGGTCATTCATTCATATTGTCAGTCGGCGGTCTTTTGAATTGGTCTTGTAGAACAGCAAGGGAGAATAGGGGAGAAGGAGGAATGGGAGGATATATATACCTTCGGCTCGCTCTCGAAACACTCCCAGGCGATGGCGAGGTATTCGAGTTGTTTGGCGGAGAGAGGCATGGTTTTGGGTTGGGTTGGTTGGTACCTTGACTGGGGAGTGAAGATGGAGGAAACTTCTGTTGTGGGAGGTTGGGAGGTCGACTGTAGAGAGGGTTCTGAAGTGAGGTTTCCGAAGGTGCTGGTGGCGTGAGTGATTGCGGTGGATTTGTGTTGATGGCGTTGGTTGAAGTGATGCAGAGGTATCGTGTTATGTCTCTTGTACCTCTTGTGAAGGAGGGAGAGAGGTTAAGGAGAGTTGTGGTGAAGTATGGTTAGAAGGTATTGTTGTCGTCGTTGGTGAAGGACGAGTAGATCAGTGAGTCCCCGTTCGATGTCGTCAAATGCTGTCCTCTGAGACGGGAAGCATGTTGACAAAAAGTGGGGCGTCTTCAGCTTGTGAAAGTGAACTTACGAGCATGAAGTGAGCAATGTTGTTTCTGAGATTCACGGACTTGCGTAGAGTGTGGTGTGCATGATGGAGAGCTAGCTCGGCTTCACTATCTATGGACACTCACTTCACGCCGATGAATGTATGTCGAAGTTTGTAACGACAGATGTGCACAGATGTGGACGTAGGATGGCTGTGTCTGTCACATGCAAGGCACGTTTGGTAGTGCCGCACGTCTACAGACGTCGCTTTGTGTGTTTTCGTACATCCTTGTCGTGCATTGGATGACTCGTGACCGTTCTCTCATCTTCTATGGCATATTCTGCTCAACCAACATGCTGATGTCTTGTTAACTCATGTTCGGGGGTCATGATATTCATGTATGTTTCGCTACAGGCACCAGATTCACCTCAACAATGGCATTTTTAACTGCTTTGCTAAGTGTTATCAGTTGTTCTAATTGCACATTCCACAGTTGCAGTTATTCAGTAGTCGAGACGAGATCGTTCCGGTATCTGCATCGCTGAGCTGAGAGAAAATGAGGCTTCGCTCTCAGGATCTTGGAGGTTGTCAATTACTCTGTATGCACATGATTACCATGACATAATCAAGGCTTCACCGCAGTTCCCAAAGGCTGTACAGGGTGTAAACAAGTTACATGGCGTGTACGCTGCACAGGTTCGGACGTTGACGCTGTTGATGCACTCGTTGCATGAGGTGAGGTCGGGACCTGCAGCTCGTTTTCGCTTTCCCTACCACACGCGCAGCGACCACGCGCAACGGGTCTGTTCTCGCCTTTTACGCCAGCCACGAAAAGGACAGAAGAACGTGGTAATTATTATTCCCACATACCGCACAGTAGTGCGCACGTGGCTTGGGACGAAGCAAAGAGCGTGTGCGATATGGATTGTTCGCTCTTATGGCATTACATGCGATGCAGAGGTCGACTAGCGAGTCCGGAAAGGGGATCTGATCCATCCTGCTGCGGTTCCAATGCCTATGATGGGAGAGATGTACATCTTCGAGACTCACGACTTGACTGCTTGCTAACATCCCTGGTCTCTGCTCTCGACGATGGTTATGTCTTCAATTTGGCTTGTGACATCCCATCGTACAGCCGGCTCAACAAGAATTGTCTCTCCCCCGGGAGCTGTCTTCCCCGTCAGGTCAGGGTCGCGCCATCGCCTGTAAAGCCCTCGAACGGCGACAATGCCTCGACAACATCGCCTATAGCCTGATTATATTGGATTTGGCCTGTCTCTTAATCAGATGGCTGCCGTCGACTCCACCCGCAACGCTCCCGGACCGAGCTGACGTGTCCCACAACGGACCGGTCCACACAAGGTCCCGGTCCAGCTGAGATCTACCGCAAAATTGTGCTTTTGAGGAAATCGAATCTCTCGATAACAACACCACCTTTCGATCTAGAATCATATAACATTCAACGTAAAGGCATAAGCTACTACATGCTAAGCTCTAACGATATATCACAATCGAGAAGCTGGGATCTAGTTATGATATACTCAGATTTTAACGTTGAAGTACTCGGCGGTGTTCAAGATCAATGCGTAGAGATGGATCCTACGACCGAAGTCATATACTTTAGTTTGGACCTGATATACCTTGTTGTTGTCGAGCTGATGCCACTTTCTTAGAAGCACAGTTTTGCCGTGATTCACAGCTGGGCCAGACCCTTGTGTGGACCGGTCCCTTGTGGAATACGTTACTGTGGGACATGCTTTTTCATTTCGAAGCAGCCATGGTCTCGTTCTCGACCGCTGATCAACTGAGCGTAGGGCAGTCTGGGCAGTGCACGACCGCTCCCGGCGCTCCAACTCGGGCATGGTCATTTCCATCATGAACGGTCCGACGTAGGAGATGGCGGAGAGTCCGACGACCACAGACCATACACTCTCCTCAGAGAAGACATCTGGACGGTGGTGGGTGACTACGGTGGTCATACTGCGGCGGCGGCGGCGGGTCCCAGCGTCGACATGAGGGCCGCATGCTGTAATGTGTTCTGAGGAAGAAAAAAGATATAACAACATAAATCGACCAGGCCCGTAGGTTTACTTGATCATTGTTGCCCCCCGTCGACTTGAGGCGCTGCTTCCATTGATCCATCCACTGTCATACTTCTCTCTCTCTCGACCGTCGACGCTATGCGTTCTTCCTCCTACCTCGCGCTACTCGCCAGCCTGGCTGCCAGCACGTTCGCCACCGCCTCCTGCCCAAAGCCCGCCTGCTGTGAAGGCGCGACATCCAGCATTGCCTCCGCTCTGAAGGGATACGCCCCAGTCCAGAGCTTCTGCTCCTCCAAGTTTCCAGTTCACACGCGGACATGCTCGACCGTCGCGCCGACGAAGACCCTCACCATCACCGTGGCGACGTCCACCAAGACTACGACCGTGACCACGAGCACCCGCACGTAAGACCATGTCCAGCAGAGATGACGATTCGCGTGCCACGCACCAGACGCCCATCGCTCACATCTGCCTCCACAGTATCTCGACCACCACCTCGACCATCACCGCAACGAGTTTCTCGACTTCGATCGTGACTCTGGACGAGACCGACACCGAGACCGACATTGAGACCGTGAGCTGCTCCCGACGAACCCACTTTTCGATCCCTGGCCTTCATATGTCCGCGACTGACACGTAGAACAGGACACGGCGACGACGACGACGACCGTCACCGACACCGTCACCTCGGTAGCGCTCGTGGAACGCGACCAACTCTGCGCCCGCGCCGTCGACCCGCGCTCGTGCATGTGGAGCAGCGTCCGCGCTAAACCTTCCTCCGCGATCGCCGCCATCTGCTCTTGCCTCGAAACCCCAGCCTCGATAACCGTGACGTCCACGCCGACCAAGAAGACCAGCGTCACCGCGACGTCGACCAAGAGCGTCACTTCCACCAGCACCAGGTTCGTTCACGTCAACCTCCTTCAAGGGCTCCTTTCCGGTGTTTCCACGATGGCTGACCTTTCTGACACAGCAACGTCACCCCAACCACCACGCTCACGACCGTCATCGTCGCGGACCCAAGCACAACAGTCGTCACCATCATGACCACCGTACGTATCGGTTTCCGCGATCGATCTTGTCTGTTCCCGACTCATACTGATCGAATTCCCATCTTCAGACGACGTCCACGACCGCCACCACAGAGATCACCACGTCTACCACCACCACCACCGCTCCTGCTCCACGCGCGACATGCGACGGCACAAGCGAGGAGAGCGTGTTCGAGGATTGCGGCAACGAATACACCTGCTATGCAACCATCATATCGTGCTATCTCTACCCTGGGGAGTCGACCGCCTGCTACGCTACCTGCGATGCTGATCCTAGCTGCTACCACATTTCATACAATCCCTTTGACGACAAGTGCGTCAAATACGCGGACTGCTGCGACCCCGGCGGCGTCGGACGCCGCTCCATCGCCCGTAGCCTGCTCGACGGCGGCAGCATTACCAACGCCACGGTCCGCGGCCGCCTCGTCAGCGTCGACTCCCGGCCCGGCAAGGTCGCGTTTCTCGACGGATAAAAAGATCCCGCACGAATGTCGTCGCGAATATCTTCTTCACTGTTCTGTTTTTAGTGGTCCCAGATCAATTCATGTTTCGTCTTCCACTGCTCCCTTCCATCCGTTCACCGTGAAAGCCTCATCTCGCGCTCCCGTGAAGTCCGTCAACACCACCATGTCTTTTTCCCCACCTCCCTTTCACGCGCCCCGCTGCCTGTGCTGGTGGCGGTGGTGGCGGTGGTGGCGGTGATGTGTTTGCCAATAGCGTGCATGCCAATAAAGACGACATCCAGGATGGCTGGTGAGAGGATCATCATCTCCCTCGATTTCCTCCGTCTCTTGGCGGTGGAAATGCCTATAGTCTCCCCGGCCTAGTGTGTGACGACAAGGATAGGTGGTTTGCTCGTTGACGAGGTGTGATGGATCTATCGAAGCTCCATCCACATGCACATGTGTACGTACACTCGAGGACGAGTCGGACAAGACCAACAATTTGTCGCGAGCAACGCTGCAGGGTGGGATCTTGTTCGTAGCGAGGGAGTGGAAGTGCTTCAAAGTATCCATCCTACGCGGTCCTACATCCTTAGCTGCCCTGATATAGATCTGTCTTAGCCCTCGGACCATCCCATACCATCGCTGGGCAAGTCTTGCCGACTTCATGCAACTCATGCACGGTGAGTTTGTGGCCGTTTCCAGACGCAGATGTTGCCGAAATAGGCCACAAGGCAGCCGTCAGGCAGACTTTGCCTGTTTTCCGCTGCCACGAGCGGCACTGCAAGCCGCATGCTGTCCACCCCACACCCATCACAGTGGTGCTGGTTGGCATGACCATACTTCGCACGAGCAGGTTGGAGCTGGATGGGATCTGCTTCGTCTGCAACGTTGACATCTTCCTTCTTGCACGCAACAGTGACCGTCAGATTATCCATCTGATCGTGATGCGAGTCGCAACGACTCCGCTTCGGATGAACGGATTTCCCCAAGATTCTCGTCTCCTCACTCAAGATAGACATGAGCACTATATATGATGTAAGGATAGTAATATCTCTTACCTATACCGAGATGAAATGGATTGTTGATTGGTGTGATTTATACTGTTACTCGACTTCTTCCACACCAAATACATGATGTCTCAATACACAATCCCAAGCAAAGGCATCGTCGCTTATTCTGAACATGATTGGAGGTTTGAGGACCTGCTAACACGCGAACCTGGGGATGACGAATTTCTCATTGAGCTGATAGCAACAGGCGTGTGTCACACCGACATAACAGGATACGGTGGCATCTACCCACGCGTGCTTGGCCACGAAGGTTTGGCCATCTTACAGACGTACTACCGAGGGGAAGAGCTAAGCATGGAATAGGTGCTGGTCGTGTCATCCGCGCTGGTAGCAAAGCTGTAGAAGAGAAGTATCAACCTGGCGACCTGGTGATCCTCTCGGCTGCATCATGTCAAGCATGTCACTACTGTCGGACCCGTCACCCGGCGTACTGCAGTAACCATGCTGCAGTCACGCTTCGTGCCAACGAGCCCAACTTCGTCCTGGCTTCGGACAAGACCAAGTTCATCGGTGGCGGGTATTTCGGCCAGTCTTCCTTCGCCTCGCCCACTCCTGTCAAGTGGTCGTGTGCGTCGAATGTCACCAAGTTGATCAGGGATGCCGAGGAGTTGAAGACCTATGCACCGCTTGGCTGTGGCATCATGACTGGAGCAGGTGCCATCACACATGTTGGGAAGTGTGGCCCAGATGATATAGTCGCTGTCGTGGGGCTAGGTGGAGTGGGACTCGCGGGGATCGCCGCTGCGAAGCACCGAGGTGTCAAGACCATCATCGCCGCAGACCTCCTTGCATCCAGGGTTGAACTTGCCAAGACCATGGGCGCAACTCATGGTCTTGAGTCTTCTCCGGAAGCGCTGAAGAAGGCTGGATTCCAAGACTTGCAATCTGCCCTGAAAGCTCTGACACCCGAGGAGCTGGGTTGCAGCCATATCCTCGACACGAGCCCATCAGTCGCAGTCCTGAGTGCATGTCTGGAAGCGCTGCAGAATAATGGAACTCTGCTGCAAGTCGGCGTGAAACCTGTAGGTGCGAAGCTGGAGCTGGATCTCTTGACCCACATGGTTCATGGTCGGAGACTTTGCGGTGTCATCGAGGGCGACAGAGACCCTGCCGAAGCATTACCTGAGCTCGTACAGTGGTGCAAAGAGGGAATCGTGCCGGTGGATAAGCTGCTGACGAATTACCCGGTACGCGATTATCAGGCAGCAAGAGAGGCTATGGAGAGAGGAACCGTCATCAAAGGTGTGTTGGTGTGGTGATATCCCTTACACGTCGTCTTGCCAGAACGATTTGTGCCATACTTACCTGTATTTTCGTCTGGGAAAATGAATCTGCGAGTCGTGAGATTATGCCAATCACTTCATGACCAAGATAAGAACAAGCTTTGTATCAGAAGTGCAGTCTGCTAAGAATGAACACGCCTCGTCAATGGCGTCGAGTTCGCTACTCGATTGATGATAGCTGTATAAACCTACGGGCTGTTTCAATTGTACCCTTTCTTGAGCGGTAGAGCAATCCGATCTGGCCAAGACCCCACGAACGGCCTCACTCCTGGAGCAATTCGCCAGGAAAATCGTCTCTGAACCGCCCATGGACCCACGACTCCGATTCCACGTCCCCAGACACATAGATGAAGCGACCAGATGCCTCGCCCGGCACGATCTGCAATCTCAGCTTCAGCCACAGACGCTTCTCCCTTTCGTCCCCACGATAGACCACCTCGCTATGGATCAGTTCACCTTCGACCTCCATTGACGTCAAGCCATCCCAGCTGTCGACAAGCAAGTTGTAAATCGGCTCTGCGCACCCCTTCTGCGGCCGGCTGATCACGCTGATGGTGCGGAAGTAGGAGTACGCTGCCTCAACCTCAGGAGAAGGACACTCCTCGATCATCTCACGGATCTCGCTGATTTGCCCCTGACTCGCCAGCCATCGCATCACCACCGGCTCCTCGACGAAGACTTTGTCGAACTTGACCCTCGCGTACCACACCCCGCCGAACACTTCAGTCTCCGCATAGCAGTGATAGCCCGTGTCGTCTTCTCCGATGATCTCCGTGATGACCACGTCGGTCTTCAGCCGGTCTTCCTCCCTCAGCGGCTGGGTCCACCCCTTGGGCAGACGGAAATCGATCTTGTTACTGTGGCAGCCGATGGAGACGCTCATCCGGCAGCGCAGACTTTTGATGTCCATCGTCGAGCCCTTGTAATACAGCCTGAAACGAGAACCCTCGAGCTGACGTCCTCGCACATCGCGGAGCGACACCTCGGAGGGCGTGTAGAGCTTGCTTCGCGGGGCCTCACTGTTAGGGTCGTACTCCACCAGCTGCTTCTTGGCGGCGGGATCGACGGCACTGGTCTTCTGCTTCTTGCTCGAAGGCAGGCACGTTGGCTCGGTTGCAGAGGCGACTCGCTTGCGCGACAGCATGTAGTCCTTCATCATTTGGGTGGTGGGCATATTTGGTGTGGAAAGCCTCGTTCCTGTGGCTGAGCGATTGTCGTACTCGAGACCAGGTTGAATGACTAAGTGATCTTGACGGCTCGGTAAGATGTTCAAATATGCAGTGAAGGTAACTCAGATGCTTTGAATGGATGAGGTGGGCATTAGTCGATGGTGTCAAGTATGCTGTGTTTCGATGGAGGAAACATGCGTATCCAGGACACGTATAATGGTATTGTAGAACAAAGCGAGGGAATATCGATGGTGTGCTAAGGATTGTGGGAGGATGAATGCGTCGTCGTTTGTTTCAAGTGAAGCGGCGGGCCAAGTGAAGCCGCCATTGTCGGCTTTCACATGCCAACTTCTGATGCCACAATAAAGGGCGGCGCCTTGGACGTCGATGAGCCCTATCTGGGGATCGATGGCATTTCGCGGGCAATGTACATCTTAGCGACAAGCGCACGCATGGTAGGATACCGATAGGGATTCTATTAGCTGTGAACATTCCATCGTCTCCATGATCACCATCATCGACCCCTCACATGACCGTGCAGTTCTTGCCCATCTGCCAATAAGCCTCTAGATATCCTTCTTCTTCCTCCGTGACTGCTAATGCGCCTCTCTTCCGTTTGATGCCCTTGACAACAATCTTCTGTTCGCCTTCACCATGCCACCATCTCAGAATCTGCTGTGGCGACCCCTCTGTTACCTCATCAGTCTGTATCGTCCACTTCCCCCCCGTGACTTCCACGTTGGTCTGTCCTTGTGGAAAGTGGAAGTCAGGGAGAAAGATCTCTGTTGGCGTGTCCTGGGGTGTCGCTGTGCCAGCGGTAAGAGCAAGCGTAAAGGTACAGTTCTTCAGGTCGAAGCCGAAGGACGTTATTGATCCATGGGTGGCAACAGGCGTAGGACGGACGTAAGCTTCAGCTGCACGGTAGCCAGGCGTCTCATTTGGTTGCATATGCCGTGAATGGCTTGAAGCCATGTCTTCGACAGATAGAGTCTTGTGGAGGCTATCGGGAGACACAGGCACATTACTTCCACTCTGACTTTCCGAGTAGTTTGGACTCGAGGCATCGAGAGAAGATGCACCACGCGCAGTTGTATACGACGAGGGTGGTAATGGCCTGTCCTCGGAGGAAAAGATGCTGAGATCTTCACCATTCCAGTTGTCGCCCCAGTAATGCGAATTGCTTGCCGTGTAAACCCACCAGGTGAATCCAGCGACCCTGGCGCCTTCCACAGCAAAAAGGTTGGCGTCAATGGCAGCGACCTGGGAGCCATAGTCGCCGGTCTTGTATGCCTTTTGGCCATCCATGTCATAGGGGATTCCGATCTCGGTATAGATGCACGGGTGCTCACCCATGTGATCGGTACCCTCCCGACGGATCTCGCCAAGCTGGTCCTTGAAGCAGTTTCGAATTGCTGATTCTCCAATCTTAATCGCAAATGCTGGACTTGAGTAACGACCTCGAAGCACTCCAAGCACATCAACATTCCAAAGCTTGTTCCATTTCTTAGTGATCAGAGTTATACCATCGTAAAAATGAGAGGCAAATATCATGTTTGGATCGTCATCCTTCGTGCCCTTGATTCGAGGCGGGATCTCAAACGGACTGGGCTGCATCAGCATCATCGCATCTGGCCATACACTTCGGATGGCATTCTTATATTTCCGATAATAATCGAGGAAGTTGTTGTTCGTCCAATGGTCCTGATCCAGCTCAACGCCAGATGTTGGGTGTTTCGTAAAGTATTGTGGCAACTTCAGCTCGTCGGTATCCGGATTCCAAACACCATGTTGAGCCCAGATGTCGACCCCAAGCTTCCAACTCTCCGCACGCTTCCAACCATACTTACTGTCGTCCCATGTCAGAGGGTCCAGCCATGCTGACTCGCCCTTCGGATCAACGAGCTGGACTCCACTCTTGAATGGCCCGAACCCTCCAAAATCCCAAGTATCAACTTCTATTGCACGACCAGAGCCCGTAAGCATTGCCTGGAACGCGGTCGGAGTCGTGCCCTTGCGCAAGTTCTGTTCTTTCGGAATAGTCGCCAGGCCAGGGTGACCAAGGTAGCCCTTGTTGGGCTCATTGACACTCTCGTATCCAATCACCACTTCTCCCTCAAGATCGCCCGCATCGTGGATCTTCTGCGCAAGATGCTGGCATGCCCCTATGAAATGATCCTGCAACCAGTCCTGAATATTCTTGCCATCTATCACACACTTGGGTGCGAAATCTCGCCCAGAAAAGAAAAACGTAAATATCGTTTGGCAGGCCAGTCGATAATAGTTCGTGGCCCACACCATCTTTGGGAAATCGGCAGGATCTGGCCACGTGTTTTGTACAAGCGCTGCCTCCGTTACAGCGAATTTCTTGGGATCAAGCCCACAGGCATATACGGTCCACATCGGCGCCCCTGATCCACCAGTGAATCTTGACCACACATCCTGATGGGGGTCCATGAACACGTAAAACTCATACTCTTTTGCTATACGGAGTAACTTGATGGTATGTTCCACGAATTCGTCATCGTATATGCCGGGACCCTCATGCTCCAATGCTTCCCAGGTAAAGATGTATCGAATCGTGTTGAAGCCCCATCGCTTCAGCCGCGAGAAATGGGTGTGTGCATCTTCGACGCGAAATGGACGGTCAACGAACGATACCTTGTCATTGAAGAAATTCTCCTTGATATGCGAAGAGACCTCCGGATGTGCTGGTAATTTGGTGTCTCCAGCAATGTTGATTCCGTGTAGCGTGACTTCGCGGTTACTCCGGTCGCGGAACGAGGCGCCGTCGATACGTAAACGAAAGGAAGACATCTGGTCTCAATGGTGTGTGAACTTGAGTTCTATATTTCTCGGTGCCTAGGAACGTGAGTACGGTTGCGATTAAGATACGGCTGTCGTCGTGGCCATTGGGATATTAAGGCGTGTCGTCTGGAAGGAGGTACAACTGTACAATTAGTTCTCGTGAAAATTGTACAACAATGTAGGCCCCAGGGTGGAGGATGGGGTTGAGGAGCAGTACGAAATCATTCGAGCGATAGTGATATGTCTTGCATGATGTGTGGTTTGAGCTCATGCGAGCCATGCCGTCATGAACCCGTCTGCCACGCGTGATGTGGCTGCGCTTGCCAGATGTGGCTCAATCGTACAACCTTAAACTAGCGTCTGCGGCGCGTGGTTACACTACTGGAACGTAGTGGCGCCAGGATCTCCGGACCCGACACAGATCATGACACTTTGCTTCACCAGTCAATGTGTCCACATCTTTTGAATCTCGGGGCCTGTCACTGAGACTCGATCTCCTACTCTCGAACTTCAACCTGGCCATCAAACAAATACCTTCGTCCATAACGTCATGATCATACGGCTCCCCTCTATTGCGCTGGGCGCATTGTGCCTATCCACTGTACCCTTCACCACAGCGCTTTCGGCGTCAGATGTGCCAGCAGACACACCATTGTCGCAACTACTGGCGAGTGCCAATAGCAACCTGGCTCAAGGCAATGCCCAAGATGCTCTTATGTACTTCGATATCGCGATTCAGAAAGACCCCAGCAATTACCTAGCCATTTTCAAGCGAGGCGCAACATACCTATCCATGGGCCGCACTGTGCAAGCCAACAAAGACTTTGACCATGTTCTGACGCTGAAGCCCGGATTCGAAGGTGCTCTAACCCAACGGGCAAAGATCAAGAGTCGTAATGCGGATTGGGCAGGTGCAAGAAAAGATTATATCACTGCGGGAAAGCAAGAGTTGCAAGATTTCGCAGACCTGGACGAGGCAGAAGGCGCCGAAAAGCTTTCATTTGACGCGGAAAAGTCTGGAGATTGGGAAGGATGTGTTACGCATGCTGGCACGGCTATCTTGGTGGCGGGCACAGCTTTGGAACTACGACAAAGAAGAGCAAGATGTAGGCTTGAGAAGGGCGAGATTATGGAAGCTATGGCAGATCTGAATCACGCGCTACAGATCAATAGTGGACTGTTGGAGCCCTATTTACAGATTTCAGCCATGACTTTCTATTCGATTGGCGAGACAGATAAAGGCATCATGGCAGCCTCGAAGTGTCTTCAGAACGATCCGGACAGCAAAGCTTGCTCGAAACTACGAAAATCGGAGAAATCGATCGACAAGGCATTGAAAAAACTCAATAAGCTTTTCGAGAAGAGACAATATGCGTCAGCAGTAAAACTCCTCGTCAGGATTAGTGATGACGAGACAGGGCTGCTCGAGGAGGTCAAGGAAGATATCAAGACCTACAGGGACGCAGGCTACATCCACCCCAAGGCAGGAGAATCTCTGTATGCTCAGCTTGTCGAAAAGACCTGCGAAGCTTATACCGAGATGAATAACGGCAAGAAATCTCAAATCTACTGCGATGAAGCTCTACAACACAATCCTGAATCCCTCCCTGGGCTTATTAGCAAAGCCACGCGACAGATAGATGCCGACGAGTTCGAGCAGGCCATCAGCACGCTCAACGCGGCTGAGGAAGCACACGGCAAGACCTCAAAGATCAACGAGCTCACTAACAAGGCACATACGCTCCTGAAGCGAAGCAAACAAAAAGACTACTACAAAGTTCTTGGAGTCTCGCGCGATGCGGACGAGCGAGAGATCAAGCGTGCATACCGTAGGTTGTCCGTGCAAAATCATCCCGACAAAGCACATTTGAATGGAATCACGCAAGAAGAGGCCCAAAAGAAGATGGCAGCCATCAATGAAGCCCACGAAGTACTCTCCACACCGGAGCTGAAAGAGCGATTCGATCGCGGCGACGACCCGAATGATCCTCAAAGTGGCGGACACTCTCATCAGGGGAGCCCATTTGGCCACGGACCTGGAGGACAGCCAATCTTCTTTCAGCAGCGTGCAGGAGGCGGCGGTGGAGGAGGAGGAGGATTCAAGTTCCAGGCAGGTGGCGGAGGGTTTCAGTTTCCGGGCGGATTCCCATTCTAGACCATTGCTTTACATTACATTAGCAGGAGTGTTGGCGTTTGGCGGAAACATCTTGAGCTCGGCTAAGCATGATGTTGGAATATGTCCCGCGTACCTACATATCGATTATGTCCCGTCGCGTCCCGCGCGTCTCATTTGAATTAAACGCGTGATCCTCAAGCTTCTCCGCTATCGATAGAGCCATTTCGTTCATACCTATACGCTGCTTCATACCTAGCCCACTATCAGAGGGTCACTTGACCAACACATACGCTGTCACGAGAACACCGTCTTCGTCAATGCTTACTTCAACATACTTCCTCTCAGATTCCT
Source organism: Microcyclospora pomicola (assembly GCA_002786065.1). Lineage (NCBI taxonomy): Eukaryota > Fungi > Ascomycota > Dothideomycetes > Capnodiales > Microcyclospora > Microcyclospora pomicola. The sequence goes on along the minus strand of NHNY01000005.1, from coordinate 892,949 downwards.
GATCCCGCATACCAAAGTGGACATCGTGTTGTCACATGCTTTGCACCTTCACATCCCACCAAGCTCAGACTCCAAACGCATGACCGCAAGCAGCGACACAATGGAAAGTTGACCCTCATGCAACGCTGCCGAGTCTTATATCCTTCTCTCCACCTCATCACCTTCCTTCTCTCCATATCTCTACAACGATGAACAACGATGAGCAGCCCACCACATCCACAACGAGCCATGTCGAGACCATCATCCAAGCTCTCACTGCCACTCTCGATCCACGGGTACCGAACTCAATCCGGCAGCAAGCACTTGAGCATCTAGAAAACGTCAAGCAATTGCCAGATGCGCCACACAACGGCTTCCTCCTTGCAGACGATTGGACGCAAGATGCCGCGGTCCGTTACTATGGCCTTCAATTGTTGGAGTACTCCGTGAGATACAAGTGGAGCAGCTACAGCTCCGATCAGCAACAGCAGGTGAAAAGATGGACGCAATGTCTGGCTGGAGGAATTCGTGATCAAGATGTTGGCATGGGAAATGGTGGTGGGTCGGCCGGCTACATTGGACGCAAGATTGGCCAACTATGGGTGGAGGTTGCAAAGCGCTGGTGGGGAGATGATGAGTGGATGGACATGGACAACCTTCTCGTCAATCTATGGGACAGACCCTGGCACGAGAAAGGAGCCGCAGGAAAGATTCTGTGCATGTACATTCTCGAGACACTCAGCGAGGACATCATAAACCTGGAGGATCCGGTGGCAGGACTCAGGATCGATGTTCTGGGTCACGCGCTCAACGAAATCATGGTACCTGCTGGCATGTACGCGGAAATAAAGCATATGCGCGGAGAAAGAGGGGGAGTCAGAGCAGAGGGAGAAGGATGGTTAGCGAGGCTATGCGGCTTCTTTTCGGAGTGTGTAAAGCAGATACGGCTTGGAGGCGACCAAGACGTGACACGCAGCATGCAGGTCTGCGCGCTGAAAGCATTGCACGCCTTACGGCCGACAATGGCCTGGGTGAGCTTGAAGGCAGCTGTAGAGGTGGGCTCTGTGGATGCGTTGTTTCTGCCGTTTTATACAGAGGACATGGAGATGCAAATCGCCGCCACGGAGGTGCTTTATGGTCTACTGGCTCGGCCATACAGTCCGCAATACCGGGAGTGTTGGGTTTCGCTAAACCAACAAGCACTGCGAGCTGACCGCGTTGCTTTGATATCACAGGTGTTCGAACGCGCAGCCTCTGGTCCTGGCGATGATGACACCAAACATACTCTACAAAAGAAGTTGTCTGAGATGATATCCCTGCTAGCAGATGCTATCACTCACTACCCAAAGCTTGCAACAAGTGAGGATCTCAACAGCGGGCTCGACGTTTCTGCACTGTTCGATCTTCTTCTTAGAGTTCTGCAGCAAAAAAGCCTCGTCGTTTCCATTCCTGTGTTACATAGCTGGAGCAGACTCATGAGTGTCCAGGAAGGTGCCATAATCGACCTCGTCTTGCAAGCTCTGGGCGTGTTGATCCAGACCTGCAGTGATCGATTGATACGATACGAAAGTATACCTGACGATGCTGATGATGAGATCGTTGCATATCTGAATGAGGATTTCGACACCGTGCCAGAACGGCATGCCTTTCTGGGTAATTACAGGCGCTATTGTGTCACTATAATCCAAGCAATAGCTAGATCCAGACCAATGGAGGCGCTGCAGCACGTCTTAGGACAAATGCAGCAGATGCTGCAAGCAGGACCATATACCTTCGCAAACGGATTGCAGTCGGCCACGTATACGAGACCTACACTAGCTGTCCTTCGCTTTGATGCACAATTCAACGTGGTCGCAAGTGCGTTGAAAGGATTCTCACTCTGGTGCGTTGATACCGCTAGCCTGATACCTGAAGAATCTCTCCATGCGAAAGCAGAGGCCGACAAGCGTAACGCGTACAACTCTCTCCAAGAATGGAGTCATGCAGTTATCGACCTCCCTATTGACGACCCAGAAATTGCAGGGCAAATACTGTCCATTTTAGTCATGATCTTGAAGACCATCAGACCTGGTGCAGACTTCGTTCTGCAAATCGTGCAACATCTCATTACCATGCGCCTGAGCGACAACGCCGCACATGCAGGGTTTTCTGAGGCGGTGAAAACCTTCGAGGGACTGCGAGTCGTGGAACTGCAAAAATTAGCGATTGCGTATTCCAACGAGTTACTAGCAGTCTATCAGGAGCTTGAGCCTCGGGTCGATGACCTCGCGCAGACACACAGCAGCGATCCAAGACTAGTCTGGGGATATAAAGCTTTCCTGTTTATGATTCTGCACCGTGCGACGAATTTGCCTCGAGACATCAAGATGACTAGACTGCAACAAATGCTGAAGCCAATTTTCGAGTCGTGGCAAGACGAAACACTTATAGCGGCCACGAAAGACTTCCCTAGCTTTTGTAGGTACTTGAGCTTGGGAGACATCGCAGACTTCTATTCGGAGTATCGATTCGATCAGACCCAAGACTGGACTGCCCAGCAGCTGGATCAGAGAGGTCAAGCACGTCAGACGGCGATCAAGGACAAGGTAGATGCGCTACCACTACGAATGACCAAGTCTATGGGTCTAGCTACAACCGAGAAGCTCAAACAAGGCTCAGAAGAATACAACACCGCATGTTCACTCTGGTCAGATTTGCTGCCTGTAGTGCTGCCTAACCTACTACAAATGCTCCGCCATGCACAAGCATTTCACAACCCAGCGGAATGGTCGGAGTTACCCACCCCTATTCAAGAGGTCATTAAACGAACGCTACAAGACCGATTCTGGCAATCAGGCATCTCGAGTGAAAGTAAGGATGAATTCTATGCACGCATCAATGGCTCAAGGACAAGCTACGAAGGTTTTGCATCTGTGGTCAGAGGATCGATGCGAAACATTCGCGAGCAAGGCTACCACATCATTTACTTGATGACAAAATTCGACGAACAGTTCTACGGTCTCGCTGATCTTGCACAGCCGCTAGCAGAGGCACTCTTCTCGGATGCAGATGCGCTGCCTGCAAATCACCTACACCCCATCATCAACCTGACGACAGGTTTAGTGCAGCGCTGTCCGCCACATCACCGCGCACGCTTCCTCCCTCCCCTGTTGAAAGGATTGTTCACCAAGCTAGACTCCAAGATCAGTAACGAGTGGAGCCTCATCGATCAGGCCACGCAGCGCAGCACCGATGGCGAAGAACTGTCCGATGAGATGCGGATCGAAAGTGTACTTCGACAGCTCACATACTCTATGGTTTCATTCGTGCCTTTCTTGCTCGACCATGACAAGATTGCGCCTCCGCGATCGCAGACTAATGGCAATGGCCACAGCCCCGCCCCATCGATGAGCCAAATCATGCTCAACGACGAGACGGTCCTAGAGCCTATGATCCTCTTCTGCACACATGCACTCCGCATGAGAGATACTCGCTGCTGCCAGACCATCTGCCGAGTGTTCCGAGGTATGATTCCGCATTTCACTCCTGCTTCAAGCTCCAACACCGCCACCGCGCATGTTCGTGAATATATTTGTTCCGAGGTTCTCAAAGCATGTATCACATCTCTGCACGAACCGTACTTTGCGGACATGCAAAAGGACCTCGCAGCCCTCATTGCACAAATTCTCGTGATCTACAGTCCAGAAAGCCAGACGCCACGAGATGTGATCAGTTCACTGCCGAGCATCTCATTGAACAAGCTGAACAAGACGTTGGTCAAGCTCGCCAAGACGTCAAACGAGCGGACGCAGCGTAGTCTGGTGCTTGAGCTGCTGGAAGGGGTCAGGGGCGTCAGTATTTACGAGGCTGGCAAAATCGCAAGGCCGCCACCGACCGCACCGTCTTCCAGCAAGAAAACCATGACAGGCAAAGCTGCGCAATACATGGAGGTCGAGCAGCCGCCAGCCGTTGTAGATGGCGGAGAGATGGGTCTCGAGGGTCTGGCGGGTCTCTTCGGTGATTCATGATGGGCAGCGAACATGTGCTCGATCACCGCATGTTTGCGCGTGCACGTCGGTCTCCGATCAATGCCAATCGGATCTGTCCAACACGTCGGCACAGCGAGTGGAGAGACCACTTTTCCCAACATGCTTCACCATTGAGGCGATTGGTGTGATCATGTGGGCGGGTCATGGGGAGCTGCCTGGCACGTTCCGGCCTCTTCAGCAGGGGTGATCAACGGACAGTGCTCGAGCGAGACTGGTGGGGGCAGATAAGCGGTCTGCTGCTTCATGCTGTGCATATCATCTTACTAGTAGATTGCATCATCACAATGATACCATCACGATCGAGCAGACTTCACAGTACTGAAGTATCAGCTGCATGACTATATCCCAACTCTGCTTACCCTTTCACCCCGCTATCTCCTGTCTCCCTCGGCGCGTCAACTTCGCTGAGTGAGTCCCCGTCTCGCCCCGCCTTTACAGCCACACTGCTAATGATCCCCTGCCCTGGCGAATTCCTTCCTTCGTGTAGCACCATTGCAGCAGTCGCAACCCTCCCACGGCACATACCGAGCGTTCTGGGCTTGGAGCTCGCGATCATCCATGTTACATTGCCTACCAACGCAACGCTGCGGAATTGATAAGCGCCCATCGCAATCGAGATGCAGGCGTCAGTCCTCTGTCGATCGTTCCCATCCAGTGCCCACGTGGATCGCGGTGGACCCGGGCCAGCACATGGGCGACAGGAGCCGTCGGGCGTGGCGGGCAGCAGGCTACTGCAGCTCGACGGGCGCGTGGCCATCCCTTCCATCCAATCCTCTCGCTTCCAGACCATCCCTCTGTGCATCATGTCATCAGTCCCCTTCCAACATGCTGCCCCACAACGATGTCCGCTATGCCAGATGGACCATGTGCCGGCTCCACTCAGCCGCACACACATCGAAAAGAGCATGGAGCGCCGAACGCGAAAGATTGATCATGCGAACACGTGATTTTTGTTGGTCAGAACAGGATCATCTCGGTCCTTACAGCTGTCGTGATTGGCATACCACTTTTTGATCCCGATGCTCCACGTCACGCTATTGGTCGAATCTTACGGTCCGGTCCACTCGCAGTTGGGGGCCATGTTTCTTGTTGGATGGAGATGGGAGATGCCAACGACATATCTGCGCTGTGTTGATTCCAGAAGTCGACGGAAATATGCTGATGGCAAGTCCTGGTGAGGAACAACATCGGACTGAGGAAGGGCGGAAAGCCTAGAATGGGAGAGTTCGACCGATGATCGTGGAGAAGAGTGTAGAGTAGTGTTCTTCATCAGTCATCATGGCAGGAGCGACATGCGTTAATCCAAAGCTGGCAATAAGGTGCGGGCAGGGGTGGGGATCTGAAACATTCCGAAGCGTGTGATGCCACTTTCAGAGCGTTGTTGGTAATATTGCCCCAAACACGTCGCCTTACCAATCGCGAGGTTGTTCGGTGTTGGGCCCAAAGGGTCGAGCCGGAAGCTGCAGGACTCTGGTGGGTACAATTCATGCGAAAATAGCCGCAAGCCAGGGCGGCGGTTTTAGCCAGATGCAGCGGAGAGAATATGGCTCGTGTATCCACCACTACGCAGGCGAGTCTGAAGTTCTCCGTACCATGACGACCATCATCGAGTCTAGGAGCAGGGAGCAGAGAAAGCCTGTATTAAGGTTGCTCGGGGCGATCACGGCCTCCTGCCTAGGCGAAAGGCATGCGTGAGCGAAAAGGCGCAAGATTGATGCGCAGAGGAGCGCTTGGGAACCGGAGGATGCAATGCTTGCCTAGGTAGTGACAATGTGAATCCTTTGCGGCTGTGTGTCCCCAGGTCTATAGCCAAGGATTCCAGAGCCAGATACATCGTGTGGTGCTGGGAATGGTCACCAAGAGGGAACGTGCATGAGGTGAGGTTGGAGGGCCACATGTCCGCATATCCGCATGTCAAACACGTGTTGGAAGACGGCCATCGGCATCGCGTGGTCGAAGGAGGCAGCCCATCGCCGTACATTGGCTGCTACTCTGTTGATGTGCACAACTCATGCGTCGAGGCCGCGCATCGCGTTTCGGCTATTCTTAGCGACGGCGGCTGACCCATCATGCATCAGCGATAGCGACAATATGTGACGATTTGTCGACAGCATCTGTGTGCGTGTAGCTCGCTAAAAGATTGATAATCAAGTCAGGTGTTGGTCAGCTCTGCGCGACCCAATCCTCGTGTCGTATACTGTGTACAGCACTGTAGTATCGACGTTATGGAACCTTCCGAGGCGTGCAGTCGGACTTTGAAACGGCTGATAGCGTTGGCTGTCCGGAAGAGCGGGAGGAATTTACCAACAAGGCACTTGGTTCTATTCCTGGCTGATCTCTCATGAGTCCACAGTCGAGTCTCTCGCGTTCGCCAACCTAGAACCGTACATACATCGCCGCAGTGCCTGCCTATCACCGAGCAGTACGTTGTTCTGGGCTGCAATGAATGTCCAGTGATGCTGTTCAGCACCCAGATCGTTATTGGACAGGGATAGTGCTCGTGTCAAGCCGCATTCGAGTCCCTTGACCCGTGCACGCCATAGGATGATTACAGTCGACGGCAGATCTCCAGGATTTGAAAGCGTGCTTCCTGGGAGACTCCGCATGCAGACTACGGTATGACTCCCATGAGACATGTATGTCCACATTGATGGTTCGGCAGAAGTGGGGATATGATGATACCATCGGGAACAGAACAGGCAACGATCTTTCGGCCGACATATGGGTCGTCGGCCGCTCCGAGAATGATCAGCGTCTGTTACGTTCCCTCCATTTTTTGTGGAGACATACGTGCAGATCACACGGCTTTGTCTCGAAGCGGTCAGTAGTGCTTCGTCAGTCATAATAGGGCGTAGATGTGATGGCATTCTCCTGGAAAGTCAAGCCCCCGGCATCGTGATCCTCGGTCGCTCAAGTCAGCAGATCAATTCTCGCAAGCGAGCATGTCGCGATCAAGACATCCAATGGACTTTAAGAAGGGACAGTCGAGGTGAAACAGTAAAAGCGCAGGTATTGGACCGTCTGCGACTGATTCTTGAGCAATACGAAGTACGGTCAAACATTCGATATGTCGATCGATCATGGCGGCCACGAGTCAGGCTGTCTGCTTGACGCACTGCATGTGCCTCAAGGGCCGGCGGGTAACGAACGACCTTGTAAGGCCGCAGATGAATGAAGCGGTGGACGCGACTAGTGCACAGTATATACCATCACGCTATCACCAACCAGGGACCAGGTCGTGTCTGAAGTCATAACAGCTGGAGTAAGGTCCCAATATCATGGGTGCTCTGCCGTACCACGAAAAGTGCAGCAGCTCCGAGAACCGCGCTCAAGATGATCAAAGATTCGACAGCTCCTCGGACGCATAGATCGTTGATCTTGCAATCGCGGGGTCTATTCGGGGACTCAATCACTCGCTGATCTGGCCGTACATAGGCCAAAGCTCCGGCACACCCTGGGTGCCTAGAGAGGTTGTGATCAAACTCGCTTGGCCTAAGATGTGATTGGTGTGCGAAGATCGCCAACAGAGCGACCCGGCGTGTAGGTGCCGCGTGGCAAGCACAGCAGGAATCGCTGACCACGGTGCCGCGCTACAAGGAATCATTGCCATGTTCAAGGCCACTTGTGGCTTGCTGTGCTCCAGACAATCTATGCACTGTCTGGACGATCTAGCAACGCAGCAGCTTGCACGGCACTTGAGCCGAACTCAATCAGATAGCAATATAGGTAAACAACCAGGGTGATGAATTGTCCTTGCACGCAAGATGGGTAGAGGGCGCGGGATGTCTCGTCATCGGTAGCTAGAGTATAAGCAGCAAGGCCAAAACTCAAGGACCGCTTTTGCTGCTCAGCCGCAGCGTCGACACCGGACCCCATCCAGCCAACTCAATTTTTGGTCAGCGGAACCAAAACGTGTCGCAGGCTCCGGAAGTATGCTCTGTATTGAAGCAGATTAGGTGCTTGATAGATATGGTGCCGATTGGTGTTGGACGGAACATGGCGAAGATGGGGCATAGTGAGATGTGATGTTGTTGCATGAACCACAATTTAAGATTGTCGCATGGCACGCCAGCGTGCCAAATCCAGCAGCACGCTACACCCCCATCGCGCAACGATCGCCCTATGCGATTCCGCCCAATTGCCAGATGACCTGGCGCAGCCTCCCGAGTGAGAAAGCAACTGCTGGGGAATACATGGCGTAGCATCATACAGGTCCCTGTTAACTATCGACGAAGCTGACTTCGGAGGATAGCGTGACGATTGGTTCATTGCGCCTCTCACCCTGTATGCTCGTCTCCGTCCCCTCCGACGCAAGCACCCATCGAGAAGTAATGTACGCGCGGAGTCTGGGCGTGAACGGCGAGTACACACCGCATCGCGAGCAGTGTACAGCGTTCGATGCCGTCGGTCCAAACACGCAATACCGGCGGGGGATGGGTCGCAGCCCTGAGACGTTGTGTCGTGCTGATCAGCTCCCAGTGCGGTCGGACCGCGATCCGGATGGAACCAGGACGAGCATCCCAAATATACTGCATGACGGGTTGCAAGGCGAGTTCGCACACCGGATGCCGTGGACAGCGGTGGCAGCCTCCGAGTAATGGGGACTCGCCCGCCACATGGGATCCATGAGAAAGCAACGGCTCGGATGCTATGCGGCTTGGCCAAGATCTGGTAGTGGTAGGGGCACGAATCCGCAGGATCCTTCCTGCAACTAAGCACCGGCCGTCTAGCACGGTTTGGGATAGTGGAGTGTTGGTGGTCAAGGTCCAGTTATATGCTGATGCTGGTCCCAGGGCGCAGAGGAAGCGTTGCTAAAAGCGATCATTCTCGAGCACTGCTGCTCATAGGAAGTGCTTCACTCATCTTACGTTTCATTCCTCCCGTGTATAACATGATCCTCTCCCCGAAGACGTGAAAAAGTAAGGATTCCATCCCACTGTTGTTCGTCGGCTTCGCATTGTCCCGCAAGGTCGTCACTCTCTTGACTGTGCCACTCGCCTACGGATGATGGACTCACCTCTTCTCCAGTCTTCTCCTTCTCAACATCGTCCACGTACCAACAGCAGCATCACTGCCCGCTCTGCCGTCGACCAGCACGGTGCTATTCAAAAACAAAGAAGTCAACCACGAAATCGATCGGTTTCGACCTCGCAAGCTCGCCGTCTCCATCAGCTCGCGTTTGATCAGTCTGATCCTCAGCCTTACTGCACAACATCAGCGCCCTTCAATTGGACTCCTCGGCACTCGCCTCAGCAACGAAACAACATCTTCGACTCATCGGTTGAATCATTTACGAATTGGACCGTGCCAACCCCTCCTCGATCCGACTCAGGTGTACCTCCAGTTCCGGTCGAAGCCAGCGACGAACCCGTGACCTGTAGTCCGCCGCAGTTCTCGTTCGCGACTCCAACCACTACGGCATCCGAAATGAGGTATGTCTTGTCGTTGGCGAAACGTTCGTCGCTCAACACGACCCACGCTGACGAGCAAGCAGTTCGTTGGAGTTTCTACTTCCTTCGCAGTACCCACCTGGAGGCTACGAATCTGAGCAAGGCAGTATGTCAGATGTTCGTGCCGCTCCTGCTCATGAATGTTCACTGACGTCGTCACAGATTACACCATGGACCAGAACTACATCCCTCCAATGCGCGTGTCACAGGCTCCATCGGCTGGCGCTTCGTCAGCATATGGCCCGACCAGTTCATCAAACCCAGCTCTTTATCAGAGTAGACCGGATGCCAGACGTCACTCGGAAATGCCCCGAAGCGGTGTTCATCCATCCTACGACGATGCGTATCGGCGGATAAGCTCACCATATACAGTGCAAGCCGCGACAGGTGCATACTCCTTGGCTCCGAGTCAGACCATCCCATCAATCAGTGGCCTCACCCAAAGTCCTTCGATGGTATCCTCAGCTGGATCACCTGCGATGTCGCACAACCAAGTAAGGTGTGTTTTGCAACAACGACATGCTGTTGAAGCTCTCGCTGACCCGTACAGATCACCAAGCACATATGACCCAAACATGTACGGCCACACATACTCGACGGCACCGCCATCCGCACAGATGTACGAGCCATCTGCACAAAGCTTGAACTACCAAGCGCCCGGCATGAACAACCATGTGAACACCGTGCCATCAAAAGCTACTGGCAACGATCCAGTATCGATCCGGGTGTTGAATCAGCGACCGAAACCGCAATGTTGGGAGCATGGCTGCAACGGGCGACAATTCTCCACCTTCAGTAACTTACTGCGTCACCAACGAGAAAAGTCCGGTACAGCATCGAAGTCATACTGCCCGCGATGTGGTGCAGGTCAGTTCCTCCCGCATCCTTTGAACCTTTTCTTTTTTAATCGCAGCTGAAACTAATGCGCTGAATAGAGTTCACTCGCACCACAGCACGGAACGGTCATCTGGCACACGACAAATGTACAAAACAGCGTCGGCCTTCAGAGGACGAGGAGCACAAATGATAGATGTCTCCGTTGCGACTGCGTCTGCGTCTTGATCTCTCCGGAGTCTGGACCATGGATGTCTGTCGTGGAATTCATGACGGCGTTTGGGATGGGCAGAAATTGGTACATTTGCGCATGGATACCCTCGTTCTCACAACAGCGGCGGATATTACCCTTTTGGGAGTAGCCGCATTTGAACTGCCACGTGGTAGTACTAAGGTGCAGCTTTGACAACTGTAGTCTTGTAGATCTTGATAGAAAACACCGCGCACGGGGTCTCTTCTGGCTATTTCCTCCATAGCACGAGATTCTCCGATGGCGGCCTTGAAACAAGTACACCTTAGTATCGATATTATGAGCATTGCCGATCGCTTGCGCTGTAAAGTTCAAGTCAGTCGGGGCTGAGATTAGCCCCCGGGTTCCGGGGCTGAAACGTTGCTCTAGCAGCTGAGGGTCTTCTGGGACAGGGCTGAGGTTTGCCGCGGAGCTCGGGTTACCTTGTCGGCCTGATCTTACAATCCAGCAAAGGCTTTGAATCGGTTCTTGGACGATGATCTCCTTCGTCATGATCGTCATCCTCACATATATGTACGCGAGTTGAGTCATGGGCCAAGTGTTGTCTTGGACAGGCCACAAGTGACATCAAGTCATAGCTATACTCTGCAATGCGACGTCTGATAGCTTGCGAGCGTTACTGCACATCAGGTCTCAATCGTTTCCGATCATGGACGCTGTACATCATCGGCAATCGTCGCTACGAACATCCATGCCGCGAGATATGAGCAATGATCCCATGCAATGGAATTCTGGGAGCGCCTGCACGACCCATGCTGTTGGTCAACCATGTTGACGTGGCGTTCAGCTGTTGTCCCTTGTTCTGGGCTCTGACCGGTCGGCCAACAAGTGGTATGAGTGTAGCTAGTAGACTGTATGCGTTCATTCGTTAGTCCTCTGGACACAGCCCCGTTGGTCTTGGCTACTGGAATGCACCCGAGAGATTCGGAGCCCTATTGCTGCAGCCTGGGAGCCGTAAGAATATGTACAACACCAAAAATTGTTGAAGAGCTGGAATGTTGGCAGCCTATATGTAGGTGCCATGGCGATAAGTGCGCAACAACAAACAGTCCTGCGAGTTTTACGCCGATGTTTCCAATCCAGATATTGATGCCTCTTCGACATGCATTTGACAGGTGTTGACAAGATTACGCGGGACGCCATTGCAATGATTTGCGGATTCATGCGTATCTTACCCAGTATGCTCTCCCATACGCTACTGGCAAGCTGCAGGCTAGATTGTTCTTTGCGAACGACAGGATTGTGAAGCCATATCTCCAGCGATGCTGGCGCTAACGCTGCTCCGGTGAACGATGATCGAGTGCTGGTTAACCGCTGCTTGACGCGTGATACCAGACCTGCACAACCAAAGGTGTGCCAGGCGATCCGTGATCTTAAGTCTTCGGGTCCGAAAGTGGAGCATACAATACATGGTCAGCCCATATGCACACTACCTTCGGTCCCGAAAAGACGTGAAACAGCCCGAGTTCTGCTGTTGCATCAGATAGTAGTATGTCGGTAGTCCAACGTGTAAGAACATGCTCGGAATCCGACCTGTAAGCATTTACCAAGCGGACCGTTGGTAAGTTGAGAAATGTGAGGCTGATGCGTTTCCATAGATGAATACAATGGACCGAACATGTCCAAGCTCGCATGGGGGCGTGGAGAGCATTGGGGTGGCTGTACGGCTGCTACCTGGGGTCGATGTGCGGCTGCTTTGTCGTGCGGAACTCGACCATTGCAACGTCACGTGGTGCTGCACGTTCCCCTCCAACCTCGCATGCAAGTGCCGGTGACTCGAGCATGATCATCCATGGCCTACTGAGCCAGAACAGCACCCTAGAGAACATGAGTCTCTTCTCTGTATGATCCTTCGCTACATCACGACGAGTAAAGATAAGATCATTCCAATCCACGACCAGCCTGCCACGATGTCCCGAACATTATCGATGCTATACCGGATACACCACTCGCATACCAACAGTCGGTATTTAAGAAACATACGGCATATACAGTCTTTAGAACATACCTGAGAGACTCTGTTGCTTCAAGGTGCTAGGAACCTTTTGGCGCCAAATCTCTACAGACACTCAGAGGTCAACTGGCCGCTGAACGTAAGGAAAGCGAAATCGTCGTAGTGCAAGGACGTCCCTGTGACGCTGTTCTATATAAGAACCCATCGCAAGCATCTCAAGCATAGGGAACCCCTCTGCATGGCTTCAATTTTTACTTGGGAGCCAGACACCCCCCGGGTTGCCTCCCCTTGGGTCCAAGACATTGACCAGCACGTAGAGGACATTGTATCAAATGACACATCCTACGATGCTTTCGGACTGTCGGAAGACTCCGAGCCACCTGCATCGTCTGATGGAGTTGATGCCGTACGAAGAGTTACCAGACTGCGAGCAGAACCTCAAGAAGGGCCAGTAGAGTATAAATTACACCTCCTATTGCGCCCAAGACGGAAGTTTATGTCAACTAGTACAGGGTCCAACATCTCAGGCTCGCGACACTCCAAGTTCGGGGTATCCGGTTTGTTGGCGCGAGTCGGTTCTGACGCTCCGGTCGAGACGCCGGCCGTTCATGGCTCGTCAAGCGGCTCTCCTGGCCTGACACAACAGACCAGACAGCATCGTTTGCAACAATTAACCACGCAGTTGCTATGGAGACTTCAACAATCCTCCCCTCATCATACTTCTTCTGCCACTAACATCATCCTCCCTTCGCTACCAGAAGCACTTCCAGAATTGCAAGCTCCACAACAGCTGGCCAAGCTTTTACACGGCTTGGAGGAAAGTCAAGGAGCTCTCTACGAAGTCGGCGTGTCTGACGACGGTACTCTCGTTGGCCTTGCCGAAGATGAGTTGCGTGAAAGCTTGAACAATCTTCGAGCCATGGCTGCCTGCTTAGGCTGTACGGTCGAAGTCTTGCGAGAGGAAGTTGTTGGGGAGTGCGAATGGATCGAGGAGGCAAAGTCGGGTACGAAACTGCGCCAGATCCGTCGATCCGGCGACCTCATGGTAGCTGAGGCTCTGATAAAGCCATATCTACGAATGAACAGTCCCCCACTTTCCGCAAAAGAGTCCTCGCGTGTTGCACATGGCGCTCTGACTGCATTATCTCATCCTGAGCTCTCTCCAACTGCCACGGAACAACTTCGCATCACCCTGACAGGCCCTACGATGTCGGGGAAGTCCACACTCCTTGGCACTTTGACCACCTCGACGCTGGATAATGGCCGGGGAAAGAGTCGGTTGAGCATGTTGAAGCACAGACATGAAATAACTTCTGGAATCACTAGCTCCGTCACCCAGGAATTGCTTGGGTACCAAGATGTAGGAAACGGCAACCTCAAAGTGATCAACTATGCCACGGAGAACGTAGCCTCATGGATCGACGCTCATGTCGCAGGCTCGGGTAGTCGATTGGTGTTTCTCTCGGACTCGGCAGGCCATCCTCGTTACCGTCGGACAACTATACGAGGCCTGGTCGGATGGGCACCGCACTGGACACTGCTCTGTGTACCAGCAGACGATACTGAAGACACTGCTGGCCAGAGCGGCAGCACTACTGAGACCCAGCAACAGCTTGGTACTGCGGTCTCGGATCTTGATCTGTCAGGAGCTCAGCTTTCGCTGTGCCTGCGTCTCAATTTACCGCTTATTATCGTCATCACGAAACTCGATCTAGCTTCGCGCACCGGCCTCAAACAGACACTGTCGAAAGTATTGGATGCACTCAAAGCTGCAGCCAAGAGACCTGCAATCCTGCCAAATGCCACAGGTGCTATACATGAGGAAGACTTGCAAGACGTATCCGGATCGCTCGTTGATGGTGCTTGCAACACGTGCGTCGAACTCCTAAATGATCCTTGTGGGACGGTGCCTATTGTACTCACGAGTGCACTGAATGGGACTGGTATCGGTAGCCTCCATGCGCTGCTGCATGAGCTGCCTATGCCCGAGATCCACGTCGGTTCCAGTAAGACATCGGACGTCATGTTCCACATCGAAGACATCTACAACAAGACTGCCGAAGTGCCCGGCATAATTGTCTCTGGCCGTCTACGATCTGGGAAGATTTCTGTCGGGGATATGCTCATACTTGGCCCTTTCTCCACCCACGAGCAGCTCGACGACTCCGAAGACTCAGATGAACGTCCTGTCCGGCGGCGTAGCTCGACCCACCTGCCAGCCTCACGATCATTTCCGGGAGCACTTCCCCATCTGGCGCCTCGCTATTTCTCGTTGCCAGATCAAGAGTGGCGGCGCGTGAAAGCAACAAGTATTCGCAATCTGCGATTGCCCGTCCACACGCTCATGCCCGATCAAGTAGGCACCGTTGCTCTGGTACCTGATACCAGTCTACGTGCAGTACCGACGAGTAGCTTTCTGTCTCGCATCCGAAAAGGCATGGTTCTTGTGTCCGTCCAGCCCACCGCCATACGGACCTTTGTTGCCAAGTTCGCTCGCGAAGACCTGGATACTCTGGCTGTCGGAAACCATGTCGTGGTTTACACGGCAAGCGTACGTGCTTCGGTCAAGATCATATCTGCACGAGCGCCAGACTCGCCTGTTGAGGGCTCCAACCTCTCGTTCACCGATGTTAAGCACGACTTTGCAGGTCAAGATCCATTTCGTTTCGACGACTTGGCCGAGGGGCTTGACGATGCTGCAGGCCAAGAGCTCGGCTCGAACAAGGTTGCTAGCATGATCACGGCGTCGCATTTGTTCGTCACCTTCAGTTTTGATGCGTCGAAAGAGTATGTCGTAATCGGCGACCAGGTGTTGGTAATGCCTGGTGGCGGGCCTGGATTGTACGGCGGACATGAACGCGGAGAAAAAGGGGTGGCCGGACTGGAAGGCTTCGTGGGCAGAATCACAGCAGCATTTGGATGAGACATGTCGATCAACATGCAAAAATAATGTATCAGTGAAGCAGCACATACTGTATATTGATGTCAGAAATGTTGATTTCTGCACCCTTCGCGTGCAAATATGTATGTAGCGATCACCACTTGTCTTCCACTTGTCTTCCACTGCGTTCTCACGTCACCTGAAGCAGGGGATGAGTAGCGCACGTAGCGTGTGACGCAGTAGGTTGACAAATGTCCATCGCACCGCCAAACCCTCTCCCCATAGTCTACCTCACCGTAGTCGAGTAGATAGGGGTTCTCATCGACAACGACGTCCTTGCGGACCTGGTCGCCAGAAGAGATGGGGCTCACCGTCAATCTGTCGCGTGTAATACTGAGCAAATCTCATGAACCTCGAGAAGAGACGCTCCACCTGAATACGCGAGTGATAGTGCTGCTGGGCAAGGGCATGGGAGGAGTTAAGTAAGCATGGTGGGGAAGGGAGGATGAAGTAAAGGTGTTTCCTGTCGGGAAGTCAAGAAGGTAATGATTCAACATGCAAGTAAGCAAGAGAGAACCCACGCGCAAGATTTGATACAGGGGGATGAGATCGAGGTTGTATCATTACCTTTGCAGCGCGTGACACAGAGGGTCATGTGGGGGATGACATGACACAAATGGTCAGGGCGACATCGATGAGGGATTCTGCAGCTTTTATTCATTCAACGAAACCAACTTTGCGTGCTCTGGGTTCCGCATTCGCCATGCTATCTAGCAAGCGGTCCATGCCTCCAATGTCTAGATCGCCACTTTCTAGCATTCTGATGTCGCTATTTCTGGGTCCAGAAGGTGAGATCGGCTGCTGAAACAGCATGCGAGCACTGCTGATCGGAACAAGACTTTGAGAGATGATGATTTGGTGCTCATTGCAGAGCACAAAATCGCGTTGAGTGTTCATTCGGCCGAAATTTGCGTTGTTTGCCTTCACTGCAAGCTGCGCAAGTGATGTGATACGGGCTTTGGCGAGTGTGATGTCGTTGATGTGTATTAGGCCCGGCGGATGTAGCGACCCCAGGCCAGCGCCGTCGCCGGTGGTGCCTCGCTGCCAGAACGTCAATAAGCTTTGAATTGCGTACACCTCGCTGTTATGCCATAACAAGACACTTTCGTCAAGCTGGGATCCGCGGTTAACGCTGGTAGCGACAGAAATACCCCCGTGCGGTGCCATCCCAGCCGGTTTGGGAGGGCCGGTAAACAGATTAGCTGCCTTAGTCTTCCGCGTGTTCGGTGTCATTGGCGCGAGCTTGCCGACTGCTTTGTTAAGTGAGGAACTCGATTCGGAAGATGTGGCCGGCCCCAAATGTCCATGCAGAACAAATTGTCCAAAATCCTTACCATCTTGAACAGAACCTGTCACATCCCACATACCCCACTCACCATCTTCGAGCAGCGCCAAGATCACACGTCCATGGAGAGCCCATCGTGCAGCAAGTATCTGTTTCCGTCGGATCGGAGCAGTCGTTGTAGTAACATAAGGAGCGTAGAAAGCTACGATCCACCTACCAAGACCAGCTTCGGACGACGAAAGGCCAGCATTGGCTCTTTGAGAATCCTGCGACGATGGTCTCCGCTGGAGGAATGTTGTGGCTAGAGGATCGAATATTCGTAATACGCCTGATTGGTCGGTTACGAGAAGAGTTGACGATTCTGGGGATGGATGAAAGTCCAGCCCTCTGGCTGAAGTTGGTATTGACCATGTACCAATTTCAGCATCTTGAGCTGCATCAAGCCTTGTCTCAAGGACGTCAAACTTCCGCAATTGAAGGTGATCTGTAGCAGTGGCCACAAGTAAGGTGCCATATACGTATTCGCTGTCTTCGCGCTTGCGGACTTGCGCAGATTCCGCAAGATCTACTCCGAAGATCTTGGCAGTGGTGAGTCGTCGTACAGGATGTGTATCAATGTTCAAAGGTATCACTGTGGGTGTGAAGTTCTCCTTGCTTGCCGTGGGAGGAGGGAGGAGTGGTAGCAATGCTATTGAGCTACCGCCATTTGCGAACGTGACGAGCACCAAGGCGTGGTTTCTCAATATTCGAGGTGCAAGTGGGAACGGAGGTAGTGAGGGAATAGCCAGCTCGATCACTTCAGCGCCCAAATCGATGTCTTTATCCTGGATGATTCTCGGGTATGGGCAATCAGGATCGAGCTCGTCTTCCTCTACTTCGTATTCGGTCTCTCCAGGATCTACTCTTTCGCTTTCGACATCAACAGCGACCAGATCTTGTGCATACGCATTATTGTGTTGCAGCTCTACCGGCTCTTTTGGTCGCTTGCCTCCTCTCCATAACATTCGAAGACCACGGTGGTGCCCGTATACCAACAGTGAAGAGCCATTGGGGTGGAGTGTAGGACATACTGCTATGCAGTTGACTCGATGACCGAGCTCGTATCTAAAGGTGATATATCAGTCCTGTAGCACCGAAGCGGCCGGAGAGGTACTTACGTGAGATAGAGCTTCTTCTCTCGTTTTGTTACCCGCGGAATGTCCATGTTCGGTCCTGTTGGCCGGAAGCTGATGCACTCAGGTCATAAGCAAGGATAGTGGTGGTGGTCTCGATTGTGTTATGATGTACAAAACATGAACTGCAAAGTTGAGAGTGACGTGCCGGTGTTTGCCAAACGCGACTTCTGTTTCCACGTCTAAACGCGTTGGCGATTCGCTCGCCCCACCACAAGACCTCACCTCAGCACATTCGCACGATTGCGAGGCACACAGTGCGCTGATCGTGACAATACGTTTAAGAAACTCTGATGAAGCGAATGCAAGAAAATCGCCTTCCATGAAAATGCTTGGGGTTATGAATCCCAGCATAGCAAATAATGGCACGGGTAGAGTCGCTGGGCGTTCATACGCCAGTATCACTCCCCTACTTCATTCGCGAGGGCATCTTGCCACTTGATCCAAGACGAGATCTTTATGCGTGGAAGACTTACATCCAGAATGACGGGATTGAAGAATTGGACGAAGAGATTCTCATTACCAAGACTGCCGTGGCCTGGTCTCAGGGTAGCTTCATTCGCAACATCTACCGCTTCCATCTGGAAGGAGAAGACGTGGCCGACGCAGTTCTTACCAGCTTTTCTGTCCCCTCCAGACATTTCAATTCCGAGTTGCGATCTAAGGATGAGTCCGCAAACCCTGATAGACCTGCCCGGAGAAAATCGACGTGGACTGTGGGCCAGAGTCAGAAGCCAGCATTGCCACATACGGCGGAAGCGAGCACAAACGTGATCGAGGAACGTG
Organism: Microcyclospora pomicola; assembly: GCA_002786065.1. Classification (NCBI taxonomy): domain Eukaryota; kingdom Fungi; phylum Ascomycota; class Dothideomycetes; order Capnodiales; genus Microcyclospora; species Microcyclospora pomicola. Next base: position 874,270 of record NHNY01000005.1, on the reverse strand, counting down.
CTCTGGTTGTCCTCTTGAAAACGAAGGCACATATCTATTTTATCAATGGCTCGTGGCACATCGTTGATCTCCCCTTCGAAGTCGCTGCAGTCTACCCAACACTTAAGGGCGTTATTTTTCAGCGGAAGGCTCCAACACCCATGCCTATTCCCACGACGCCTCAACTTCCGGTAGCACCACCAAATTCATTTTTCTCGTCACAGCCTCGGCCAAGCTCGTCATATATATACTCGCCCACCATCTCCAAGAGCCACCCAAACACACAGCCGTCCAATTCCAGCCCTTTAGGAGGCATCAACGCACAGCTGGAAGCCCTGTACAAAGGCATTGTGCAATCGACTTCTGAGGTAGATGCATCTGATGATCTATTACTTTACTCTCTTACAGACCCTTTCTCGGATCTTGGGGTCATCTCTCTTACCGTCCAAAATCACAACCCTCGTATGTCCAGCAAAGGAGTGCTCGCAAGTCACGCTGAGTTCGAGCCTGTGCCGGCTGGAGAGCGAGTTGTGTATGCGTCTCCAGTGGACGAGATACATAGCCGGCAAAGGCCAACGCAAGGTTCACTGATGTTGTTGATCACTCTGAACAAGGACTTACAAGTACTGACAGTGTGGCATGCATGGTACATTCAAGACCGGTCCCTGGATTCATTGATGAAGCAACGCCTTGCCAATAAAGCAGCGAAGCTTCGACGCAGAAGTTCATTCCTGAGTGCAAGTATAGGTACTGGCGCCACGACTCCTGTAGTCCGTCAACGTGATCAGGCACGCGAAAGCTTTCAGGCTGGAGCAAGGAGACTTGCCGGTGAGCTAGCGACATCTCAAATGCCAGCACTTGTGCCCCGCCAACGTAGCCGAAAGGACGAGGAGGAAGCGATGGCCTCGCAGATAGACCCCGACTATGCACGTCTGTCATCTCAGCAACCAAGGAGAGAAAGTCGCAGAGTCAGTTCCATGAATACAGAACTCAGAAGTACTCAGAACATCACGGGATCAAGCTTCATAATCACCAGCAATCGACGGCACACGTCCTTTGGTGGGCACAACGAGCGCCGCAGCCTGAGCAGCCGTAAAAGTCGAGCGTCCACTCCTGGCAGTGCGTACACCCGCAGTACGGGTCCGGAAGACGATGCGATGGAATTGGACGACGTCGTGGGCCAGGACAGCGAGGAAGAAGTTGACGAAGTTCTTAAACATATGCGAACTGCAAACCATGCTATTGGCACTGATAACGTATTTGGCTGTGCTGATGACGTGTTCAAGCGTGAGTTGGTGGTTGAGAAGCTTCATACTCTGCCCCTGAGCTCTCGAAGAATGGCTGCTGGGCTGCGTGACCCACTTCCTCGAATCGTGACGCTGAAACAGACAGAGCAAAAAGCTTGTAGCAAAGGCACAAGGCTGAATGTTTACATACATGATCCAGTATCTCAGGACTTAACATGTTTACAACTTCTCGTCAAGCACCGCCCGCTCTTATTTGACATGCCCATGTCAACGCAAGTGGCTGTTCCAACAGTCATTGCAGAGTACAACCTCGGCCAATGCACCGATATCGTCAGGTTGTCAGATGGAGATGTCGCAGCTGTGTTACTCGAAGGTCGTGGAGTGCTCTTGTCTACAGACAATAACGATCCATTACCTCTCGTTCTGAACGAGCCCTACAGAGCATATAATCCGCTAGGCATTCTGTCTTCACATATTACGATCGACAAAGATATCGGCAGAAACAGAACGCTAGACGTACCAGATGAGCCGATGTCTCTCTCGCAGGCTGGGCTTGGCGGAAGCTTTGATGTCGTTGCAAGTGACGGCATACATCATCGAAGACGTATACAATTTCGACCGTACAGCTCACGTGTGGATGACTTGCTTCGAGTATGCCAGTACGTTCTACCAGGAACGCAAGCATCAGCAATACAAAGACTGTGGTGTACTGCACATGCATGGCTGATTCAGCATCCTGAAAGCCTTGCTGAGACATCCTGTGGTGCTGAATGGGTAGCATTCGTGGCTACTGTTCTGGTATATGGACTGCATCTTCTAGATCCGAGAGCTCGTGCAGCTCTCAAACTCACAAATCTGGCGGGTGCCAAACGAGAGAGTGGGAGCAGAAAGCAGCATCCAGGACATACTGCGTGGCACATCAGGCGGCGCCGCTTGAGTTCAGTGTGGACAAGTACCAATTTGCAGCAGTCCATGCGGTCCTTCAGCCCTCCGAATCAATCTAGGGACTATAGGGGTCAAGATTTGGGTGGAGAGGACCAGCTGCTTCACATTGCAGCAACCATAGCCAAGGAACTCCTGAGCTCGGCATTGGTGAGTGCCCCGTTGGAAGATAGCTCATCAAAATCTGCTCTGGAACTGATGCTTGGTCTCCATATCAGACGCGAGGAGGCTAGGTTGTCAACTTTCTCTCTTCACGACACTCCCGTTGAGTGTCTGGATCCGGTCATTGCCCAACTTGGCCAGTGGCTAGGTTTACGAGCTTGGGGTCCCCAGTCCAATGCGTACCTTAAGCAAGGCGACATCAACTCTGAGCAGTGGTCGTATGTGAAGACAAAACCACAGTATATGCCACCAACAGACTTCACAGATGAGCCCAAAGAAGTGTTTCTATGGCTCGAGCTTGTATTGAAGCAAAACATATGGCAACACTATTCTACCCTAGCCGACATTGCTGGACTTTCAAGAAGTCCCACGGCAATAGTGGGAGTGCAGAGTGCAATCGCAAGTGACGCTCCCCAAATGGAAGCACTTTCAGATGTTCTTGCCGCTACAAGAGGATTGTCAGCAAGACCAGAAATGACGATTGAGGCAATGTCGAAGCATGGTATGCGAGCAGATATGCTGCAAATCTTGTCTGATGCATTCGCTATTCCTTTCAAGGAAGCCATTGCCCGGTGTGAGCGTGCACCACCAACAACTTGGTCAAAGTCCTTGCATCAGTTGATAGGACGTGAAGACTTAGATCTCGGAGGTACGCAGGCTGTGCTGTCGCTTTCAGCAGCTCACACAGCGGTCATGGCAAGCCCACGTGATTTACACACAGTTTGTGGAGTTCTAGAGCATCAAGCGTATCTGGGCAAGACCAAAGAGGCAGGCAGACATGCTGTGTCCCAGCTCATCTTCAGCGAGGACCGGCGACTTGTCGATGCCTTCAATCTGATGCACTTCAATGGCATACAAACGGCGGAGTGTCCGAAGCAACCACATTGGAGTGATGCCACACACTTCGAACAACAGCGAAAGGTCATGCAGTTCGTTACGCTTCGGATGATAGCTCTGCCGGTAGGAGACGGGCTGATCCACTTCGATAGTCAGTCTCCCTTGCTAACCGAAAAGTATCATCTGCCTGGGTTCAACTCTTCGTGTCTTATGCAGCCTATGGGACATACGTTGACCACTGAGCGCACCGGACTCACGGAAGAAAAGGTTAATTGGGCATACTTCCATGCTGGCGTCGCGGCAGGCTTAAGGATTTCGCGCAATGTCAAAGGCATCGACACATCCTGGGTAGCTTTCAACAAGCCAACGGAGCTTACTAACCGCTATGCTGGTCTTCTCCTGGCTTTAGGCTTGAATGGGCATCTGCGGAATCTGGCGAAGTGGCTATCCTTCAAGTATCTGACACCGAAGCACAACATGACCTCAGTAGGACTCCTTCTTGGCTTGTCCGCATCCTACATGGGAACCATGGACAGCCTGATTACGCGGATGCTTTCAGTACATATTACCCGGATGCTACCAGCAGGTGCTGCAGAGCTTAACGTCTCTCCAGTCACGCAAACAGCAGGCCTCATGGGCATCGGCTTGCTTTACTTCAAGACGCAGCACCGTCGCATGAGTGAGATAATGGTATCAGAAATCGAGCATCTCGAAGTCGATGACCCGGATGGTGGACCGGATGAGCTTCGTGATGAATCTTATAGACTTGCCGCAGGCCTAGCTCTCGGCTTCATCAATGTCGGGAAGGGTAAAATGCTACGGGGTCTTCATGGTCTGCAGCTTCCAGAGCGTTTGCTTGCCATGGCTGTGGGCCCGCGGCCAGTAAATGCGGTTCACGTGTTCGATAGAGCGACGGCAGGTGCCATCATTGCTCTAGTCCTGATATATATGAAGACTGGAGATAAGGCAATCGCACGAAAGCTCGACATTCCAGATACAGAGGCTCAATATGATCATGTGCGGCCTGATATGTTGGTCTTGCGTGCCATGGCGAAGCATCTCGTCCTCTGGGACTCTATCAAGGTCATCGAGGGGCAAAACTCACAAGAGCCAACGTGGATCAAGAACAACCTGCCCTTGTGCTACAAGAACAGATTTCGAGACATGGCATCACAGCCTGGCCGCGTAACCTTGAAGACCTTGGATGTGCCATTTTACAATATTGCTACAGGTCTTGCCTGGGCACTCAGTCTCAGGTACGCCGGCAGTGCCAATGAGCATGCTCGCGACGAGATACTGGCAGTTCTCGACATCTTCAATGCCGTGAAGGGTAGCGAAGTTTACTTTTACGATGCTAAACTGGCACGTTCCATCATTCGCCGCTGTATTGATGTGCTCGCACTTTCGGCAGCGACAGTCATGGCAGGGACTGGCGATCTCAAGACATTCCGTTACCTGCGTCGCTTGCATGGCCGCACCGATGCAGAGACGCCGTATGGCTCGCATATGGCAGCACATCTCGGCATTGGTGTACTCTTTCTCGGAGGAGGAACGTACACGTTAGGCACCTCTGACCTTGCCACAGCGTCCTTGATTTGCGCCTTCTACCCACTGTTTCCCACTGACGTGCATGATAACCGAGTACATCTGCAGGCTTTCCGACACTTCTGGGTGTTCGCCGCCGAAGCACGTTGTCTCGTGATCGAAGATGTTGACACGCGACGACCGCTAGCCATGCCGATATCAATTAAGCTACATGATGGGCATGTCAAAGAACTGCAGGCGCCGTGCATTCTCCCTGAGCTATCTACGATTGCCACAATTCAGACCACGGATCCAGCATTCTGGCGGATTACACTCGACTTTGCTTCCAATCCTCGCCACCTCATAGCGTTCAAGCAGAACCAACGACTTTTTGTCCGCCGATGTCCGGCCGCAGAGGGACATACTTCCACCTTCAGCATGATGCTTGCAGCATTGAATGATGGACAGCGTACCAAAGCCGCGAGTGCGAAATGGTGGCACACTATCTTCGACCTTCCGGCCTTCAGTGACTTCAACAAAGCAGACGTGGAATTAGTGCTACCATCAGATGAACACAGTGCTATCCACACGGATGAACGTAGGACTGTGATCGACGATAGAGTGATGCTCGGTAAAGCAGCCAACAGTGCTAACAAGAACGCTCTATGGAACCTTCGCTTGCTTTTCAGTTGGGCGGAGCGAGCAAGGGATGAGGGCGATGAGAGGCTGCGATGGATCGGTAATGAGGTGATTGATGCTCTGAAAGCAAGAGTTGAGGAAAGATGTCGTCGCATCGAGGAGCGAAGGAGTTGACACTTCATAGTGTTGCTTCGGGCCATCATGATGTTATTCTAGCATATTCCTTAGCGTTCGATTCCGACTTCGTTGCACACTCACGAGCAGTATTGAAAGCAAACGCCAACGACGTGTTGAAGGGTGATCAATCACATATCGTTCAAGCCAATGTGAATAGATGGCTACATCATCCTTCGCCAAAGTCGCTGTGTCCAGTTCCCCGCGCGTGACCAACCGCCCACATCTGACCTTTGCCTTGTTGACCGCAGGTGTTGCATTTCACATCGAAACCATGCGTATCCGTGAAATAATGCTGACTCTGTAGCCCTTTACACAAATCGCGTGCAGCTTCTAGTGCTCCACCGTCCATTTCCTCGTCACCTGTTCGTACCACGTCGAACACTTTGCGATCGAACTCTGGATCAGCTCCACTGAAAGGCGTCACAGCGCAAACATCGTAGTGGATACCGGAATACACCAGAACGCACCTAGTCCGGCAGCCTTCGTTGAATTTGTCAATCCGTAGGTCTTGTACGTTGATGCTGCAGATCTCGATATCAAAATGCTCGCTCAATATCGACAGTTCAATGCCTCCACCCCAACTATCCTCACGTTGAATCCAGCGGCAGTAGGACGTTGGCTCCTTTTCGAGCACTCCTTCGGTGTAGAGCTCAGGCTTGCTTTGGATGACCTGTGCTACCACAGATCTGAGTTCGGTCATACCATCGAGTGCTGAGCCAAGCACTGCCGAAGAGAGCGCTCGGAACATACAGGAATTGTCGTCTGGCATCACGCGGAGCACCATGATACCATCGAGAAGCGGTACGGGTATCTCAGGCGGTTCTGTGTCGGTGCCCGTCCGAGACTTGCGAGTGAGACTGAGCTTTTGATCGGGGAAATCACCAGACTGATGTGCGACGGCGGGTGTTTTAGTCTGCGGAGGGAGAGATTTGATCGTTTCTGGAGCCGGCTGAGTTCCGGCCAAAGGAGCTGTGAGAGTCTGTTGGAGTAATCTGGGCATCACTATGAGCTGTTCGCCATTGAGCTTGATAGACAAATCTGACAATTTGGTAGCGCCATCGAAAGACTCCATGTTGACAGGCTGAGGCGGATATCCATATTTGAGGTCAAAGTCAGGTACCCCGGTTTTGGCAGAGATCTCCCTTCGTAAATCCTGCCATGAAGCGCCATCGTCAATCTTAAGTGGTACCACACCTTGGGGACCGCGGATACGAAGGCGCATGATTGAGACGTCGCTGCTGCAATTTATGTTCTTCTTGGTGGGATCAATATCAACCGACACTCAGTCCGTCCGAAGAGTCTCAGCCACGCGTGGTCACCTGCAGATTGAATGTCTCGACCCACGATGTCGTCTCGTGGGTGAATGCAGCCATTGTCTTCGTTCAATTCGTAAGGTAAGGCTCACGTAAGCACATGACGTGCATATGGAATTGCGCCACATCAGAGTGGCTGTGGCTGTGCTCTCGCCATTAGCGTTCACCCGGGCCAGTCGCGTCTCCTACCAGAACTTACATCTACAGTAACATACATGTACTGATTGTCACATCTTCAACTACCCTCGCGAGTCAAGTCGCGCATCCTGTCCAACCCACGATGCCACCTCGGAAAAGTGAACGAAGCCCGAGCACCACACCTGTGCCCTCTACCGAGGCGGCAGCGAAGAGTGATGGAACACATCTCCCGGCGCCGCAATGGACTGCCATGTCCAAGATCCTGAATGCCATCTACGACTATAGGACTTCTGATGGGTTCGATCCTTCCAAGCTATTTCATAAAAAGGTCAACAAGCGCGTGATCCCGGAATACTATGAGACCATCAAGGAGCCAGTTGCTCTGTCCACGATCAAGGCCAAGATTCACACAAAAGCGTATGGCTCATTCTCGGAGTTTGTACGCGATTTTGCACTCATTCCTCATAACGCGCAAGTCTTCAACCGACCCGACAGCGGCGCGTTCCAGGATGCGCTAGTGATCAAAGAGCAGCTTGAGTCTCACCTGCAGCAACTAGTTGCGAATGGCGTTATCACACAAGAAGTAGCTACTCTACCGGACCTGGGCGAGATTCCTACTTATGAAGATATACCGATGGAGGACGCCGAGGCTGAACAAGAGGACGAAGACGAGTCCGATGAAGAAGGGGAAGAAGACGAGGACGAGGATGAAGAGGAAGAAGGTCTAAAGCGTAGGAAGCGCGGACGACCACGCGGTTCCACCATAGCGAAACGTGATGCAGCAGAAGAAGGTGGTGAAGGCGGAAAACGTGTCCGTGGACGGCCTCCAAAGCTTCTGACTCCCATGGAGTCTCGTATCCTTGCTATTCTGAAAGGCATGCGAAAGCCGAAGAACCAGCGTGGACAACTCATGATCAAAAGTTTCGATCGTCTGCCCGACAAGCAACAAATGCCAGAGTACTATGCGGAAGTCAAGAATCCTGTCGCATACGATATGTTGAAGAAGAAGGTGAAACGGAAGAAATACAAGACCGTTGAGGAGTTTATGGCAGACGTCAATTTGATGTTCAATAATGCCAAGCAGTACAACAAAGACGATTCCCCCATCTACAAAGAAGCTGTCTCTCTTCAGGTTGAGGCTGGCAAGCTATATGATGCAGAACGGGCTAAGCCAGACGACGTCTTCGCCGACGAAGATGGTAAGATTCCCCTGCCGAACGGTATCTTGCACAACGGCGAGCTATACAAAGTTGGTGATTGGGTCCATATCCAGAACCCCAACGACTTGACCAAACCTATACCTGCTCAGGTGTATCGCACATACAAAGCTCTTGGTGGCGGCAACATGGTCAACGTCTGTTGGTACTATCGACCCGAGCAAACTGTCCATCGTTTCGACAAGCACTTTTTATCCAACGAGGTTGTAAAGACTGGACGGTATCGTGACCACAACATCGAAGAGGTGGAAGGAAAGTGCTTCATCATGTTCACCACACGCTTCTTCAAGGGTCGACCTCGTGGTTTGCCACAGGGCATGGATATATATGTATGCGAAGCTCGGTACAATGAAACGCAGCATCAATTCAACAAAATCAAGACGTGGGCGAGCTGTCAGCCAGATGAAGTCAGAGACAAAGATTACGAGATGAATTTGTTCGATCGTCCACGATCCATGAAGAAGCATCCTTCACCGATCGCCTATCTGCTCAAAGACGAGCAAAAGGAGACAGACGAACTTCCGAAGGTCCAGTGGGGCGCAGATGGAGCGCCTCCCAAGATTGGTGCTGTGCACAAGCGACCTCGTGGTGAGAAAGACTCACCGCCACCGGAACCTACTCCACCACCTCCTCCTAAATTACCAACGCCTCCACCGCGACCAGCCATGGCGGCGCAGCGTTCTTTCCAATCACCAGCTCTTGGACCCCAGCAAGCCTCAAGACCGCCATCAACGATGACGCGGCCGCCTTCATATACCGCGTCCCATCCTTCTGGCTACGCTCCATCGCCGGTAATACAACGACCAACGCAAGTGCAACCACATGTATACACGCCGCAAACACCACAAATTCATTCTGCTCAGACTCCTCGGAACGTAGCGCCAGCCTCGACGTTTCAGCAAACCTCGTCAATACCTCCGAACCCCTCTACCTTTGCAGCACGTTCTAACACCAGCTATCGTGACCCACCTCCAATTGAGGTATATGTTCTTCCCGATCAAGCCAATCTCTCCATCCCGTTGGAGATTCGGGAAGAGTATCAGCGGGATGGAGCAGGGCGAATACTGTTCTTCACTGCACCGCCTGTTGCCACCATAGAATCAGGTCTCACGACCTCAAAGCTTGGGGGTCACAGTGTGCGCTACCTTGCAGAAAAAGCGCGTCGCAAGGAAGTACTCAAGAAGAAACGAAAAGTCTGGTCAGCACAACAAGAGGAGGTCGAACGCGCCACAAAGATAGCGCGGGGTCAGTCTGTAGAGCAGGAGCGACGTGAGATTGAAGTCACAAAGCGACGTGCTTTGGCTGCGCTAGAGGAGCAGATGAATACATCTGTCAAAGCAGAACTCAGTGATGTGGAACGAGGGTACTTGTCCGCTGCGCAGGAACAGGCTTTGGAGCAGCGGATGCTAATTCATAGCAACGAGCACAAGCGACAGATCACACGGACGGTGCGAATGGAAATCAGCAAATTCGCCGACGACTGGGACACTCGATTGGCATGATTAAGGATTTTCAGCCGCTGGGGCGATTATAAAGCCTCGGGTGTTCGTCAGTATAAGATCACGTCGTACATATATACCATCGCTTATCGCCATCACCGTGATCGGAAGTCGCCTTTCATGACATGCTGCTACATGCCCCTGTACAGCGATGTGCACCTCTTCCTCGACACCTTACCTACGGGGTCCTCAGATAGCAACGGCATGCTTCAATATACTAGCATTGAAACACGATTTCATGAACTCGTAGCTTACCAAATTCGGCTGCGCCCTCAACCAGCTCGAGGGTGCTACGGCTCTTGCCAATAAAATTGGCTTCACTGATATGTAACAAGTAGCCATGCGTCAAAATCAAGCATCCGGCTGTAGTCTCGAGAGGTTGGTAAGCACCATCTCCTTCCTCCATGCCGCTGGTCTACCTATGCCAATGGGCTCCTCAACCTCTGCAAACACAGCTCTACCCACGTCCACAACTCGGCCATGTTCTCCTGTGACACCTTGTAAAATGTTTAGTTCGATGACTGCAGGGCAAGACCGCGAGATAGCCACTCCCGACGGTTGCGTTTCCCAAGGCCAATCAGAACGCCGCTAGGCTCGTGCTATCCAGATGCCATTGTGTACGCCCTGACGTACATATTTCGCGGTCACTGACTAGGGCGACTTGTCGAATTCGAGCTTGGATTCTGGGTGAGGAACTCGCGATGACAGAAGGGCCCAGCCCCGACTCACTTTCGTGGAGCAGGTCCAAGAGACTGGACTATGATTGTGCATGATCCTCCAAGTAAAGATACCTAGAGTAGGAATGTTCCTGTACATCCCCTCTGGAGCTTCGAGACCTCGGCAGCGTCTTAATGATCTACGTGAGTTTCCTTGTTCTCGTTTGCGTGGGCTGCGATTGCTCAGTACCGACATCTCGTGGACTATACAAGATTTCTTGGCGTAGGCTGATCGCGACAGCGTGGAGTGCATATGTTGCTTTGGTAGTACCGTGTCCATCTGCAGACCAATGTCTCAACTTGAGTGCTTGTGGTCTGGAATGATGCATTTAAACGACTAAGTGACATACTGGATGGACCATCTCTTTGGTAGCACGAAAGGACGATCTCGAGACTGAATCGTGGAGACGGACGACAGCAGGGAGCGCACTAAGCACACATTTCGCGCAACTATCCTTCATTAGTCACGAGAAGAGTTGATACACTGCAGAGGGTATCTCGCGCGACCGAGGCCACAAGCTACTGGTGCTGGTACATCGTTGGCTATATCTCTCATCATGATCCGAGCAGAAGAGGATGCTTGATTCCATGCAGGTACATCGCAGGATCATCCGAGTATGGTGTGACTGATTGAAATAACCGACAGAAATGGCAGACCTTTGTGACGATCTTGCGCAGCATAGGAGCCCTGCCCGATGCGCTGGAAGATCAGGTAACCAGCCGATGAGGTTGAGAGAGTGATTGACTTACATACATGTCGACTACCCGATGCAATATACCTATGTCAGATATGCTTGCTATCTCAGCATTCGACGCAACATTCAGCGACTTAGCTCATCTTGCTCGCTGATGGCCGCAGACTGCGCCTCGCGGACCAGGGGCAATCCTGTACCAATTAACCACGGAAGGTTGTGGTGCCTGACTAGATGCGGACACTGACGCGCTCTGAACGGCAATATGCTTCAGGAGGCACGGGTCGCAAGAGAAGGGAAACGAGCAAGATTGATCAAGGTTCCCCGCGCCCATGTCCTTTCTGGTAGTCGCATATAGAGCATAATTGTATCTTGGTTCGTAGTGCCTGCATCTCGGTACTTTCGGCGTGGCTGATTTAGAGTATCGCCCTGAGCCGCGTCCCGCTGTGGGGAAGCTCGATTTGATGAGCACTGCATGGCTAGTCCGCTTCCGAACGTGAGAACATTGACTGCACCCCCTGTTAACGCTTCGATTTACTTGTTCAAGCTTTCTATTCGTGGTAGGTCACACTCCGCTTCACAATTTGCCAATCGAAGAGCTGCCCTGGTCCACGCACAAGGTATTTGTGTACTTCACCGCGATGTTTCTATGAGCAAGAATCTCGTGCTGATACCCAATGCCAAACGCTAACGCGCACCACATTACTTTTGCTCAGCAGGAAGCATAGAGAAGCGAAGAATGCATGTCGTCGGGGTCGCAAATCTCTCTGGGGCATGATGTCGCTCAATCAGTGATCCGAACGTCATGGTTTTGGCAATATCCAGGACGTAGCCTATTGGGCCTGTCACGTCCGGACTCGCCACACCTCATGGCCCTCCACAGAACATTCCCATACTATCATCTGACTACATCGAATGTCATTGGCGTCTCCCCAGATCAAGGTTGTCGACGTGCATGTGACCATCTGAGGCTAGCCGTAATCCTTGCTTTGCGATGTATATCGTCTGAAACATCGAGTGACAGCACTGGAGGAACGACGCCGAGGTTCCGAGATCCAGACGGGCCTGGATTAAGCCCGCAGGATGTTTCCATGCTGCGATGACATGACGGTCAACTCACACCATATATATACGACCTTAAATCTTGCGACTGCTTCGATTTCTTCCAAGTAGCCCTCAGAACAAGCCCAACTCGAGCAAAAAGCGGTCGTTACATCAGCAAACATGCTTCGCACTTGTGTCCTTACTACCCTGGCTTCGGCCTCTGCTGTCCTGGCCGCCAACACTCCCCCACCAGTCCCTCAGGATGCACAAATTGGGAAGCTTAACTTCCCAGTGACTTGCGTCGTTTACGGTTTCCTCAACCAGACCTTCAACACCGTATTCACCGCAACTGCTCCTGTTTATGGTGGTAGTGGACAACAGATTTACTACACCGATGTCGTCGGCACCATCGACATTCCTTCAAGCCTCACAAATCTCGCTCCGCTCGTCGGTGCGACCCAGGCTCAGGCGAATGTGACCGCAAACCTCAACCTCGTCAACGCTTCGCCGGCTAGCTTGCTTGCATACAAGGCAACTCTGAATAACATTCAGTTTGCCGCCGGCTCCGATGCTACCATCCGCATCCCTCCAGGCACTGGTACCTTGCCCAAACTTGGGCCGGTCACCTTGGTACTTCGACTCCTCCAGAACATGCACCAAAACTGTTTACAACGCTTGTGCTGACTTGATTTCACCACGTAGGGCAAGGCTAACACCGCTCATCGCATCTTCCTTGGCGAGGTCGATGTCTCTATCGAGCTCCAGGATAAGACCGGGAAGGGCGTCCTTGGACCCATCCCTGTTGTAAGTTTGGCTACGTGTGATAGCCCCAGGATTGTCGACTAATTACCACTCAGAAATGTGGCCAGCAGAACATTGACTTCGTCATTGGTTCCGTCAACGTCGACAGCTCCTCCGGCTCTGCACTCGCTCCCGCGGTTGGCTACGTTCCATCCTTCCCCCCGACGCCAATGAACTCCGAGTCTGGTTCCTTCCGCTTCCCATACAACTGCAACTTTGGTGTAAGTTATCCCCCGGACGTTTCTCTGGTCAGTCTGGATGCTGATATCTCGTGACAGGCTCTTGGTCAGCAGAACCTTGATCTTATCATTGGTGGCGAGGTGCCGACCTACTTCGCCCCAGGCCAGAAATTCTCTCTGACCTACGCTAACTCGTTCCTCCGCGTCCCTGCCTCGCTCGTCAACTTAGCCAAGCAAGCCTACCCCAACCTTAAGTCTTTTGATACCACCGTGTCCGTGTTCAATATCCTGTTCACCAACGCCAGCCCCGCCAAGTACAACGCCGCCGCCACCCCCATCAAGTCAAGCATCGACGTGGCTGGTTCATCCAGCACCAGCGACTTCATCATCCCCATTCCAGCAAGTGGCTACCTTCCCAACGTTGGCCCAATCACTGCCGGATCCGCTGGCACCATTGCCGGCATTGCCATCGGAACGGCCAACGCCTCTGTTGCCCTTGTCGACAACACCGGCAAGACTGTTCTGACCCTCCCAGTCACCTGCAACGTTCCCGCTCCGTTGGAGCTGATTGGGTAAGTCGCCATTCCTTCATGTTTCCTCGAAAAGAATCCTGCTGATATGCAACGCAGTGTACCAGTCACCACCCAGACACCTGGCAACTACTCTCTGGGCATCAACAATAGTCAGTAGACGTTGTGTCATGATGATGAATCGATAGGACAAAGCGCGAATGATGGTTTGATGGATTGATCGATCTTGAAGCTACGGATACGATTCCAAAAGATACAATGTCGTCCTTGCAACACTTCGGGCTCGTTCGTGATCTTGCTGTCTGGCATCCCGTGCGTCTCTTATGTGTGACCTTGTCGTCTGTTATGTACGTCGTTTCTACCTTGCCTTTAATATATCTGCCTTCAGCTACGCTGAGCGACGTTGACCTCACGTAGTTCCCGAGCCTTTAATTCATCTCGCTATTAAACAATCCTGCTACAACCCATGGGAGCCTGACGCATGAATCAGAGGACCTTTTGCCCCAAAGTGCCTGACGTTAGATCATGACCGATGTCTTCTCGTGCTCTGCGACGACAGTGGGTGTCTTTCTTCCAGAGATGTCAAAGCGGTCCTGATGATGTCGTACTTCGTACGATATGCATTCAAGACCTGTACACCTCATATATGTACGGTGATCGAGCAAGGGTTCATCAGGACGCCTTGACTAAGCACCCTCTGAATTCCAGCTCTGGTTGATGAACACAAATGCGTTGGAGGCAAAGCATATAGCGACTCGTTGTTGGATATACCAAGGTTTCAGTCCATGTCGCAAGTGATGTTGCGTTGTTCTTGAAGTGCTGGTGGTCGAATTCCTTCTTTGTCGCAGAAGGCTCTTTCATGGTTGTTGTGGTCATGGCTGGATTGATTGCTTGCGCCTGACATCGTGACCTCACTCCGACGTCGTCAAGTTGGTAGATATGTTTTTCCAAGTCATTACTAGCGATGACCGATGGAAAACATAACGGATGCGTGCGAACATGGCTTTGGCAGAACAATATACTGTACCGTGTGTAGTAGTTGTAAGGTTTATCAGCTTTGAAGCCTGAGGTGACAATGACATGACCTCGGAGTGGCGTTGCGTTGCGTCACGCAAAGGCGACACTGCGGTCGAAGGACCACGACACACGACTCATCAGTCACCAGCCAGCTGTCTCAAAGCCTTACTCTTGACTCTCACCTTCAACCTCATACTCTTCTTCTATCCACCTTGACCTCTCTCTTGTCTAGTAGAAAACCCTCGTTCAATTCACCACCACCGCTTTCGATCGTCATCAGCGGAACGAGTCACACTACCATCCAGCCGACCTAGCCGACTCATCACGCGAGCAGAACCACCCTTATCTGACCTGTCTCCCGATTCATCTGACTTCCTTCACTCTCCCTCCTCATCCACCACCACCACAACCATCGTCACCATGCGTTCCAACAGCATATCCTCCATTTCCTCCGCCATCTCGCGAGCCTCATCGCACGAGGCGGAGCAGACCATGCAGATCTTCGTCAAGGATCTTGCTGGTGAAAGTGAGCTTCTCTGTGTGATCTCTGGTCTCTACTTCTGCTGACCGCATACGCCAGCCTTCCCTATCATCATCCCCGAATCCACTACAGTCGGCACCCTCCGTTCCATTTTGGCTTTGCGCACCAACATGCCTGAGACCGGCTTTCGTCTATTGCACGCCGGCAAGTACCTTTCACCCGGCAAGTCGCTGCTAGACTGCAACGTCACACGGGAAAGCACACTCCACCTGGCGCTTCCACTCCGCGGCGGCGCACCCAAGAAGATCCGTTGCAATTTCAAGGAGTGCAAGGATGCGGCACAGCGTATCGTCGGGGACTGCGGGTTCTGCAAAGGTCATTTCTGTGGCAAGCACCGCATGCTCGAGTCGCATGCGTGCCCTGGGCTTGAGGATTGCAAGCAGGAGGAGAAGGACAGGAACAAGCAGAAGCTCGAGTCGGAGCGGACAGTGGCCATTCGGGGCATTTAGAGGAGATGGTTTTTTGGAAAGGTACCAGCGATACATGGAGCTGGAGCCGTTGGGCTGTTAAATGCGTGCGGTATGCGGTTCTTGGCAACGGAGTCACGGCGATTACGTGGGTTTTGCTTCTTGAAGCTGGCGCCGATGTCTCTTTTCGATGGCGGATTCAGCCCATCTCAGCGACGGCGTTCATGCGGTTGTTGTCTCTTGCCTTCACTCTTCCGGCATCTGTTCGACGTACTATAAATGACAAAGTATATCTTGATGAACACAAATCCAATGATACAACACGCTTCTTGAGCCGTCTTTCCGGGAAGGCCGTGTGGCCAGCATACGAAGAGGTAGCACGACAGCAGCTCCTCCTCCTCTTTTTCCCTGGATGTGCTCCACACACTCGCTGGCATTGCTCGGCAAAGAGCTCCAGCAGTTCCCAACATGGCGTCGGTGCAAGTCGACATCACATAGTTAGGGCAAGCTGAGCAAGCATCATGACAGGGGTTGTGACATTGTTATCATAGGAATCAAAGCACAACATGCAATCTAGATCCGCATGGACTTGCTGTCCATGTAGTGTAGCCCTCAGCAAAGTCACAATGAAGGTGTAAACTGCCTTGGCATAAGGTGGAGAATGTCGTTGGGCGCTGGAGAGTTGCGCCTGAAGTATACCGTATCATGTTCCTAGTACATTCACGGTGACATGCATGACATATGCCGTAATGCTCAGCGGAGCGGGCCCCTCCTTGCTGATCAGCGATCCTGGTTTCATACGTGGGAAGGCGAGATCAGACACTTTCTCCATCTGTTCTCCCATAAGGTGTTTAGGCTGTATACATCGTTATGCACGAACAAAGCCAAGAACGACGTTGGATTCAGATGAAGCATGGGGGCGCAGTTCGTCCAGCGTCATTGTCCCCGGAATACATGCTATCCGATCTGATACTATTTCGACACCGTGGCCCATACACACCAGGTGTCATCGATCTGGGCCTACCGGGTGTGTATGAGATGTATTGGCATCCTAGGCTGTTTTGGGGGCTGCTCTTATCAGGGTTGGAATAGACAATGCTACAGGCGGACGAGCCAAGCTTGCCTAGGCCACAAGATGGCTAGTGGATGACGGGATCGACAGGCCGCACGAGCACAGAGGCGGAGCGACCCTTGAGAGATTGAGGTCCTGAATCTGATAACCCTTGCGCGCTTGATCTATCCTTAACTTACCTTAACTTATCTTGACAACATTCACTTGAATATCTCCAACCTGGACGATTTCTTTTGGTCATAAATCATGCCGTGCTCTCAGCAGTCATCGGCGGAGGAAGAGCCAGTCTGACCGCTATCCACGCCCGATCTCCCTCCCACCCGGGGGCGCAAGCGGTTGGCTTGCAGATCACTTGGCCCTCCTGCTTCGTCAACGTCGCCAAGCTCTTGGTTGATGACAAGTGCAACCAAAATGCACCTCACGACGCAGCAGCTGGCCGCCCGTGACGAGTCGCCATGGTCTGGGCAGTATCGTCGCCAAGTTCGGCACGCCCAAGACATTATTCAATGTCGCCGTAGAACCTCGCACTGCCCCATTCCGCCCTCAACGGCGTCCACTCTCGGGGGAGATGATGCGCTTGACTGATTCATTGATTCGCGTTGCCCAGAGCTGCGGTCATGCTCCAGCGCCTGTCGACGTCCGCCGCCATGTCGTGCCAGGCGATACACATCCCCATGGTCCTCTTGGCGGTGGAACTGGCCTGATCCTGCTTCATCATCTGCGCATCCCGCAGGGTGTATACATATCAAGCCCGGTCCCCATCTTTCTGTTAGTCTAGACCTCCTACAACTCTATTCCGACTTCTCTGTTCTCCTCCACCCAGTCTCCCGTTTCTGTGAGCTGTCCGATCGCTTTTCTTTTCGTTTCCCTGGTCTGCTCGCTCGCTAGAATGGCCGAACCTATGCTCCGTCCCACGATCTCGTTCGAAGACCGCGCCACATTGGAGAGACCTACCCAGGACCGATCACGATCCACCAGCAGAATACGCGACATGATAGAGACGCCGAACGGTCCCCGAAGACGTAGTGATTATGATATCCCCACAGACGAAGACGGCAACAATAAAGATGAGACCTGTCGGCGCCCGTCCAGGTGGTCTAGCTTCACCGGACAGGATGAACCTCCCCACGCGGACGCTTTGCGCTCGTTATCGATGTCTGCAACTTACGATCCACCATTACCAGTCGAGGAACCAGATTGGCCCAGCGGATGGCGGCCCTACGCTTGTCTTCTCGGCGGCTTTCTACTCATGTTCAACAGCTGGGGCATTGTCAATGTAGGTACTTGGTCCAGCCCGTTACCTGACCAAATCGCTGAGATATCTCCCGTGTAGGCTTACGGAACATACGCCTCGTACTACATGCAGCATCTCCTACCAGGACAAGATATCCTCAAAATCAACCTCGTCGGTTCGACGCAGTGTTTCGTGGTGCTGGCGCTGTCGGCCGTCGTCGGCAGATTCCTGGATGCTGGATACTCTCGCACCCTTATCATCATCGGGACTGTCCTGATTAGTCTCGGCACATTCATGCTCAGCTTAGCGAACGGGCAAGGACACTACAATCAGGGCAACTATAGCTTGATCTGGCTTACGCAAGGACTGATCAGTGGTCTTGGAATGGCGTGCTTTTTCGTCACTTCGTCGCAAGGTGAGCCCCTTCCCCGTATACTGTTCACGGGCTTCGCTGACATGATTTGCAGTCGTCGCTACCTGGTTCAAGAAGCGGAAGAGTCTGGCCATTGGAATCGTCGCTTCTGGCGCTAGTATTGCTGGGCTGGTGTACCCCATCATGACGAAATTCCTCATCACCACGATGGGCTTCAACAACTCCGTTCGATGCATGGCTGCATTGGTCACTGGTACCGCCATCGTCGCGATCCTGGTCGCGCGACCCAATCCCGACGTGGCCTTCCGCAAGCCGGAGAAATGGACATTCAGCGTCTTCATCGACGTACACGCCTTCAAGAACGCAGCGTTTGCCTGGCTGTGCGCATCCATCTCTATACTCTTCTTCGGCTTCTACGCAGTGTTTTTCAACCTCGAAGAGTGGGCGGCGCATGCTGGTCTTGGGTACAAGGACGAGACTCCCACCAGCATCGGCCTGAAACATGAAGTGCACGACGATGCCATCCGAACCTTTTACCTGCTCTGCATCATGAACGGTGCCTCCACCATCGGCCGTATCGGTGCGGCGTACTGCTGCGACATCTTCGGAGCGCTGCCCATCCACGCCATTGTCACCTTCGTCGGCGCTCTCCTCATCCTCCTTCTCTGGACCATGGCCAACACCGTCACCGCAGCCGTCTGCTTCGTGACCTTCTTTGGCATCTTCTCCGGCGCCGTCATCGGCCTCCCGCCCGCCTCGGTCGCCTACATCCTCGGCCCCGACCCAAAACAGCAGGCCAAGCTTGGCCAATGGACCGGCATGATGTACACCTGCGCTGCCATCTTCGCCCTCACTGGCCCCGTCATCGCCGGCCATCTGATCTCCGAATACGACCAGAACTACCTCACCGTCCAGGTTTGGGCGGGCTTGTGTCTATTCCTCAGCGCTTGCTGCATGACTATGTCCATTTACTGTCGACGGCGTGCGATGGCACGGCAATCGAACAACGTCCTAGACGGCGAACCGGACATGCAGCGATACGAGACGACGACGACGTCCGACTCTCGTACGTATGGCAACCAGAGCGAAGCGGCGTCGATGAAGGAGCATGGCGAGAAGGAGGACGTATAATGCTGTCATCCTGCTCATTCTTCCTGTGATGTGACCAGGAGAAGGCACGAGAGCTGCAACACGAACATGCTCTCCTTCATGACCATGCGAAGTCGCGTCGCGATAGACGTACTTCTAACGATCCCCACGCTTTTCCTATCGGCGTTTTCTTCTCGTTTGGGTTGCCACTGTTGGCTTCATATGAGGTCTCACATTGCATCGATGTCTCTCGGAGATTTTGCGAGGACCTACAGCATGACGGTCGTCCCTGGTCTCTTCTTTCTGCAAGCGTTTTGGTCCGTGGAGTGTCCACTTTGCTATGATAGTCCTGCGAGGACGGTACATGATCTCAGCCAGTTCTAGTATTCGTACATAGAGTATTAACATACACAACCAGTATAGATACATACATTTGTTCACACATGAAACTGTGAAATGTGAGACAAGTTTCGTATCCCCAATACGACGTACAACATACCTCACGCCATGACAGGACATCCTGAAAGTGAGAGAGAAAGAATTACAGGGAGCGCGCAAAGGCAAAAGAATTCTATTCGCTAACGCGATGCTGAAAGGAAAATCTATGGTGAGACACCGGTCCATTGCGTACTGCTACCACTACTGCCGTTGCTCATGTTCTATGATAAATGCTAGGAGGGATGAGATAAACGCCTGAAGGAACACCTAAAGATAGCGAAAAGCCTGGGAAGATGACGGTGGAATTGGGCGGCTTTTTGGTAGGCAGATGCAGCACAGCGTTGCCAAAGTTTTGCTTGGAGACCTCGAGTGCGCAATCGGGACAAGGGCCAGTGCACATTTCGCATGAGCCGGCGTTTTCCTTCCAAGCATGAAGACTCGTGCTTCAGCCCCGGCGAGAACGTCGAGGCTACTACCAGTGCAACCAGCTGGACCACCAGTTGGTACCGCTTGATGGGACGTGGACTTTGTTGTACGCCGTCGGGCCCGTCGAAGTAGACGCAAGGGAGGAAGAGGACGTCGTGCCGTATTCTCCGGGAAAGTGGTATGCCGTGGGTTCGGGCGCTTGGGTCGTTGTCGTCTTCTTCGTGGAGGTGCGCGGCATGGTGGTGAAAGTGGTGGACGGCACGGAGGAGCTGGAGAGGGTGCTGCTGATGGTCGTGCTTGACGGTGAGGAAGAAGAGGAGGAGGTAGATGAAGAAGGTGGCGATGTCGTACTGCTGGAATCAACAGATGGGAAGCTCGAGGTGCCGGTGCCGGAGACATTGACGGGACCGACGGCTACAGCACTGCTGCTGCTACTGCTCGACGATCCGGTGTTGATCGTCGACGACGTTGGAACATACGGTTGGTATGAGTACTGGTATGGAGCTTGTCCGGTGCTGGGAACACTGACGGGGCCGACAGATACAGCACTGCTGCTGCTACTACTGCTGGTGCTCGACAATGCGGTGCTTATCGTCGACGACGTTGGGACATATGGTTGGTATGAGTACGGGTACGGAGCTTGTCCGGTGCTGGAAAGAGTAGAGGCGCTGCTCTGTAAGATAGGCGGCCCCACTGGGAAGCTGGGGTGTGCGGAACTGAGAGGCCCGATGGACACGGTACCTTGACTGCTGGATGAACCTGTATCCGTGACGGATGACGAAGGCGCAGAGTAAGGTGGGTAGGAGTATGGGTATGGGAGCTGTGCGGTACTCGCAATGTTGCTGGGAAAGACAGATGGCGACGTCGAGATGCTGGTACCCGGGACATTAACGGGTCCCACAGAAACCTCTGTCTGACTGCTTGAGACACTTGTACTCGCGACCGACAGGAACGGAGCTGAATATGGTTGGTAGGAGTAGGGGTATGGAGCCTGCGCGGTGCCTGATGGTACATACGATGATGCTGTACCCGTGGAGGCGCTTGATGTCACGAATCCAGAAGCCGAACTGTGAGATAGTAGCCCAGTCGAGACTTGAGTTGCGTTTGCTGAGGAAGACGAGCCATGCGATGCAACAGACGTGCCAGTGACCGGCGAGACTACGCGCGAGGACGCTGGCGTAGAGCCGCTAGAATATCCCACAGTTGAGTCCGTGCATGTGTAGGGCAGGAACCCCGATGATGGTACAGATGATGAGATGCCGATTCCAGTAACCGGGGAGACCAAGTCAGAGCTTGCTGGTGTAGAGCTGGTGGGCAATGCGCCTGTTGAGTCTGTGCATGTATAAGGCAAGAACCCCGACCCTGGTGCGGACGAAACGCTGGTTCCGGTGACGGGCGAGATCAAGTACGAGCTCGCCTGCGTGGAGCCGCTCAGAGTTCCGACAGATGAATTCTTACATGTGTAGGGTGAGTGACCTGATGATGGTAGTGTCGACAGAGCGGTACCAGTGACTGGAGACCAGACTGTGCTTGTTAACGTTGCTCCACTCGAGTATGTGCTGCTAGATGAGTTTGCATAGATCTGCAGGGACGAAGATGGAGACGATGAGGTTCCACCTTTCGGGGCAGTCACCACAGAGGTTACAGTGATGTATCCCGTGGAGTATATCGTGCTAGTAGAGTTGCCAGCGCTGCTCTGGACTGCTGAAGCTTGCACTGAACTTGTGCTCAGCTTGCCACTACTATGCGGACTAGGACCCTGATAGCTTGAGACGACGCTCGTGCTTGAGATGACACTACTCGGGTAGCTGTAGGCAGACAACAGACCTGACGACGAGAAAGGGTGGCCGCTGCTTGGCGCGGTCACGGTGCTGGTAAGCGTGATGTAGCCAATGGATTGTATGGTGGTCGTAGTATTGCCGGTGCTGCTCGAGGATACAGAATCCGTGATAGCAGAGACCTCGATGGAAGAACTCGGACCTGTCGAGAGGCTGATCGAAGCGGTCACTGATCTGGAAGTAACAGGCCCGGGCCCAAGCAGGGATGAATGGGTGCTCGATGAGATAGGCGAGTCGATGGACGAGGACGTTGTCGAGACGGACACTGTTGTGGTAGGCGATCCGTAGGGCACCGGCTGATACCCACCGTAGCCCCCAGGTTGGTAATCAGGGCTGCGTGGCTTAAGATCTTCCACTTGCTCCTCACCTACGAACATATCAGCGTAGTGGTCAAGCAGTGAGGTCGATCGTGACAAGATCTGACTTACTGCGAACAAGAACAGCAAGTGCTGAGACAATTGCGCCGAAGCTCACAAGCTTGACTGTAATCGACATGGCGACCTCGAGAATACCTGTCAGCCAGGCACGTTGGTAGTAAAAAGTGAGGAACGGGCGAAGAGAGCAAGCTTGACAATTCAACGAGTGACGATTGATCGAGAACGAATGTTGGAAGCCACAGGGAGATCATTGGAGAGCATTGACTATTATACAGTCGACGAGTACAAATGACAACACTTTTCAGCGCCTTGCCTCCCATCAAATAAGACTGTGCGCAGACCGTACGCCCCTGGCTAGAACAGTATCGCAGACCACTTGAGCTGGACTTGACAAGGAGAAAATTGGCGATGGTGCCTGACACAAGATTTCATCTAGCCATTGGAAAGCCATCGGCATCTCCAAAGCAAGTGTGCCACACCCTGATAACCTCGTACACGGTGTTATTGCGCGAGTACCTGCATGAACAGGTTCTCGTCTCCCAGGAGTCTGGGAGTGACGCAAGGGTTCACATGCAGTCCTGATGTGCAATTTTAGATCCTCCTCGAACAGACGTCAATGCGACCAGTCTGATCCGTTGTCATATCTTCGCGCCTGCGGGTAGATTGAAACGCTTGGCAGTCCCCGGGAGTGTGATGTGGAATGCATCGGAATGTCTGCGCTGCGACGTATAGCGTCAATTCACAGCACGATGGGGAGACTGTCTGACAGCGCTAACACATTCCTGGCATTTCCCGTTCAGGACGTAAATGTTGAGATAGGTATCGTCGTCTAGTCATTGGCAGCTGTACACTCTGGTGGCGTTGCTCTGAAGACGCATGCCGTGTCACTGTGTAACTTCGCATCCCTGACCACCTGCAGGCTCCCTGGCATTGACAGGATCGCTTGCTGTCACAGAATCCACCCATACTGCTATGAACGAGCTGGCAGGATATGCGGGAGAAGCATGTTCATGGATTGTCGTGCCTGAACGGCGTACTACGTTATGTCATTTTGAAATTTCGGGAAGGCAAGCACAGGTCAGCCGAAAGGAAGCAGCTCTGTGCCTCGTATCCACCGAACAGCCCCTCGCTCGAGAAATGCGTTCAGAAAGCCGAGCGTGATGAAAGAGTAGAATCGTCTCAGCATCGACTTCCAACACTGCTGTACTTGATTCGTACTTGTGGATTACAGGACGCGCTTACACCATTGT
Source organism: Microcyclospora pomicola (assembly GCA_002786065.1). Taxonomy (NCBI): domain Eukaryota; kingdom Fungi; phylum Ascomycota; class Dothideomycetes; order Capnodiales; genus Microcyclospora; species Microcyclospora pomicola. Next base: position 850,572 of record NHNY01000005.1, on the reverse strand, counting down.
TCACGCAGACCTTCGAGGCCGCCGGAGTCATACTCATGGTGTCACCTTGGTCCCAAGGTAGATATCGGCGGAAGTTCGGTGTCCGACCAGTGCCGCGTAGCGCGGTAGCGTATGGTGGATGTGCTCTGGACAGAAAGATCTATTGCTGCGGATTTCTACGAATGCTCGTCGCAATATGTTGCACTTGTCATAGATTCGCGTCCTCGACGGTTGTACTTGTGTGATTGCGGGACAGGAGTCCGGGCCCAAAATGTTGCGAGTACAAATACGGATGCAACTGGTCTTACTGGTGTCGAACCATAGTCACAGCCAGCAAAAACTGTGTTGCGTGATTTGGCTATATGAAGTCCCCAGCTATGCTGGGTTGGTACTTCAGATCGGTCTCGACAAAGTACTGGATAGCAGTACAACACGATCTCGTGAAAATGCCATGCTGCAGCGGCCTGCTTCCATATCGAGTCACAGCGTAAACATCCAAGATCCATAGATTTACCCGAGCTGCTCAGATGTTTTCGGGCCGGGTTGTAGAGCATGAGAGCCTGTTTCTGGAAATGGGAATCGTCCGAAGTACAAGGAAGCTTGACCTCATGTGCCTTTGTCGTCCGCAAATGGACTTTGGTCGCCGTTTCCAGGGTCCAAGGGCATTGCAGGAGATATCTTCATTTCTCGAGTGTTGATTTTGTCAACATCAGAGCTGTTGGCCGACACTTCCACAGTCTCCGCTTTTCTATTCTTTCTACGGCGCGGAGCAGGTATCGCCGGTCTCTCTTTCGTGATGTTTGCGGTCACCTCCATCACACTCAGGCTACTATCGGCTGCATCGTGTATAGACATGCCTAACAGTTTTTTCGCAACATCGTTATTCTTCGGTGCTGCCTTGAACAGGTTGCGTTCGACTTCCTCGTCCAGATCATCGCCGTCTTGCCTTAGCCAGTCAATATGTCTACATCGTCCTACCAACCTGACCACGGTCTCGTCCAGTTCCTCGAAGTGAGCGGATGAATGGTTGACCAGGAGATGCAACAGTCGGCGAATCTCGTTGCGCTTATAGTGCTCGCCTTCCCGGCTAAGTTCAGTATTCTTCAAGAGTGGATAAAGCACGCGAAGGTATGTGTGCCGTAATGCCTTCTGCCCGTCTGGTCCTGCACTCTCACTCGTCTGATCACTCATGTCGTTGACAGGATCTAGATCGCAAAGATTGCGCATGATGACGTCGACAAGAACTTGAAGATCGTTTTTGTAGAAGTATTCGCATGTTGACGGAGTTGTGAAGATCAGGTACAGCAGTTTCAGTATTAGCAGTTGCGGCCCTAGCGATGATTCTCGATTCAGCAGAAGAATGAGGTTCGCACCGAATGTCCGATACTTGAAACCCTGCAATGCTAGTACCTTGATGATTCTATTGGTGATTGCGCCACCTCCGCTTGGTGATGAAGGTGAAGTCGCCAAGCACATATACTGCTCATTCAAAACTAATAGCACACGGATGATAGGATAATGGTACGGATCCTCGGCGTCATGTGAATATTCCTCTGTAAGACGAAACATTAGGGTAATGAAATTGTCGTCCACGGTCACTGTACGATGCGTGATCAGTACTGACACGATATCGCACGTTGTTCACCATCTGACTCACTCAAATCATGTCGGTCGAGTCTTCGAGCTCTGGCCATGTTGTATAAAAGTTCCAAGAGCAACCTATGCAGCTGTGTATTATCCGTGTTGTCTCGGATCAGGCTTATAAGTCGAGGGAACGCATCCTCAGCTTGCATCATCTCGAAAACGTCTTCGTTCATACGGCCATCAAACAGAAGGAGTGCGGCTGCAAAGTAGAGGTCGTTGTACTCATCGTCCTCCTTGAACAATCAGAATGAATTCATGAGCAACGGGTCGGAGTTCGCGTACCTGGAGCAGAGAGTACACGATCTGCCTGCGCACATATTGCTGATTCTCGAGGAACAACCTTGAATCCAGCAGCTTGTAGCAGCATCGAGCTGTATCGTATTCAGATATCGCATAGAAGTCTTGATCCCATCAGCACTTCCCCAGCTTCCTTCGTTTGTCTTCAGGAGAAGGTCGCACCTTTGTGTAGCTTTGTGATTTCTAGAAAGGAGCGAAGAGCGTCGTCGATCAACTCGTGTGTATCATAGGGCATCAACGTGATCGTGTCAAGTTCTGCAGCGCGTCGTCAGTACATGTACATGGACATTAAAAGGCCTCGGAAGCTTGTGGTCGGATGCTTCATACCGGACCAAAACTTCTGCTCGTCGTCGATAGAGTCGCCATTGTCTTGGGCCATGCTTCACCTAGCAGATCCAATCGCCAGCGTTCGGAGTCTGCAGATCTCCTCATGCATGGTCCCGAGGCACTCCAAACACGTCGTGAAGTGCTTGGTGGAGACTCTCGTAATATCAGAAGCACGAGACAGCGTTGCTATCTCCACGTGACAGAAAGAGGGTCGCATGGAGGCCCAATGGAAGGGCATATGCACGAGCACACCACACTGTGATATAAAAAGATGATGTGCGACTAGTCGAGTCTTGGTACAAGCCACAGCTTATAGCCGGTTCCTTTCGATACATCCACTGCGAATCCGCCGCAAACAAACACACGCTGACACCCGGATTTTGTGCTTGGATACAGATAGAGCTATATTTGCGCCACTTCGACATCGCACATCGTGACATTGCGCGGGCTCAACCTGGTCAGATACTATAGACTCAAAACCGACGAGACGTCATGGCACCGCTTCAAGTGGTGATTATTGGTGCTGGACTTGGCGGTCTGACTGCTGCGATTGCCTTCCGGCAACAGGGTCATAAGGTGACTCTTCTCGAGAAATCGAAGTTTCTCCAGGAGAGCGGCGCAGCGATCCACATGGGTGCCAACGTGTCCGGTATTCTGGATCGGCTGGGATTCGACCTGGTCAAGAATGGGGCAGTCGCATGTGAAGGGTTGGTGCAGTTCGCGCAAGACGGATCGCTGCAGAACAAGCTCAATATGCGGAAGTTCACGGCTCATTGGAAAGGGAAGTGGTATTTCGCCAACCGTATCGATGTACATAACGAACTCAAACGATTGGCTACAGATCCTGATGGCAAAGGTCCAGTACCCAAGTTGTTGCTTGGAGTGAAAATCACCGAGATTGATCCAAGTGGAGTGATCAAGTTGGAGGGCGGAGAGACGTTCACTGGAGATGTGGTGATTGGTGCGGATGGCAACAGGTCAATCTCAAGGAATGTAATCGACCCTAAGGCGGAATTGGAACCTTGGGGCAAACAGTGTTTTCGATGGCTTACACCGAGGAAGCCGCTTTTGGATGATCCCGATACGAAAGAATTCTGCGAAAATGATGGCTACTTCTGTGCCATCGCCGGGGCGGATAGAAGGATTGTACTCTACCCATGCCGAGACAACACAGTGATGAATGCTGCAGCGTTCGTGCCCGATGCTGAAGCGCAACCGCAGAATGATGGTATGTGGCGCGATCTGACTAGCCATGCACCCACAGACACGAGGGCGCTGCTGACGAGCATATGCAGAAACGAACCAGGACGTTGTGAAGAGAGCATTTGCAAGTTTTACCAAAGGGATACAAAGATTGATCGAGTATAGCGATGATGTCAAGGTATGGCCTTTATTGACAATGGACGTGATGCCTGTGTGGAACAAGGACAGACTCGCTGTTATTGGTGATGCCGCTCATCCATTCCTTCCCTGTAAGTGGTCCTGTGCTATCAGCACATGTTGGTGCTTACAAGATACAGTTCTGGGCATGGGGGGCGCCATCGCTATCGAGGACGCTGTCAGCCTTGCGATCCTCTTGCCAGAAGGAACTCCCCCGAGCGAAGTCCCTGAGCGCCTGAAGCTGTATCAAGAAGTTCGTCATGGCCGCGGTACGAAAGTACAGTATGGCAGTCGAGTCTCGGGTAACGATGCAGGCGAGACACCAGAAGGTACGTAGGACACGTCAGGTGTGCTTTCCGGATACTGATCCCTTGCAGGCTTTTCTCAGATCGATGCGCTAGAGCATGCACACAACTTCGATGAGTGGGAAAACACCACACAGAAGCTGAACGATTGGCTAGCCACGCGAGGATGAGTATCGCAGATCGTAGAAAAAAGCGGGAGATTGACCATACGGGAGCTGGGAAGAATGTCTGATTCCGTGAGACACTCTTCGAAATTAACGTCAATGCTTCCCTTACTTTACAGCATGCTTATCAAGAAGCGCCGCTCGGAGGGAATTTGCTCTCTTTAATGGCGCCAGTTTTGTGCGCACGCACAAATTTCATCTGCCCAAGTCCCAACCAGCGACCATCCCAAGCGTCAAGCTTCTGTAATGTGTCGACGTCCTCTAGGTTTGGGAGCCAGAAGCCACTTTCGTACTCTGCGTTGTCGTGTTGTATTTGCATTTCCAGCAGGGTCTGCCTTGTGCTCGCTGGTCGTCCAGGTCTGCGCTCTGCTTTAAGCTGCTCCACTTCTTCGTTGTGGCGTTGTAGAAATTGCTCAATCAGACGATGAGTCTCTGGTTGCTCAATAGGATGGAGTGTGTCAGGGAGCTTCTCTTGGAAGAACTCGATCCGATCAATCCATTGCCGATTCGCACCTTTTCTCAGTTTGTGTCCTCTGGCGACCTTATCGTCGCGAGCCCCAGCTTTACGTAGGCGCATGGCATCGCGGCTGTTCTCGTGTAACGAATGGATCTTCGCGCCCTTCTTCTTCGAGACGTGCTTCTGGACTTTGGACAACTTACCCATGACAGCGACCGTAAGTGGGAGTGGTCGATTTCGTGTGGATAATGCACTGGGCTCTTGTGTACTAGGTTTGGATACTCTCAGAGAATTTATCGAAACCGGCACGCCGAATCCGCTAGCGTTTCGGAAAAGTCGACGCGACTATCAAGCGCGTCGTCCTGTAGCGCTCACCTCATTGAAGTCAGTCTATGCAGTCGAGTTTGTCCAGGACGAAGCCTCGCTATGCATTTGGACTTGACTTGATCCGGGTGAGTTCTGTATGCTCGAGGCCTGTCATGGGTATTCAGGGTGAGTAGTTGACTTGTATCTCGTAACTTGCACACAGAAAATCTACTAACTGACACCTCTCCCAGGCCTCTTGCCGCTGCTTAAGAGCATTCAGAAACCGACACACTTGCGCAACTTTGCAGGCCAGACCCTAGGAGTCGATGCATACGGATGGCTCCATCGTGGCACAATTGCGTGTGCTGCTGAGTTGGCGCAGCAAAAGCCGACTCGAAAGCACATCGACTTCGCGCTCAACAGAGTGCGTATGCTTATACATTTCGGAGTCAAGCCGTATATTGTCTTCGATGGGGGTTACCTTCCGAGTAAAGCGCACACAGAGCAAGAGAGGGCTGCCAAACGACAGGAAAGCAAACGACTTGGTCTGGAACTGCTGCGGACGGGCCGGGATTGGCAAGCTCAGGCGGAGTTCCAAAAGGCAATTGATGTTACTCCACTCATGGCCAGGGAGCTCATCGAGGAGTTGAAAGTACTTGGGGTTCCATACGTCGTAGCACCGTACGAAGCAGACAGCCAGCTCGCCTATCTGGAGAAGCAAGGGATCATCTCCGGCATTGTCAGCGAGGATTCCGATCTTTTGGTCTTTGGCGCGAAGTGTCTGCTTACCAAGTTGGATCAATATGGCGAGTGCATAATGGTCAAACGTGCCGATTTCACAGCATGTCGGGAAGTCAGTCTGGTAGGATGGACCGACGAGGAATTCAGGATGATGGCTATCTTGAGTGGTTGCGATTACCTTCCCGGCATCAGTACTCTGGGCGTGAAGACTGCCTACCGACTGATCCGGAAGCACAAAACCATCGAACGAGTGATCAGGTCTGTTCAATTCGACGGCAAGAAGAAAGTACCCGACGGCTATCTCGAAGATTTCACCAAAGCGGAGCGAACTTTTCTATACCAATGGGTGTTCTGTCCAGTGAAGCAATGCCTTCTCAACTTGACGATTGTTCCTTCGATCCTGGACATCAACGATATGCCATATATTGGCGGACAAGTAGATGCTTCGATCGCAGTTGGTGTTGCCGCTGGCGAACTCGACCCTAACACGAAGGAGCGCATAATCATCGATAGCCACTCACGTTATCCTACAGGACGGCGGACCGTTATGCAAACACCGGATGAAAAGCAAGGAAAGTCGATCACTGAGTTCTTCAAACCGAAACGAATCCCGCTAGCAGAGCTTGATCCGAACACATTTACACCATCTCCCAGTCAGCAGCAGTTGCTTCGAGACCAACAAGCACATTCGTGGTCTGCTTCACGAGTACCACCTGCTAGATTACCCTCGTTGTACGCGACTAATCGCGAACGACCTCCTTCGTCGGCCCCGCAGGCAACGCGTCGTACCGTGATGGACCAACTGCATGCAGGGCGCGTGAAATCTTCACCTAAGCGGCAAAGGCTGTGCTCTGATGGCAACCTGGCAGATCTAATGAACGGCGACGTCGGTGTAGCGGCGACCAGCCGATTCTTCCCGCCCAATGCAAACCATAGTCCATCTTTGCGCAAATCGTCTGCACAAAGAAAACGAGACGACTTCAGTTTGTGGTCTGACGACTTGACACCCGCGGTAATTGCCACCACGACTACATTGCCTGACGTACCTCCGAGTGCGGTGACCCCATTACCTAGAAAGAGGAAGAAGGTGCAGGTGTATGCAGATGCTCAAGCTGCGCCGGCCGATGGCGTTTCTTTCACGACTTCAGCTGATGGCACTCAATCCTCAAACATGACGACCGCTACATTAGAAGAGGACAACAATGCAGTCTATGATACTCCAGATACATCCTTTGACACTGAGTCGCAGCACAGCATCTTTAGCAATGGCGTCAATGCGAGTTTCGCAGCATTGAAATCAACCTTCACATACGAGCCTGCCACGATAAAGACGAGTTCGCATGGAGAACAGCCTGCGTCTCGATTAGGGAGCAAATCAGAAGCACGATCGTCACCGAACGATTCTGTCCCGAAATCGTCGACTGCACTACCAGGTTGTACACAGCAATGCAGTCCTGATACCGATGACTGTGACGACGGACATGCAGCAGAGACGATAGTTCCTTGTTCATCACCGCTAGGTGTACAGAAGCGACAGACGCCGAGCCCAGTACGAGCATTGACCCTCAAAGGGAGTGAAGATTTGCTAGTCCCTGCAAGCCCATGCAGTGATGATGAGGATGATGGTCGCTTAAGACCCAAATTCGACCTTGCACGGTTCGCCTTTGCTGGATGAGCAAGACTACTGTACATAATTTACGAGAACATGGTTATGATATGCTAGCGGAGCGCGTCTTCGTTGGTGAGGAGGATTTGTCGTTGCCTCCATGAGTTATGAACAATGAGGAATATCCCCCTCAGCAAAAGGACCTGAATACTGTTCCACCTTTGATATCCTGGCTCAATGTTTTGTGCTGATTTGCGGACGAAAGTGCTGTCCACCAGCAAAGAAACGCGACAAGTCGACTCCGAGCTCTTAGTCGACGCGTCTTCAAATTTTATCGACGTTGTTACCACCGCATTATTCTGTCAGCTCATGAATGCATCCAAACAATGCCGCCCGGACGCTGTCCATAGATAAGAGCCGAACACTTTAGGGGTATTGTCTGGCACACTACTCTCGGCTACTGTACTCTTGGGAGGTCTCGGTACTGTAATGACGTCGGGCTGGACTGCGCTTCACTCGTTATCACGCTGGCACAATTGAGCCTATATCTCACTTCGTGGTATGGGAGTCTAAGGTAGGAGATAGACGTAATAATGTATGTGATCTGATATCATCGTCCTTGTAGCGCCTCGCGGGCCTAGAACCGTGAGATCCAAAACATCGACATCGATCTGCAGCTGGTTGCAGCAAGAAGTCTATCGTGACATCACCCGACATCGAAGCCAATCTCACTGGCATCCGCAAGAATCAAGACGACATCTGTTTTAGGCTCGTTCTTGGGCCGAACGACGCTCTCCGCAATCTCCTTTCCCCCGCCAACGTGACCGAGTGAAGCCCAAAAGCTTGAGCGCACTAGCAGTCTGCTTCTGCCGACGTCACCCCCTTAAGCTCTACCGCCCATTTTCCGGCTGGTGATAATATCCGACAGCTGCCTCTCAACCACGGCCCACACCGCAACTACTTTACTTCCACCAGCCAACTTTGACAACTGCTCTGCCGTCGTCCGCGGAACAACGGCCTAGACTCTACATCCTGAGGTTACGCTTTCGTTTTGACGTTGTCCTGCCGCTCCTTGTTTTCCGCGAGCTCTAAGTACATTGTCTTCCCTCACTGCCGCCCTGCTCTGCTCCGCCCATCATGTCCGACCAGTACGGCTTCGTGCCAGCACCGACTGACGACCACCTCAATCGCGGCTACGGAGTCTCAGGCGTCAACGACTTCGCTACTGGAGCTCAGTCAGAAGTTTCACCTATTTCCCAATCCGCTCAGCACGGTACTCTCACCCACGAATACACCGACTCCGTTGCTGGAGATGATCATGGGCATGCTACAGGAGTCAATCGCTCGGCTTCGACAGCGTCTACGGCTGTACATCCTACGACGCCGTCACGGAGCAATACGCTGAGGAAGAAGGCAAGCATGCGGCGCACCGGCAGCTTGAAGCGCAGTGGCAGTCGTAAGAGCATGAAGGCTGGCAGTATCAAGGGAACGCACACTGCTGGACACGAGAAGGAATTCAACAGCGCGTTCTTCACCCCAATCCCGACTCAGGGTGTGCCTACCGAGGTGCTCGCGAACCGATTCCAAGCTTGGAGACAACTTCTGAAGTCACTCATCACCTATTTCCGTGAAATTCAGAGCTCATACGAGCAACGCGCCAAGGCAATCCATAAGGTGCAGAACACGATTTCCAACATCGTCAATCCTACTGTCTTCTCTAGCAATAATGGACTCGGTGAAGCGACGCGTATCCTCGACGACTACCACAAGCGATCCATCGCCGAGTCTAACAAGTCTCGCGAGATCGAGAACGATGTGATTGGTGCTCTGAGCGGACTGCGCAGTGATCTTGGCCAGAAGATCAAAGAGATTAAGAGTCTCAGCGGCGATTTCAAGAACTCTGTGGAAAAGGAGAAGGACAACACGCGTCGCGAAGTCGAAAAGCTTCAAGACGCGCTGCAGCATGCTGATCATGAGGATGGTGTGGCAATTGGCAAGAGTGACCCGTTCGTCATGCGACTAGGTGTAGACCGCGCTATCGAAAAACAGATTGATGAGGAGAACTACCTGCACCGAGTAAGTCTGACGCGTCTTGATGAGACTTGCAGCACGTACTAACAACATCCCAGGCTTATCTCAACCTCGAGAGCTCGGGTCGTGAACTAGAATCCATTGTCGTGGGTGAAATCCAGAAAGCATACAACGCGCTCGCCGGCATCTTGAGACGTGAAGGAGACGATGCTTATTCAGCAGTTGAGGCATTGAGAACCGGGCCCATCTCGATGCCGAAGGATCAGGAATGGCAAGAGTTTGTTGTCAGCGATCCACACTTTGTTGACCCTGAGATCCCTCTGCGTCGCATTGAGGACATTGATTATCCTGGTAGAAACCACCCGGCTGCATCAGAAGTCCGCTCAGGAATGCTCGAGCGCAAGAGCAAGTACCTCAAGTCCTACACGCCAGGGTGGTACGTGCTGTCACCGACACATCTGCACGAGTTCAAGTCTGCGGATAAGATCTATTCTCAGCCTCCAGTCATGTCGCTCTACCTCCCCGATCAAAAACTCGGATCGAAGTCCGATCCTGGATCGTCCAGTCAGAAGTTCATGCTTAAGGGCAGACAAAGCGGTGGCATGCACAAAGGCCATAATTGGGTCTTCCGTGCTGAGACCCAAGACACTATGGAGGCATGGTTCGAGGACATTCGTATTTTGACTGAGGAGACTGGCGAGAAGCGTAATGCTTTCGTCCGAAAACACGCACGCAGCGTCAGTGGCACGAGTGATGGCGCGACTGTTAGTAGTGATGGGATGGAAGAGGACGAGGCTGACGCTATTCCCTATTCCGCCGATGCGGCGAGCCTGGCTGAGCAGAACCCACAGGAGCAAAGACCTTCAAGGCCGCAGCCAGGTGAGTGAGTGCTACCCTTATCGCGTTCCTCAAATGTGCGGTAATCGCAATGCACAGTGCTTATATATATCTTTCTCTGCTGCAGGCCGGTTCCCCTCTGACCTTAAGATGCAAACCCTCGCGCCCACGAGTCCAACCAGTGATGAATCTGACGACGATACCATGGCTGCTGCTGCTGTGCTGCCTGGGGTTTCGCAATACGACAATGACAATCCCTACCGCCTGCAAGGTGTACCTTCGGTTACTCATTCCCGTAATGTTTCTGCTTACACGACTGGTGGCTACACCGGTGCGGATGGCCCTGCTGGCTATGATGGAGCGACCGGTGGTATTCAGCAGACAGGCGTCAACACGAACCCTGTGCAGACGCAGACCTACAGCCTACCAATTGATGCTCAGCCGACTGTCAACCAGCAGCAACCTCCAACGATAAGTCAACAATTTTTGCCCGCTCCCACGACCGCGAGCCAAGCTCCGATTCGCCATGACAGTACATATGGCGACTGGTTGGCACCAGCTGCCGCGGGTGTAGCTGGTGTTGGGGCAGGAGCCCTAGGTACGGAAGCATATCAGCAACACCAACAGCAGGAGGATCCTGCTATTGCAGAGCCACGAGAGCTAGGAACCGCCGTTCCCTCCACGTCGACCGAGGGTCCCATGAGTGGCGTGGCGACACTTGATGACAGCAGCAAAGTTCTGGTTGCACAGCCCACTGGCCTGCCCGGCGCTGCAGTCCTACCAGTGCCAATTGTCGGCAATACTGTCACTCCCACTGCGATCGCTCCTGTCAGCGACACGACCTCCTCCACGGCCACCACCGCTGTTCAGAGCGAACCCACTCTCGGTGGAAATGAAGCGGAAGGCGCCCACGAAACCGGCCGTATCTTTCCTCGCGTCATCAGACACGACACCAGCCTCAGCGTGAGCAAGCTCCACGTCCCTGGCGAGTTCCCGAAGCAGGGCTAAAACACTCTTGTGCACCCACGCCGTCCAGCGTCCCGCAATACGCGAGGGAAGTTTCTGGCGAGGTTTGCGGTATTTGGGGATTATGACGGAACGGATGTGGAACGTTTTGATGTTTCCTTGCTGTTTGATCGTTTCATGCCGCTGTTTCTGCCCCTCGTACACGTGTTTCGCTCTGGATATTACATCTGCTTTCTTGCTTGTCGAAGCTTGTAAATACCGAGTCGCCAGCGTTTCGGCTGCGATATACACCTACAAAGCCCTTTACTAGTCTCGCTCGCCTATATACTTGTAGATAGGGTGTCGTATACATCGCGAGTTTGGCTTTCAGTAATGCGAGCATTTGTCTTTGGCCAGGCTGTGTGCGGACATGTGTCTCGACCATCAATGATCTCTACTATTATCAATCACGAGAGATATATGGCCATGTCTTGCGTACGGGCTGAAGGAGGCAGCTTAGAGGAGGGATATATTCGTACATGATTATTACAGTATGCGATTTCCCCTTTCTGCTACACGCACCTGTCTCAGTGCAAGTGGGTTTGATGATGTGTCTGCGCTCAAAGGACCTGTCACTTCAATGACGCCTGTTCCTCAGCTTGAGTGATTACCACGTGCCACTTCTAGCTTTCCTCCTGGTGCTGTCCTCGACTTGAGATTACCGTCTCTAACCACCGTCCTCTGTGTCCATGCGTGCCGTATGCACTCTCTCAGAATTGATGTATTCGATGTATTCGAGTACCTTATGCAGCAAAACAATCCCAACGCCCTATTTGCTTCTGTCCTTTGTGAGATCCCCATAAATCGAATGCATGCCGATCGCTCGCTCGCTCGCTATAACGCCGAAGTGCCTCTGCTAGTTCGTTGAATGCAAGAAAATCGCTTTTCATCGTGGTTCAGTTCCGTGGCGGCAGGTAGGAACTCATGTGCCCTCCACCCCACCGTTGTCGCGCGTCTCGTTGACACGCACGGCCATTTTCTTGCCAATCTCGTAGCTCGAGATCATGATTGCACAAGCTGGCGCTACTTTCAATGTCCGAGCCGCCCAGCCACGGAAGAGACCGCCCCATCCCTCTGTACGATAGATATGGAGTAGAAATCGGGGCATTGAGCGGTTCTCGGGAATGTCTTGTGCGGCGGCACCGGCTTTGCCGTGCTGGTGGAGGAGAGTCTGCTGGCGTGTCTTACCAACGTCAAAAGGCGTGGTGAAGACCGCCGCAATTCCTCCTGCGCCTGCGCCAGCAAGAAATGAGTCGGTCAAGAGGGCGGAGTGTGAGAGTGGTTGATTGGGGTCGTGGCCGGGAGAGTGCAGACGAGCAGCGTTGAGTTGTCGGCGGCCATACTCATAACCCCACCAATAAAAGGCAGAGAAAGGTACGTCACGCCAAAGAGTAAGGCTTATGCCGCGCCACAAAGAAGTGTAGCCTTCGTTGATCACCATCTCCTTCAGTCCCATGACCGTCGCTCGGAAAAGGCTCTTCTCTCCAGACGAGCTTGCTTGCATCCGTGTTCGTAACATTTCGATCGGGCTGACCACGAATGCTGCAGCTACTCGGGCTGAGGAGCCTGCGACTAATGGCGCGTACGTCTCGCTGACGCGACCGGGCACAGGACTCATGGAGCTCGTACGAAGCCAGTCATATCCTGCGAAATAGATGACGTTCCCCGGCACAGCCATCATGAGGGTGGGACTGAGACCTCTCCATAACGTGAGTATCCCTTCATTTCGCGCGATCTTTTTAAAGCCATCCAGAGTAGAATTAATGGTCCGTCGTTGAGTTTCTTCTGCCGCACAGTCAGAGATGATCCGCTCATCAATGACAGCAGCAGTGGAAGGAGCAGCGACACAGAACTGTGATTGGTTCTGCACCCAGAAGACTTCTCGACAACATGCTGTGACGCCGAGGTCGGGCGGAAGCTGGACGAACGAGGGCAAACGAGCGGAGGGAGACGGACTGTGTTGTGCTTGTAATCGTACCCGCACGACGTCAAGCGGTGTTACTGTCGATCGCGCATCAGTCAGATCAGTCCATTCAGGAGGCATAGATATGCAGGTAATTCGACACATACCCAGTAGCGAAGTGAGAAAACTACCCGCAACAGCAGACAGCATTTTTTGCCCTATCGTGATATCCTCCTCGCCTGCTCTTGACGAATCCGCCACACCAGACCTTGGTAAAGACTCCACATTCTGCCCAATCTCCGCTATTCTGTCGTGTCTTTGTCCCTGTGATGCCGCCATACCAGCCACTTTTGAGCGTCTCCTCTTTCAGTACTCGAGTCTTGCGCAGATGTGGCGCGAAGTGCTGCACGGAGGTCAAATCGTCCAGCCGTCAAGTAGTGGTGGTGAGCACTGTAAAGTCCTTGGAGACATGACCTGTGATAAGCAAAAAGACAGTGATGTCGGAGCTGAGGTGCTTTGATGGATGTTTCCTCCTTAGAAATGTTCTCGATGACGGGTCGAACCCCCGTTATCTGATCGTCGGCGCTCGGAGTTAGATCTAGATGACGTCGATCGGCACTGACGCTCGTGGCGCAGATCGATACACCGCAGCCTGTAGTAAGTCGTGTTACCAGCCGGTGGATGAAGTGAGCATTACGGTGTGCCTTTGTCTCAATGAGCTCCTCTGTTAATCCACCCTGTACTTAGGAGCATCTCGACCCCTGTGTCCAATGTTGTTGCCCTAGCAAAACTTCCCCAACATGGTTGCCGACGCTCCAGAAACTGAGGCTGAACTGGAAGCATTCCGCCAGCAGTGGCGCGAGGAAGTTACAGCGAGAAACAGAAGAGTCAATGGTCGAAGTGGACTTTCTGATCACCATTCACGACAACTCCCTGCGGAGGTCAGAGGACCACCACTGTCTAAGAGTACTGCTGGGCCATCTACGGCACGGCGGAAAGATGCTACCGACTATTCCGAGGATCTAGAGCCTCGTGCCTACCACGATCTTCCTGATATCGAGGAGCAGTTGAGACTTGGCCAAGACGGCCAAAACCATGATCGAGATGTACACCGCGAACCGACCTCGGCGTTGGAGCACTATGAGCGTGCAGTAGAGAAGGAAACCCAAGGCCAACTTGGTGATAGCATGAGGCACTATCGAAGGGCTTTCAAGGTAGGAGATCTTCCTGCTTCCACTCACATTTGTTGGCCCCATCTGCCCTTTGCTAAAGTTTGGTCTTCCTTCAGCTCGATGACGGTGTCCATGAGGCCTATAAGAAGAAGCATTTCCCGCCGTCATTTTTCGCCAAGCATAAATCTGGCATTCAAAGTTCTCCGAGCACCAAAGCGACAGGCTCTGAAGTTGCTTCATCCTTGCAGCCGGGACCTCCTGCAATTCCGTTGACCCTGAAGCAATTAATCGATGACTTTTCGTCTCTCCGTATGGAAGCGGCAGCCCCACCATCAGATGCATCGCCACAAGAACCGTCACCACTCGCTGAACTCCCCGAAGAGATATTGAGCCAGATCTTGATCGAGGTTGCAATCGCTGATGTGGCTTCTTTTGCTCGATTGTCTAGGGTGTGCAAGCGTTTGGCGTATCTGGTGATGACTGAGGAGTCCACCTGGAAACGGGTTGCACTTGGAGAGAATTTTGGCTTCAAAGCTATGTTTTACGATTATGTGTGCAATCTGGAAGGTAAACCTTTGGAAATCGCCGACATCGCAACAGGTATTTCGACCGCGATTTCAGATGAAGCCGAAGAATTTCCTGTTCCGCCCACGCCAGAACAGCAGCGTATAGCGTTCTCGACTTTGACTGAATCGCTTCTGCACGCGACCTATGCTTCCTCCTACCGAACTCTTTTCCGCTCTCGGCCTCGCATAAGATTCAACGGATGTTACATCAGTACTGTCAATTATACTCGTGCTGGAGGTAACAATACCAATACTCTTACCTGGGGAGCACCCGTACATGTGGTCACATACTTCCGTTACCTTCGCTTCTTCCGCGACGGAACCTGTATCTCTCTGCTAACGACCTCCGAACCTGTCGATGTTGTACACCACCTGACGAAGGAGAATCTTCTTCAAGTTCCCGCTCATTCGACGAGTCTGCTGCCCAACAGTGTCATGAAGGATGCCCTGCGCGGTAGATGGCGATTGTCCGGACCGGCATCTTCCTCATTCTCCAGCACCGAGATTGAGGGTGACTTACATGTTGAGACTGTCGGCGTCACCCCAAAGTACACTTATCGCATGCTTTTCGCTTTGGCGCATGCCGGAAAGGCTGTCCGGAACAACAAATTGGCGTGGAAGGGATTCTGGAGCTATAATCGAATGACGGACGACTGGGGAGAATTTGGGTTGAGGAATGATCGAGCATTCTACTGGAGTCGTGTTGGGAGTTACGGCATGGGATATGAATAGATTTTGTAGACCTCTATGATAGATATGTGGTGTTATGTGAAGCTTTGAACGATGTGGCATGCCGAGAAGGTCGTAGTACCACGCATGATGTATGAATGCAAGCACTCTATCAGCCACGAGCAAGGTAAGTTACATGAGGAGTGCTCTAATTGTGCATTGGCCACATTAACCGTACCTCTACTATTTATCAACATCTACATCCAACCGGTCGTCCACTATAATGAAGTCGTATGGTTCGCGTGCCGAGTTCTGACATACCTTATCAGGTAGGTGATGTAGTTCTACCGTAGTCCTTGGCGCCGGCTAATAAGTTGAGGAACAGCTTCCCATCATGCGGTAACACGATACCATGTACTCCCACGCCTGCAGCTGTTCGAGGTTTTCTGAGATTACGTGACGTTCATCCGCCAGGCTCAGAGCTGACAAGTAAGACTTCGAAACATGTATGTCCGACGATACGTAGTCGCTCTTGCAGCATTCTGCTCGCATGTCGTTTGCGCAGAGAAGCAGATCATTCTCGCAGATGGCGTAGAGGAGGACATGGAGGTGCTCAATGTTGCTATTATCGGTACGAACTGCTCCAGACGTTTGCCAAACCTAGATATCGAAATCACAGCGTACGAGTGCCTTTCTGACAATTCTACCAGGTGCTGGAGCAGCAGGATCATCGTCTGCTTACTACCTGTCCAAGTACGCCTCCGAAGCAGGCACTCCGGTCAACATCACTATTTTCGAACGGAACCACTACATCGGGGGTCGTTCCACAACTACATATGCCTACGATGACCCGAGATACCCGGTCGAGGTGGGCGCGAGTATATTTGTTGAAGTTAATCAGATTCTTGTCGACACTGTCAAACGTTTCAACCTTTCTACAAGTGTCTTCAAAGCTACAAAGTCGGAAATTCCAGGTGCCGCGCTTGCAGTCTGGGATGGAGAGAAGCTCGTGTTTACTATGAAGAACGAGGGAAGTTGGCTGGACCGAGCCAAGCTGCTGTGGAAGTACGGATTCGCACCCATTCGAACGATCAGACTCATGAAAGCTACCGTAGCGAAGTTCCTGAACATGTACGAGGCGCCGGTCTTCCCTTTTGCTTCGCTCACCCAAGCAGTGTATGATGTTGACTTGCTCAATGCCACGGCCTCCACAGGCGAGCAATATATGCTGGAGAATGGTATCGCAGGCGCTTTCGGGCACGATATTGTCCAAGCGAGCACAAGAGTGAACTATGCTCAAAACCTCAATCGAATACATGGTCTCGAGGCAATGGTATGTATGGCCACTGACGGAGCAATGGCCGTGGAGGGAGGAAATTGGCAGATTTTCGAACTCATGCTCCAGAGCGCGAATGCTACGAGAGTGCTGGGAACAGCTGTCAAAGAAATCAAGAAGGATTCGCTTGGACACTACACGCTTTCTTTTTCGTCTGTTTCGAAACATCTCCAGGTCGACGAGGCTGAGACGATCACAACCCAGAACTTTGACACGGTGATACTGGCTGCTCCGCTGCAGTTCAGTAATCTCAGCTTTTCCCCTCCACTCTCACATACACCTGACGAAATCCCATACGTTCGTCTCCACGTGACGCTGTTTACGTCGCCTCATCTACTATCGCCTGCTTTTTTCGGTCTTTCTCCTGAAGAAGCAGCCCCAAAAGTGATCCTGACGACCACACGGTCGAGCTCGAACGATGGCAATGATGATGGAACGGAGTTCTTCTCGATCTCCCTTCTCCAGTCTGTCACAAATCCCAAGACCGGAGGTCGGGAATACCTGTACAAGATCTTCTCACCTGCGCCTGTGACTTGGCCATGGCTTACCAGACTGCTGGGACAGAACGGATCCTCAGGTTCGCAACCATCAATGATTTCTTGGTTTGCTCTGAAAATCTGGGATAGTTATCCTTACGAGTATCCCCGGGTGACCTTCGAAGACATCCAATTTCCTTGGGCCGATGGGGAGCATGACGAGTCTTTCGGCAAAGCCAAAAGTGGTATGCCATGGTTCTATACGAGCGGCATCGAGAGTTTCATCAGTACAATGGAGACAAGCGCACTGATGGGGAAGAATGTAGCTGCGCTTGTTGTGGAGTTGGCGAAGTCCCGCATGGGTGCGAACAGAACGATGGAAAATCTAGCATGATGTATACCTCAAATCAAATACTGTAGTTTGGTGAACATAATTGTTGCATAATCCACAAGAGTTTGCAGGTCGTTGCATTTAATTTATGCTATCGGTTTCTTGTTGATGGACCTGATTGATGAATCCCGGCTTATCACGTGTCGAAGCCTGTCGCGTCCATGTCCACCTCCGCGTCAATCGTGCACCACTTGTCCCGATGTGGTTAGATGTCAATATTGACAATCAACGAGTGTTCGTTCTTCGTCGAACCTCAGTTGTCTGCTGAACAGGAATTAATGCGCGGCGACCTTAGATCTGTCAAGATGTCTGCGCAGTCTCCGCAGCGTCCAGCGCGCCGAGGCGTGTCGCGAAGAAAGGTGGTCGCCGACAACGACGACAGTGATATCGAAAACACCAACATGAGTGTACCCACTCAGGATGAAGAGGACTTCACACCGGCTCCGACACGAGCCTTGAGGGCGTCGCCCCGGCGGAAGGTGGCTGCTGAACCGGATACGCCACGTTGGAGAACTACCACAGCAGGCAGGAATACAAGGAATAGCGAAGCAGTAGAGCCATCACAAGTATTCAGCCCGCCCGAGAGTGTTGTCGATGAGCCGTTATCGCCCACGAAGAAGGCAGCGCCGAAACGGAGAAGTGCTAAAGATGCGCGGACGGTCAGAAAGAGTAGGGTTTCGCAAGTTTCGATAGCATCGGATGCTACAGATCTTGCTCCACCTACACCACGAGCGACAGCTTCGCCAGAACCACAGACAGTGCGGTCGGGAACTCCTCTGTCAGACATAACTGAGTCCACGGTGAACGAACGAACCCCAACAACGACGGCTAGATATGCGACATCAATGGAGGATGTGGAAATGACCGGGATGGAAAATGAAATAGCATCGAAGCCAGACGTGAGCATGGCAGAGACTGAGACAACGCCAAAAGCAACTGCGAAGGTGGAAGAGAGGGAGAAAAGTGCGCAACCAGTTGGACTCGGGAGGCCCATGGAAGTTGCGATCCGATCGCACGTGCGTGAAGCAGTTCAGGCCCACGAAGATGTTGCGGCGAAACCAAGAATGACGATCACATATCTTGTGCTCATAAACTTCAAATCATACGCCGGACGTCAAGAGGTTGGGCCGTTTCACGCATCTTTCTCTTCAGTCGTTGGTCCAAATGGTTCTGGCAAATCTAACGTGATCGACTCTCTGCTGTTCGTCTTCGGATTCAGAGCAAGCAAAATGAGACAAGGCAAAATTTCTGCCTTGATCCACAATAGTGCAGCCTTTCCAGACCTGGATCACTGTGAAGTCCAAGTACACTTTCAGGAGGTCGTAGATCTAGATGCCGGAGGCACCGAAGTTGTTCCTGGATCCCAACTCATCATCTCGCGGCGCGCATTCAAGAACAACAGCAGCAAATACTACATGAATGGCCGCGAGTCAAGCTTTACTACAGTGACGACGCTGCTCAAGGACAAAGGCGTAGATCTTGACCACAAGCGCTTTCTGATCTTGCAGGGTGAGGTGGAGTCCATCGCTCAAATGAAACCTAAAGCACCCAACGAGCACGAAGATGGCCTTCTGGAGTACTTAGAGGATATCATTGGTACATCTAAGTATAAGGGCCCGATTGAGGAGGCATTGAAAGAGACAGAGTCGCTCAACGAAGTCTGTCTTGAAAAGAGCAATCGAGTGCAGCACGTGGAGAAGGAGAAGAATGGATTGGAAGACAAACGAGCGAAAGCTTTAGCCTTTGTCAAGAACGAGAACGAACTCGTGCTGAGAAAGTCCGCTCTATGGCAACTGAAATGGCTTCAGTGTGCGGATACCATTCAAGTTGCCGAAGAGGCGCGTGCTCAAACGCAGGCGAAGTTGGACGAAGAGCTCGAAAAACATCAAGGCAATGAAGAGGAGGTCAAAAGACTTGAGAAGCAATACAAGTCGAGCTCGAAAGAGTACGAGAAGCTCGAGAAGACGACCCAGACCATGCTGAAGGAACAGGACAAGCACGACAAGGAGTCCGTCAAGTTCGAGGAGAAGAGAAAACACCTGAACAACAAAGCCAAGAAGCTTGGGAAGACCTTCGAAAGTTCCAAATTCGGCAGCCAGGAATCAGAGACGCTTTACAGCCAAGCACAAGAGGATATCGCGCGTATCAGCAGTGAGATCGCGGAGCTTGAGCGGGAAAGGGCTGTGGAAGAGGCAGAGCTGGTGGGCGTGCGAGAGAGCTTAAAAGGCAAAACGCAAGGCCTGAGCGACGACATTGCCTTAAAACAAAAACAACTGGAACCATGGAGCGCCAAGGTCAACGAAAAACAGTCTGCCATGGCCGTAGCGCAGAGTGAGTTGGACATGCTTGTAGAGCGCGAAAATGCAAACGCATTAGCCGTAACGGATATCGAAGCCAAGATCGCTGGCTTTGAAGAGCAGCGACGACAAAAGCAGACAGAGCTGGAAGAGTGCAAAACGCGACGCAAAGCGACGGAGAAAGAAATGAAGACCTTAGAGAAACAAGTCGAAGGTCTAGCTATCAAGGAGCCGCAACTCAAGGCAAAGCTGTCGTCCTCCCGCTCAAAAGCTGATGAAGCGCGAGCAAGTCTGTCGGCCACCCAGAGCCAAGGCAACGTTCTTGCCGGGTTGACTCGACTAAAAGAGTCTGGCCGCATAGATGGCTTTCATGGACGCCTGGGTAATCTGGGAGCCATAGACCAAAAATATGATGTGGCAATCTCGACAGCGTGTCCATCGCTCGACAATTTGGTTGTGGACACTGTAGAGGTTGGACAACAGTGCATTGACTACCTTCGTAAAAACAACCTGGGTCGTGCCAACTTCATACTGCTTGACCGATTAGCACAACGCGATCTATCGGCAATTGAAACCCCCGAGGACGTCCCTCGACTCTTCGACCTAGTGAGGAGCAAGCATGATCGCTTCCTACCAGCTTTCTACAGCGTGCTACAGAACACTTTGGTCGCAAAAGATTTGGAGCAGGCCAATCGAATTGCCTACGGTGCCAAGCGATGGAGGGTGGTCACACTCGATGGCCAGCTTATCGACAAGTCCGGTACCATGAGCGGTGGCGGCACGCGAGTCGCGAAAGGAGGCATGTCGTCAAAGCTCGCCGCAGACACCACTAAAGAGCAAGTGGCCAAGCTTGAAGTAGATCGTGATGCTCTGGAAGCAGAATACAACGAGCTGCAGGAAACTCTGAGGGAGCACACTTCGCAACTGGACATGCTTGTCAGCCAAATGCCAAAGCTTGAAACGCAAGCATCCAAGTTAACGCTCGAGCTCGAAAGCATCGACCGTAACATCTCCGATGCACAAAACCGCATCCAGGAGCTAAATGCGGCAGGCCAACCATCAAAGTCCGATAGAAACAAGGTGTCCAGCCTTGAGAAGAGCATCGAGAAGATGCGATCAGAGATTGAAAAACTCCAGAACGAGAGTGCTGGCATCGAGGACGAGATCAAGGCACTGCAGGACAAGATCATGGAAGTCGGCGGCATCAAGCTGCGTACTCAAAAGGGGAAGGTTGATGGTCTCACCGAGCAGATTGACACTTTCAACGAGCAGATGAACTCCGCCGAGACTTCAAAAGCCAAAGCACAGAAGCAACAGAAAAAGCATCAGAAGGACAACACAGAAGCTTCGAAAGAGCTTGAGAAGGTGAATGCCGAGCTTGAATCTCTCGAAGAGGATGTCCGGAACCAGAGCAGAGACACTACCGAGTCTAGGCGACAGGCAGAACAAGCAGAACAAGCACTAGAGGAAAAGAAGGAAGAGCTAAGCCTGCTCAAGGCCGAGCTTGACGAACAGAATGCAGCGGCTAACGAGATGCGCGGAATCGAGCTGGATCTACGAAACGATCTGGAGGATAAGCAGAAGATCCTGACAGATATCGGCAGAAAACAGACACACTGGCAAGAACAAATTAGCAAGCTCACTCTTCAAAACATCAGTGATGATGGTGAAGAGAACGATCCCGAGCCTGTGCCTGAGATCAGTCGCGATGAGTTGCTGGATATGGATGTGGACGATCTCAACGCTGCGATTGTAAAGCTCGAAGAAGCCACTTCCGTACACGTCGAGCTTTCTGTACTCGCAGAATATCGTCGTCGTGTCAACGAGTTCAACGACAAGTCCGCCGACCTCAACACCGCACTTACCGCTCGAGACGCGGTGAAGAAGCGCCTCAAGGAAATGCAGGAGCTGCGCCATGACGGCTTCATGGAAGGCTTGGGGATCATCTCGCGCAAGTTGAAGGAGATGTACCAGCTCATAACCATGGGTGGCAATGCTGAACTCGAGCTGGCGGACTCCATGGATCCGTTCGATGGCGGCGTCAATTTCAGTGTCATGCCACCGAAAAAGTCCTGGAAGAATATCTCCAACTTGTCCGGAGGTGAGAAGACTCTGAGCTCGCTAGCTCTGGTCTTTGCTCTGCACCACTACAAACCGACGCCATTGTATGTCATGGACGAGATCGACGCCGCGCTTGATTTCCGAAATGTAAGTCTCCAACTACTTGAGCGTTTCGCGCCATGGAGCACTGGAGCTAACCCACACCCCTTACAGGTCTCGATCGTCGCAGCGTACATCAAGGAGCGGACCAAGAACGCCCAGTTCATCGTCATTTCGTTGCGGAACAACATGTTCGAGCTGGCGTCTCGCCTCGTCGGGGTGTACAAAGTCAATCATATGGTATGTCTTCCATGAGTCATCTTCGAGGCACTTACCTCCACGCTTGTTCTCCCGACCCTCCTGCATTCACCAAATTCCGCACTGATCGCATCACTGACTCACATGTCCCTGTTTATAGACAAAGAGTGTCACGGTCGAGAATCGCGACTACATTAATGTCCAGGCATGAATATAACAATGAAACGTTTTCCACCACAAGGTTTGGAAGTTCTTATGAGAAAATATGGGCGAATTGGACGAATGCCTCAGGAGCAGGTTGAGGACTTGCGGCGGCGGCGGTGGGATCTGGAGGGAGCATCAAGGAGTTCTGGTCCGGGATCATGGCTGCGCGATAGGGCCAAGGTGAGCCTTATGTCAAGAGGCTTTTCGTATCTCGGTTCAGAATAACGCAACGAATCTTCAACAACACCACCATTTGCATCATCGCCTTTAAGATTGCGTTCATTGCTTTCGTGCGTAGCAAAACAACCATTTGTAAAGCTCATGCTTTCATACTGCACTGCATGGCGATACTACCGAAGGTGAATATTGCGTGCAACTAGGTATGAAGACTTGGTAGGTACGATGTGAGATTGCGAGGGAGGAGTATATACTTCGAGGGTGTAAAAGTAACGCTTTCCTTGCCAAGAACGGAGAGCACTTCAATTCACGTGTGAGGTGAGTAGCATATGTACATCGCTATAATCTCTATTCTAGAACTCTGGTTTCTTTATTCTCCCACAGCACGCCCGTAAGGTTTCCTAGCAAAGTCATGCAAACCAGAATGTCATCCGTGGATGGTGGGTAATCGTGTTGAAAAGCAAAAACGAAACAAACTGTCACGAAATCTCAGTTCTCATATCAACATCACCACCTAATCCGTTAGTCGCTACGCAGCCCACGGGGAGACCGTGGAGCGTCGAAAGCATTCTTTTCCCGATGCGTGACATGGCTAGGCATGATACTCTTGTTCTCCTCAAATCGTGGAAGCATAGATCATGGTTCTAATGTTGTTCTTCTAAGCAGACTCGTCTTCTCGTTAGTCGTGGTACCTACGACGAGAACTTGCGCTCCCTTCGGACGGCCCAGCCTTTCACTGCGAACGTGGTGACGACCCACGCCATAAGCATGCCAGTCAATCCCGTTGTGACGGTGAAAATGGTCATGGCGTCAAGGCCATTCGATTCAATGGCCCATACCATGTCGTGCGCGCTCATCATGAACATGAGGCCACCGGCCGTCAAACAGAAGGCTGCGACGAGCTCGGTAGGCGGACGAGATGCGAAGTGTGAAGTTGGTGGTTTCACATACACCATCACGTAGGTTGCGGCACGCGCAAGAGCAAAGGCGAAGAAGAGGGTACCCCACTGTGCATGCATCATTGTGCTAACCATGCTTTGTTGGTGATGCGACGACATCATTGCGCCCAGCAACAGAATAACCAGTGCAGGCATCGGGTTGAGTGACAATGTGGCCGAGCGTGGCTCCTGCCATGGTTCCGGGTATTCTGCGGTTGAATTGTTGGTGACGGCGACATTCCCGGCGTCGATTCCGTGCTCGGATGAGCCTGAAGCAACCTCAGCTCGTAAAGTCTTGTACTTTTGAACTTCCACAGCCGTGTTCAGCATTTCGCGGACACTTTGCGATTCGATCAGCATGCCCAGAAGACCGCCGCCGAAGAAGAGTACAGTAATGGAGATGTGCTCGAAGTCTGTAGGTGACCACTCGCCTCCCCAGTTGTTGAGGTGCTCGAGGAAGACATTGCTTGCGCCGTAAAACCAAATAACGAATGACTCCGTGAATTCTGCTGATGGAATTCGTGACTTCCATCGCGAGACGGTTGGGTATGTCGGGCGAATGTTCCAAGCCCAACCGCAATCAGCGAAGGCTCCCATCCAGCGCCCGAGGGTCAGTAATCCATACCAGAAAAAGATTCCTCCCTTGATGAAATGAGCCAGGCCTGAAAAGATCTCCCGGTCGCGGAACAGACCACCATATACGATGAAACCACTGGTTACACCGAGGAAGCCAAGGAGAAGCAAGAGCTTCTCGGTCACAATCTGGGAGAAACGGACGATGGTGACCGCACGTGCGGACGGACATCGTCGAATGCTGCGTGAAATGAATTGATCGGTCTCATTGTCGTCCAGCAATGTATCCTGTTCTGCTCCCTTCCCGTCGTCTTCATCGTTTTCGCGCAACGGCAATTGCGACTCTGACTTCGTTGTGTACACTGACTCTTGGCTGTTTTGTCGTGAGCCGCTGAATAAAGAAGCCGAGTTCCGCTCAGTGCCTTGACCAGAATCTCTTGACAATCTAGCTTCTTCTATGTCTTTGTACTCTTGTTGGAGACTGTCGTATCGAGCGATCGTATCGGCGGTCAACGAATGAACGTGCGACTCGCGTTGCTTGCTCTTGTGCTCGCTGTACGCAACAAAGGTGGACGCCAACGTCCAGGCAATCGTGAAAGCGACCAGAACCCAGCCGATTGGGTGGTGTGAGTTGTTCGTATATAGAGCGGGCGTGGCATGGTTGTACATGAATCCACCGAGAACTGCGAAACCATTACAAACGTGGAAGGCAATTTGACTTGGTATGCTGAACTTGGATCGGGCAATGCTGAGCATGATCGCAACTGGCAACACAACGACCCAGGCCAATAGCATGAGGATAATGTGCAGCATCATGAATCCTGTATATTGCCCGTGACGGAAATAGCTGGAAGGAGGAATGTATACCGGCTCTGCTGTCGCATTTGTCGCCAATGGTTGGCCATGGCCCGTCTCCATTGTTCCCATAGGCTCATCGCCATGAGCAGCGACTATCGGCAGTACTCCAAGGACGAGCGCAGTCGCTGCGCAAGCGATTATTGCACGAGTCGCTGGCATAGCTTGATGCCCACTGCTGTAGCAAAGCCCGTGAGACTACGATCAACCAGAAGCCGAGCTAGCTCCCGATCGTAGATAGACCTCCAGATTCACTTTCGCTCGATGATGTCTGAGTGAACGACGCAATGCGACAAAGCGAAACAGAACGTGAAGCAAGAGGGAAACTGCAGTAAACTTTCAACACAGGTGGAGGCGCGAGAATTTATGACACGGATTCGCCGGCTTTACCATATGGCGATGACAGAGCATGATGTCTGAGCATGAGGCTGCCCACATCCGGTCGATCCAGCAGGAAAGCGGATCCTATGCAGATGGGCAAGGTACGCGACCAGCAAGCACACCGTCCTTATGAAGTAAAGCTTAGGACGGAGCACCGCAAGACGGTCATTGTGACTTCAGTGTAGCCAAAGTATTTCGTCCGGTAGTTCGGACTTTCGCAGCTGGATGTGCCACGATTGGACGTGGACACCATACATGCTGCATTTCCCGACTACATCCGGAGTGTTGCCTGGTGACGAGCTGGACGATTTTGGTACAGCAGACGAGGGATTTGTCCAATGTGAGAACGACGTCGACAGCATGTGCGTGTTTGGTAATCAAGAGGTATAGCCTCATGTGATGACACGACCAGACACCAGTCGTCAGCCAATCATGGTCCGATGGAGCCCTCCAACGGCTTCGGAACTTAAGGATGACCGAAGTGAAGACTGATGCAAAGCTTCATGGTCTCCCTGGCCTTATGTCCGATGC
This sequence comes from Microcyclospora pomicola, assembly GCA_002786065.1. Lineage (NCBI taxonomy): Eukaryota > Fungi > Ascomycota > Dothideomycetes > Capnodiales > Microcyclospora > Microcyclospora pomicola. Next base: position 824,666 of record NHNY01000005.1, on the reverse strand, counting down.
CACAGACTAAGATGCCTAGACCGGGGAGCTTTGACCCAGGACGAGCCTCCTTGTCGACGATGATCGACGTGCTGCACAACCTCACCTCTTCCCTTTCAGCTTTCAGCTCTCACCGCCCAAGTCCATTGCATTATGGATTCCTCTCGATTGCATTCTGGATGTGTAATCGACTCAGGATGGACAACGTTATTGATAGATCGATCAACAATTTTGGAGGGCAAGACAGGAAGCATGCCGAGAAGTCCCGATCTGACGTGAGAGTCCAACGCCCCAAAATCTTCGATCTCCAGAAATGATTCCGCGTCGGATGCGGTCCCAGCCACAAATGAGAAGCGAAGCTGCTGCTCTTCCGCTCAGTATCCGCTGCTGCCATTACGTTGGCCGAACCAAAACGTCTGATAAGAATGTAGCTCACCATGTGTCATGTGTAGGTCATAGACTTATGGCGTGCTACATGCGGCATATGTCTGGAGATCATCCACCGCCCTTTGTCCGCACATCCCGTCGGTGCGATCGCTTTCAGCTACAGTATGTACCTCTGATGGACTGCATTTTCCCGAATGGTGCCCACGCGAAGGATTTCGGTGTTCGGTTTCGCCATAGGTAAATTCGACTCAGTCTCTCGTCCGAAAGCGACTTCGGAGCGTTGTAACAACGCACACCCCACATGTCTACCGATTTGACACCGTAGATCGATCGTAACATTGCTCGCCTGTTCGTGTATTCGGTGCAATAGTCATCGTCAAAGTGTGCGCAGCCTTGCCGCCAGCATCCGAAGTGGGTTAAAGGAACGGTGCAGATCGCATGTGGCTGGCACGAACCGAGCTCGCCTCACCTTGCCTCACGCGAAAGTTTGAAGGAATATACTAATAGCAAATCCTCGACCGGCTCGAAATCCATGGACGATGATTGTCGATGTGCACCGAGAGGCGTATGACTTTCTGCATGATGAGCCTTGTCTGGAAGTTTTACTCCGCTTTGTAAGAAGACGACGTGCTGTGTGGCTGAAGGCTATCGCATTGAGTCACATGACGCGCACTTACTCATTGCCGTACATGTATGTAGTAGACGACCTATGTATGGCCAACACACTTGTATGCGTGCAATGAGCATCAATGGATATTGCATGCAAGAGTTCGCGATTGTTGATTGCTGCAGCAGGCACGACATGATCGCGGACTGCTCTGGCGCCAACCACTTACATCAGCTATACAGGCTCACAAGCCGCTGTTCACGTATTCGTGTATACATCAACACTTGCTGGCAGGAGATCTTGTCAAGGGTGCTCTACCTCACGCTGCCTCGACCTCTTCCTCTACCCACGCCGCCTGCAGCTCGACCGATCCCTGTGGTAGATCCTCTAGTAGAGCCACCTCTACCTATGCCGCTACCTCTTGCTCCTCTTAAGCCGCCTCTCGAGGGCAGCATAGACTGCCGCACGCCCCCGGTCGAAGGTGTTGCGCTGAACTTGGACGTCTTCGTGCTTGTGGGAGGGTTCTCGACGAATGAGGTGTCGGTTGTGAGGAATGTAGCTTCAACGTCCGGAGGCGGCGCACGGTCACGAAACGGGGAATTCCCAATGTTGGACGGTGCATGGCGATGCCGCGTGAAGGATTGCGGGATTGGAGCCTGTGGATGGTGGTGTCAGTTGTGAAAGAGGGTAGACAAGGTACCTGAGGATAGCTGGTGCGTCAAGACTGACCTCGGGAAAATCTACGCAGAAAGCACTCATGTTCATGCCGTACAAGAATGCGCCAAAGTTCTCATTGAAACGCCCCAGACTCTCGTTCAAGAGCTGCAGATGCATGAAATTGGCTTCGAGATCAGCCATGCCATCGCTCAGCTCGGCGAATGCAGGCTCGAGATTCGCCAAAGGATCTGCTCCGGAAATTGTGGCATGTCCACTAGGAGTTGTCTGTGATGCGCGAAGACTGGTTCGTGATGGCGGGCGCAATGGCGTGGTGGGTCGGGATGGAATAGTGCCAGATCGTGTGCGCGAATGTGAACCTGAGCGCTGATGTGCTGAGGCAGATGGAGGTGCAGTGGATGGTGTAGTTGACGCCATTGTTGATTTTGATGCTGTTCCACGCGGCTATCACATGTGATAAAGTGTGTTGCTCAGGTAGACGCGCCCGCATCGCGCCCGGAAACACTACTACGACCCGGGTGCCGAGCGTCGGCATTGGCTGACATCATTGCTCCTCACGGCAGTCCTCGCTAGTACTCCGGGGCATCTGCAAACACGACACTGCTTTCTGTAGAGGTTCGACACCAACCGCTCGTCCGACTCCCATGCTCGCACCTATTCGCCATCTCTCATCTTCCCTAATTCCTCTTCAACGACGATCCGCAGCATCTTTCCTACAAAAGAGGGCACCCGGCCGACTCTGCGCTCGCTCCCGCATCACCACATGTTCCGCTGCGCCCCGCATCGATCATAATCTTACTCGGGGCCCGAGACGTAGCGCTGTCAATGCCTACACCCTTGCTGTCATTGCTGCCTGCTCAGTAGGCTTTGCTGTTGTTGCGAACACATATATCCCGTATAGAAGTACCCTTGATCCGGAACAAGAGACGGAAGCTTTCCAATCCGATACGCATACCAGCATACGATTCTCGGACATGGCAGGACCAATGCCCCCCGGTCGTCCCGGGAACTTGACCGCGGAACAAGAAACGAAGTTGAAGGAGATGTGGGCGGTGCTGAGTGATCTTTGTGGTCTGACAGCTGATGGAAAGCCAGCCGTTGCCAACGTGGAACGACCCCCGACAGCTGATGCTTCGAGCGAGAAGAAAAAGCGCAAAGGAAGACTGTCGCTTTTCGGTCGGAAGGACAAGGATGATGTTGGCGACGACGTTCCAGCAGATGACGACAAGCACGGCCAGAAGAAGGAGTACCAACAAGCTCTAGCCTCCATGACTCCGCAACAGTTACGCGATTCGTTGTGGAGCATGAGCAAGCATGATGACCCAGATGCGCTTCTTCTGCGGTTTCTGCGCGCGCGAAAGTGGGATGTGCAAGCTGCGACGATCATGATGATATCTACCATGCACTGGCGAGGTCAAGAGGCTCACGTTGACGATGATGTCGTCTTCCATGGAGAGGGGCATGCTGTCACCCAGTCGCAATCAAGTGATCCTGACGTGAGGAAGGAAGGTGACGATTTTCTTGCGCAGCTTCGATTGGGCAAGTCCTTTGTACACGGACTTGACAAAGAGAACAGGCCGTGCTGCTACGTGCGAGTACGCTTACATCGGCAGGGCGAGCAGAGTGTGAAATCTCTAGAGCGATTCACAGTTTACACCATCGAGACGTCGCGCATGCTACTAAGACCACCGGTCGACACCGCCACCATCGTCTTCGACATGACCGACTTCTCGATGGCTAATATGGACTATACACCAGTTAAGTTCATGATCAAGGTCTTTGAAGCCAACTACCCGGAGTCACTTGGTTCGGTCCTCGTTTACAAGTCACCGTGGATCTTCCAGGGTGTATGGAAGATCATCAAAGGCTGGCTTGACCCAGTAGTTGCGTCAAAGATACACTTCGCCAGCAGTGTCTCCGACCTGGAAGAATGGATCCCGCGAGAGCGGATCCCGAAAGAACTTGGTGGCGACGAAGATTGGTCGTATAGCTATCCCGAGCCGGTTCCCGGCGAGAACAAGGCCTTCGAGGACACAGCCACGCGAGACGCGATCCAGAAAGAGCGGGACGAGCTCGTGCTGCAGTACGAGACTGCCACGGTGAACTGGGTGAAGGGCGAAGATGTCAATGCGTCGCGAGCCACTTTGGCGCAACGCCTGGCAGAGAATTACTGGAGGCTCGATCAGTACATTCGTGCGCGAAGTCTGTACGATCGGATCGGTGTGTTGCATGACGGAGGCAAGTTGAACTTCTATCCAGCAGCTAGTAACGCCGCGGTGGAACCTACGGCAGTCTAGGCTGGCGGCTCACAAATAATCTGCATTTGGTGCAGCCCTATATACCCTTGGCTACACAATGCTTCTCTTTTCCGTCTTGCTCTTCTCTCAGCTCTTTCAACCTTGTCCGTCGATACCACCTTGGATTGAGAGATCATTTGTACGACCGGTGTGCGCAATAACGATCGCGACAAGAACAAGTTGTGCACCCGACTGTGACTTGTATGTCGCCACTGTATGCACAGTGCTCATAATGTCAACCTTGACCGTCTCATCACAATGAGGTTTATGTACGATCCGTAGTAACCCCTTCGTCACCTATGCAGTCTGTGGTCACAGATAAGCGTCCGAGCCTCGTCATGACTAAACATCTTGTGCTTTCACGCTGTGCCGCCAGCATAAGGGCGGCCATAAGTGCTATCGACCTCTCGCCTCTAAAGGTACGGGTCCCATATATCCAGCAAGCCGCCCAACAGGAATACCGCGCACGCGACCAACAACACCACTGTCGGCCACCGTCTCGGACGCGTCACTTCAGCAGTCCGCAACCGGCCTTCGTCATTGCATAGCGAGTGTCCCCCTAGTGGCGCCGCATACGCTCGCGGTCGTGCGATGCACGCTGCGAAGGATTTCTGGTGATGCGGAGCGCAGTAGGTGAACGTGCAGGCCCGTCCGTCTGTGGTGCTGAGTACGTGCCCGGCGCAACATCTCGCGAGCTCTACGGCGCTTGAGACAGGCCCAGTGGCGACAGAGGCGGGATGTGTGTTGGACAGACTTGTGTAGAAGCCGCAGAGAAGACTTGTGCTGTTGACGAAGGATACTGGTAGAGAGGCGAGGTTTGGGATACACCGTCCTTCTGGAAGGGGTATGTCAGCAACGGATGTCGTGGTAAGCGTGCTACTATACCTACCAAGGTTCGGCATCTGAAATGTGGCTTTGGAAATCATGGAGTTATGGAACTTTGCTTCGTTTGGATTTGAACTTTCTTGTTCGGATGTGATTGAAAGGTATGGACAAATTATTCTGCATTCAGCTCCATTGTATGGCAGAGGTAGCTATACATAGCAAGTGCTGTTCTTGGTTGACAACTGAAACAGGCTTCCCACAGATGCGGCGCAGTCATGTATAACTCTTATTAGTCGTAAACGCCGACCTTTACGACTGTGCCGCCGGCGTGCTTACGGTAAGTCGTAGTCAAGGTCTTGGGGGCCGCTGCAAGGGACCCTATCTTTTGATCGTAGTACCTTCACGCAAATGGCTAGCATCCTCGTTCATGGACATCCAAGTTGGTGGTCCCTTTCCCCAAGCAGAACAACCAACATCAGTGACTTCTTACGGCGGTTGTTGTTGTTGCACAGAAACATTTGTCATGTCCCATGTTGTCGTCGTTAGAAATGATAGATCGCATCTCTGATATTTGAGTAGAGGTGCATATACCCCCTGCGGATGGAGCGGTGTGGTTCTACAGTCCACAACTTTCCTCGGACCACATCTCTAGACCGTAAGGCACTCTTGCTGACCCGCACGAGCGACAGCGACGACTATAACCCCTTCCTTTCTCGTAGTCGCTCTCTCTGCCACGATGCAGTTTTGTGGTGTTGCGTGTCCGATTATGAAGTTTCAATCAAGACCAGGGCAAGATCCATGGTCCACAGGCAGTCCTCGACAGTCATCTTAGACAAGGCTGTTGTGAGCATGTATGCCTCATGGCACACCTCAGCCTCACACAAGCATCGCTGTGTCCAACCACTCGAATCCCGTTCCCGTGTCATACACCACTTTTTTTCGAACAACCCAGACTACGCGTCTCGATCTCCCCACACTCTGTCCACGATTCCCCAATCCTTTGCCTCGTCCGCGCTCATGAAGAAGTCTCGCTCCATCACCCTGGCAATCTCGTCGATGTCTTTCTCTCCACCCTCCTTTGGCGTCAAGTGTCTCTGGTAGATCTTATTCAATTGCTCTCGTACCCGTAGTATCTCCTTCGCATGGATTGCAATGTCTGAAGCCTGCCCATGGTACCCTCCCGACACCTGATGTACCATTATCCTGCTATGCGGCAGACAACTCCTGTTTCCCTTTTCACCGCCGCAAAGCAGCAGACTTCCCATGCTGGCTGCTTGTCCCAGGCATATCGTGTGAACGGGCGATCGGATGTATTGCATTGTGTCGTAGATCGCCAGACCTGCGGTTACAGAGCCGCCCGGCGAGTTGATGTACAGGTTGATGGGCTTGGACGAGTTCTCGGCCTCAAGGAAGAGGAGCTGTGCTACGATGGACGCGGAGATTTGGTCTTCGACTTCGCCATTCAGCATCACGATTCGTTCTTTCAGCAGGCGGGAAAAGATGTCGGATGTGTGCCAATTGCCTCCCTGGTCGGTCAGCTGGAACGGCCATAGAAAGGGATTGGATAAAGATCATCGTACATCCTGGACAGTCACAAAGGGCATGTACGCGCTTGTGTTCTGATGCCGTTGCGGAGCCGCATTGTGTTGTGTCGGAGTGTGAGGTAGATGTATACTTGATAGCTGTCGTGTAGTCGATATTGAAGCCACATTTCTTCCTTTCGACCGGACACAGCGTAACGCAGATCTTGTGATGGGCTCCATGATACAGCGATGAGAATCTAAAATAAGTGAAGAAAAGCTTCGAGTACACATGTACGCCTTGGCTACTAGACTCAGCTTCCTTCCTAAGTCGGAACGGAGCTTGCACGTGAGCACGAGTGTCCAATGTGTCACATTTTCCTTCTCAGTCAACTCTCTCAGGCTGACACCTCGCCCGAGCTGTTCGCCGCATCAGCATAAAGGTTGCATCACCATACAACAGTCTTGTGCTGACGATCAGGCACAAAAATCTGACCATTCCGTAGCTCATAGGACTGTCATGGGCAGTATGTATGGTCCCAGCTGAGGCTGATTTGCTCGACAGCCTGTGACTACAATAGTCCTATAAGGAGAGCAGATCTGGAGAGATGAAGTCGTCGGCCAGCATGTCAGCTCATTCTTATATATACCAGGACCTCTGGCGCACCTCCGCTGACCATTCCCTAGCACGTCTCGGAAGGTACATGTAGGCTCTTAGTATATCTGAACGTACACGACCCGCCGCTGGGGAACATGTCTTCACCCGAATACATATAAGAGCAATGTCTACCTTGCCAGCATCTATACTCCAGCATCCTCGCTGAATCGCATCTACCACCTCGACCTGGAATTCACTTGCATTCTGATATCTCTCGCTTATCAACCTGCCTGAGACCTAATGGCTACCAAAGAAGAAACCACTGGCCAAGAAGATGCACCCAAACGGGTCTCATGGGCCAGGAGATTCCTGCTCACCTGGCCAAATGCCCTAGTTGCACCCATCGTCATCTTGGTTGTTCTGATCGTGCTCGCCGTTGGAATCACTCTTTCCAACCATAAGTCATGGAGATATCGGTACCGATCGCTCGCACAATATCAAAACATCTCTTCTGGGAATCACCCATTCCACTATGCCATCCAAAGTAACTTTCCCGATCCGATCATCTGGAGATCAAACGGCACTTGGCATGCCTTTGCCACCAACAAAGCAGCGGGGATCCTTGACGCCCCACAAGGTGTTGCCTACGAAAGGCGATATAAGGTCGCGAACGTGCAATACGCCATCTCCACGGACTTTATCGATTGGAAAGTCCTCTCTCCAGGGCAGCAACCACTGCCAGAAATCGGTAGCTGGGCCCTGCAAGGTGACACGAACACTGCACCGGCCGTGTCCAAAGCCAACGTCTGGGCGCCCTCCCTGATCCAAAGAATTCTCGACCAGAAATACGTCCTGTACTACGCCGCCGCCTACCACAACACCACCAGCGTTGATGGAAAGCCGCACCCGCCCTCACATTGTATCGGCGCCGCCGTCTCCGACGACAACACACCTACCGGCCACTTCACCCCTCTCGACTCTGTCCTCGTCTGCCCACTCTCTCGCGGCGGCGCCATTGACCCCAGCGCCTTCCGCGACGAGGATGACGCCATGTACCTAATCTACAAGATCGACGGCAACAACCTCGGCCACGGCGGCGTCTGCGGCAATACCGTCCCGCCCCTGCAACCCACGCCCATTATGCTGCAACGCCTCGACGCCGACGGCACCACCCCGTCCGCCTCTTCGCCACCCCTTGAACTCCTACATCTGATCCCCGCTGAAGATGGCCCGCTGATCGAAGCGCCCGCTCTCCTGCGCTCCGCTGATGGCATCTACTTCCTCTTCTTCTCCTCAGGCTGCACAAGCAGCAACTCGTACAATGTGCGTTACGCCACCGCGACAAACGTCACCGGACCGTATACGCGTGCGAAGGAGCCGCTGCTACAGACGGGAGATTGGGGCCTGTTGGCGCCGGGATCGATGGCGGTGGCGGAGGATGGCGTTGGAGGGTGGAATATGGCGTTTCACGCGCGCGTCACCACGGCGGAGGGAGGGGTCAGGGCGATGTTCACGGCGGGGCTGGAAGTGCATGGCCGTGTGGCGAGGATCGTGAAGGCGAAGTCAGACAAAGGCCCAAGGAGACTGGGAGGTGCAAAAGTAGCTTATTAAGATGGAAACGTTGAGGGAAGACTACCTTGGCTATGCCAACATGTATGCATTCATACGACTCACGACCGGCATTGATGTACCCACTTGGTATGATATGCTCATAACATCCACGATCATGAGACAACCCCCTTAACTATGCCCGCTTCTCTCACTACCACTCGCGCCCTCTCCATTCCCATTCTTCGCAGCTTGCTTCCCTGTCCTCCCATTCTTCTCCCGATCTTCCACCACGACCACCTCCTCCTTTACCTCCTCCTCCTCACTTAGCTCATCCCGATCGTCCTCCTCCTCTTGATCCCCCACCATGTTCCCCACCAAAAACACCCTCTCCATCGCCTCACCAAACACCTCCGGCCCCCAGATCTCGTCCTCGCGCGCCTTGCCCTTGCGGCTTAATTTCTTGCCCGCCTTCACGCTGCCGTCGCCCTCGCAGTACGCGTCGAAGAATAACTCGTAGCCCACCAGCGTCTGGTCGCGCACGGCGGCGACAAGCGTCTCGCGGACCCGCGGGTCGTCGGGGACGAAGGCGTCGAGTTTGGCGCGCAGCAAAGGGACGTGTTTCTCCGCGAGACCACGCACGGTGCGGATGGCTTTGAGGGGGTCGAAGGCCGCGTCGTCCTCAGCACCTGCCGCGGGTGTTGCAGAGCTCTTAGCAAGGGGCTTGACGGCTTTCGCACTGGTGGCGGCAGAGAGGGCCGGTTCCGAGATGGGCGCGAGGATGTGCGCGGCATACGCATTGACGAAGTCGTTGATGACGGTGCGCAGACGGCCGTCGAGCTCGGCCTTGGCATCGAGCATGTTCTCGACGACCTTGGGCAGCAGGGCGCCGCTGGCGAGGCGGACCCACGACGTCGGGTTCCACAGGCTGCCGCGGTCGCGCAGTTCGTGGAAGGTGTTGGTGACGGAGGAGAAGTCGAACTCGACCTCGGGCGGCACGAATTCGATGTCGAAGGCGACAATCTGCTGCTTGAGATGGAGTAGGTGGGTGATGAAGAAGAGTTGGCCGTCGGCAGGGACGGATTTCTGTTTGGCAATCTGCTGACTAGCGAGCAGCAGGGAGTGGATGGTGGAGTGAACGACGCGATGGGCGAGGTCGTCGAAGACGGTGCTGTTGACCAGACGGTAGATGCGACGCAGTAGCCAGATGGCCTTGCGCAGCGTGGGGTACCATTCTTGGCTGGCGGTGCGGCGGTCGTTTACGGGGAAGTGTTTGCTGTAGACACTTTCCCCATCATCGAGCTCAACATCATGTTGTGACTTAGCCACAGGCGTAGATGGCACGGCAGATCGTGTTCCAGAGAGCACCGGCCCCTTCTTGACGCCGTTGGTATGGCCTTTCGCTGCTTGCTTGGGCCACTCGAGATCCTCTGGTTTCGCCTTGTATCCCTCGATTCCATCACGCAGCACAGCCAGAGCCAAGAACACCAGCCGCGTCTGCGCATCTTCCAGCGCCGGCTGCACCAGAGCAGGGAAGTCCAGCTTCCGGCCATACGGCTTCCCATTCGGCGCCGGACTCATGACTGACATGCCTCCGTCCTCATCATCCTCCGAGTCGACATCCATATACCTCGCCTGGATCGTCGCACACAGCTCGCAGAGCTTCTCCAGCTTCGTCTCATGTATCGTCTTCGGTCGTAGATAATCATACAGGGGCTCCATCAAGGCTTCCAAGAACTCGTACAACGCCCCCTCGCTCTCGAACCATTCGAACCACAAGTCGTATTCGTCCAAGCAGATCCCGCGCATGAAACCTATGCTCGATTTCGCAAACGCGAGGACATCGGCTTGCTCCAGTGAAGCTCCGAGCTCCGCCATTTTCCTGCTGACGAGAGGCAGGATCAATCTTCCACGCGTGGCAGAGTACGACTGATACAACTCGCGCATCAAACTGGCATACTCCGGCTCTCGTCCCGCATCCACATCATCCGGCGTCGGCACCGCCCGTTTCTGGATCTCCAAGCCCAGATCCTTCAGCTCGGGCGCGGGGACGCGAAACTTCGAATACAGCAACGCGGCATGCGTGGACTCCTTCAAGTGTTCGCCTTGGGTCCGCCGGCTGATGTCCGCCGCGATATCGCCGAGGGATCTCGTGAAGTGGTGTCGGATGAGCGTGAGCGCACGGGTGAGCAGCAAGCGATAGCGACTGCGGTACGTCGCCGCCTCGCTGTGGGTCGGATGCGTCTCCATGTACGCCAGGCAGTTGTCCAAGTTGTGCAGCATCTCGGGGAAGTCCTGACTCTTGACCAGACTCGCCGCGCCCGGGGCATTGAGTCGGCGCGTCATGGGCTCCAGGTAGGTGTAGTAGCGGACGTTCTCCTCCACGCCCTCGGCCATGCCAGACAGCCGTTTCTGCTCCGCGAGCAGCGACTCGCATTGCCGACGGAAGGCGTCGGTCTGGGACTCGACGGCCTTGAACGAGTGCGAAAGCGTCGAGAGCAGTGTCAACGTGCTGGTCGTCGAGGATAGAAGGTTCGTGAGATGTGATTCCGTCAGCTGCAGCTGCTCGTAGTAGGTCTGGTATTTGGCATGGCTCTCCTCGACCAAGCGGTCCTCGTAGCCGGCGAACTCGTCGTCGAAGTCCAGCTCCGCATGGTCACCTCCCCGTCTCTCCTCGACATCGCCATATCGGTCTTTCCCCGCCTGCTCTTTCCGGCTGTACGCTGTGGCCGCATCGTAGAAGTCGCTGTAGCTCTGCGCTCGCCTGGCTAACGTGGCTTTCGGGGGGCCACTCCAAGGATTCTCGTTATCGACGTCGGTAGAAGTCGTAGCAGCCGCGTCAGAGATGGCGTCTACAGCCCCATCAGCCTTGCCCTCAGCCTAGAAGTGCTTCTTCATCAGAAATCTTGCCATTGCTGACGTTCACGAGCTTTCGATTGACTTACAGGCTGCTGGAGTAATGTGGCTCGGCGAGCATGGCCAAACGATTGATCCTTGCTCGGCGCAGTCGACGAAGAGGTCCCAAATGTGTGTATCCAGGTATCGTCCATTATGCGCAAATGGTCGTGAAGATATTCACGTTCCTGCCTCTAGTATACATACATATATCGAGGTGAGGTATGGAGATGAGGCTTGGCGGGGACGTCCGGACTGTATCCCCTCGCAAGGCCACATGGCTTCAGTGTACTGTTACTACTCAACACCACCTGGCAGCCATCTCCATGTGTAATAAAAGGACAACTATATTCAAGAAGTGACAAGATCACGACATGCTGGAACGATTGTTCAGAAATTTCCCAATACCATTTCTTATACATATATATTCTAGCATTCCCATGATCGAGCCCCAACCAAGCCCATACGCCATGGTTCCGAACATGAAACAACAAAACAAAAATATCAAAGGATTGCAGTCGAGTCGACAAGTGCTACTCCTCGTCCTCCCATTTGTACTGTGCACCATGAAAGCGTGATCAATATGTGACTTCGAACAGAGGCATTGGCACGAAGTAGGCTGTTCCGAGCCTTCAGGAATCAAGTGAGACGGGCGATAGGAACAAAACACCTTTGGAAACGCCACCCCAATCTGGCGAATTATGAACATCTAGTCGGTGGAAGCAGATCAGAGCAGCAGAATGTATTGCCAATTATGTAGAATGCTTCCGCTCGGCCATAAGGCTTCTTCATTATCGGCCACGCATGCCGGCGCATGTACGATGCTGTTCTAGCTGAACCAGCATGAAATCTTTGCGCACGCCAAAGAGACTCCGTTGTGCAATCTAAGTGTCGTAAGTGAACATCGCCATGCGTTTCCGAGCAGCCGTGGACGAAGCTGTAGCTGCGGCCCCAACAGCACCGGTGCCGGTCGCGGAAGTGCCTTGGGTGTCGTTATTGTACCAGTTCGTGGGTTGCTGGAGGTACAAAGTGTCGAATTTGGGGATGCTGATCTTGCTGACGATGACAGGGCCAATGATGAGAGCAAGGAACACCACAAACAGGGAAAAGAACATGATCGCATAGCGTACCACACGACGCTTGCGTAGCTTCGACTGCTTGAGCGAGTAGATGGGTGGACGGATTTGACGGCTAGAGTAGAATTAGCATGAGTGAGAAACTGACGGTGGGTGAAAGACATACCTTGGACGAAGCCAGAAGAGCATCACCGAGTGGAATTTGTCGATGTACGGGATCAACAATGCCGGAATCATGAAGAAGAGGAGAGTGTGGCCGAGCACGAAATCGCAAGCGAAGAAGCCCATCTCGGTAATCTTGCAGAGGAACTCGCGGCCGGGTTGAGAGATGGTGTGCCATCCAAGGGCGTACCACTTGCCGGTCCACCAAGCTATGTTGGACGTATCGGCACGGAACTCTCTGGTCAAGGCAAGAGCGATGATGAGTTTGAAGACGAAACGCTGGATAGCAACGACGGCGATCATACCGAGCAATGCTTTGGTGAAGCTCCAAGACTCAAGGAAGAACATGACCTCGAAGAAGGCGAGCAGGCCAATGACAGCAATGGCATGCGCAATGGCAGCGAGCACTGCACCGAACTTCTTGCAGCACATACCAAAGATGGGTCCCATGCAACAAGCCATGGCGAAGAAGCCACCAGCAACACCAGCGTTGAGAGCAATGGGGCCGAAGGCCACGAGAGCAATGCGGATAAGAACGTTTCTTGGCTTCAGCTCATCAGCGGTCAAGTCCGGGTTGTCCGCCGAAGTCACACCGGTGCCGGCATTGATGTAAAGGTAGGGGATGAGAGTAACGGCAACAAGAACAAGCGGGCCAATGATTTCACTGAAGAAAACATTGGTGAACTTGGACCTGGGGGTGTCTCCAGACAGCTTGGCTGATGGTTCACCCAGAGCCTTGCGCTTGAAACCGGTAAGACGAGTGCGAGAAAGCCGCACGAAGCCAATCCAGGAGGCGGAGTGAGACTTGGTGTTGCCACGAGATAGCCAACGCAGGAATTCGCGGTAGTCGATGAAGAAGTCGGACCACGAGAACTGGTGCGGGTTGAAGACAAAGGGAGAAATGCACAGAGCGAGCAAAGACACCCAGAACCAGAGCAGCCAGTAACCCCAGACAGTGAGAGTACCGAAGAGCAACATCATCAGCAGACGCGAGCCCAGGTAGATGGACGGCGATGCAAAGCGAGAGTAGAGGACACCGAACGGCATACGAGCTGTTGCGAAACCACGACCGGTTCCGATGTAGCGAGCACCACCAAAGGACAGATCCTGCTGCAAGGAGTAGGCGTAGATCTGGGTGACGAACACCTCGAACAGAGGAGAGAGCGAGGAGAAATGCTTGGCCAGACGAGTGGCGGCGCGCCAGAACCCACGCTCGGTCAACTCTTGAATCGTGAGGGGCACGAATGAGATGAAGAACACGATAAAGATGGAGACGATACAACGCTGCACCCAGTCCATGATGGGCACGATGTTTGCGCAACCAGTTGGGTACAATGGGTCGGTGATCGGTGAGTTGCGGTTGTAGTGGCAAGTGATGGTCTCGTGGCGAAGCGCTCCCAAGTTGATAATACACCACATCATGACCTGCACAGACAACATGATGAACAAGTTGTTGATGTGGAAACCGGGATGGGCGTAGTAGAAGGACAAGAAGCGGTCGAGTGGGAGTTGAGTGCCGAGATAGTAGTATTCACGAGACAACATTTGCTCGCCCATACCAGTTCCGATCTTGGTGGTGAAGTTCAGAATGGAGCCGAAACCCAAATCACGACCCTTACCACACTGGTAGTACTCGCAATGCTTTATGCGACCGCCACGGAGCAGAGCGTTCATACCAGCGTAAATATCCTCGTTCAAGTGCAAGCCTTTCTGGGCTTTGGAGACACCACCGCGAGTAGTCATGAAAATACCGTTGAGGAAATCGGGATGGCCGTAATGGAGCTTACCACCGATCTGAGCCAATGTACGAGCGAACAAAGTACCAAACGTTTGTTCCTTGCCGGCGGCAACGTCACCGAGCACACCGATGTTCTCCGAGAAGATGTATTCACGGGCACCAAGAATGGCCACGGGGTTGAAGTTGGTAGGAGGCAGACCAGGAGTGTATGGGGAAACGTTGTCGGTGGTCATCTCCTCAAACTCGGCGAGGACCGATCGAATCTTCAAGCATTCTTCGAGGTAGTTGTCTTGGTTGGCATCGATGAGCTGGATGTACTCGCCACGGTAGAAGATCAAGCAGTGGTTCTGGTTGTCAGACTTTCCGTCACCAAGAATCGGGTTGCCGGAGAGCAGAACGCGGAACTTGGGACGTCTCATGCCGTTCTCCATGAGCTCGGAGTGTCCATCGATGAGGGCGGAGAAGATACGAGGGTCGTCACCTTCGTTGGCTGGCGGTTCCTCGTCTAGGTATGCAATCTGCAGGTCGGGGTAAGCACGGAGCAGGAACTCGGCGTTCTCACGCTCTTCCTTCGAGAACTTGGCATATCGCTGCATAGACACGCAGATCTTGAACTTGCGACGTGCCATGCGCTCCAACTCACGCTCAAGCTTGTCGGAGTTACCGCCGAACATCTGGACAACTTCCGGGTTCTCGACACGGTAGAGCAGCTTGATGGCGCGGCTGTAGTTCATGAAACCAGAAATGGTACGGTAGAGAGTTTGCGAGCGGAGAGAAGCCCAGATACGAGTGCGAAGAGTGTACTCGGGGGCGGCAGACTTGAAACCAATGCAGTAGAAAGGAAGATCATCGATCTTGGTCTTGGCCGTGTCCTTTTCATTCTTCTCGTAGTCGCCGTTGAACTGTGAAGTCTCGTCGGCAAGGATTTTGGTGTCCTTGACGAAACAATCCCACTCATGTGGGTGCAGTTGCTTGAGGTATTCCAACATGGTGACACGGGAGTACGGTTCATCCTCGCGAATGATCTCGCGGAGGGAGAGCAGGATCTTCTCACCGTAATGGGGAATCATGACAGTGAAAGTCGGCATGTTGTCAACAGGCACCGGCTCGGGAATCGGAGTGGACAGCGATTGAGCAAAGAAAGAAATACGTCGCTCGGCCTCGGACTGGGCTGGGAAGAACTCGGTCTTGAAGGAGTGGTCTTCCTGCGAAACGAAAAAGGTAGGCGCACGGAGTGTTCGCTTGCCCTCTTGCTCGGATGGGACTTGGTGGTAAAGGAGCTTCTGAACGTGGTCGATGGCGAGCAAGTGCTCACGGTACATGGAGATGACGATGGCATTCCAGATTTGTGAGATCAGGACCTTGGGCTTGTACTTGATCTCCATGTCGGTCGTGGCCAAGATCTTGGAGTACACACGCTTGGGCAGACGCGAGAAGATGTTCCTCCATGGTGTCCAGATAGACACACCAAGGTAGAAAGATCGAGCGACGGAGAAGATGCAGTTCCAGATGATGTACCAGAGGTAGGTATCCAAAAAGAACAGGACCAAATCGGTGAAGTACATGAGGATGAGCAACACAACCGGCTGATGTTTGCACAGGACATCACCAATGATTTGGTCTCCCACGCACGAATTGATTTTCATGGTTGAGAGAATGCGGATCGGATCACGCAGCGAGAGCGTCAGGAAGAAGTATGATTCCGCGAGCTTGGCGGCGAAAACCAAGACCCAAAGACCATACGACATCCACATGTCATTGCCAGTCAGACGAGGATAGCTGGCAGTGAATGTTTGACTAGCAACGTATTGACGTCTCTTTCCATTGAGATAGCTTCCGAAGAGGCCACCAAGCGGCATGATGGAGAAGAAGAAGAATGTGGCCAGGGCGATCAGAAATTGGACCACACCAAGGATCAAGGCAATCTTGGTCTCTTGCTGCGATTTGAAGCCAAAGATGTATACCGATGGAGCGATATTGAGAACGAACAGACCAAGGAGGAGACTGAAACGTTTCATCAAGTGCTGAGCACCTGCCCATTGTCGAGGCACGTACAGCCATTCTGCAAGGGTTGCGAGAATCTGGATCAAGCAGGCGAGTGTGCCACCAAGAGCAACGGCAGACCAGTGGACAGATTTGGGAGGGCTGTTGTCCACTTGTTGCTGGTAATCGGTCGTGTATAGGGTGGGCGAGTTGAAAGCAGTGTAGAACCAGAAGACCACGACGTGAATAACCCAGATACGGTTGAAGTTGGTCAGCATGTGGAACCAGGATCGAGTCTCTTTGTATGTCTTGAAGAACGCCTTCTTCCACACAACATCCTTGAGTCGTTCGAATCGCTCTGCTGGTGGCAGATCGACGAGTCGAGTCTTGTCCTCGAAAGAGATGCGTTCGATACCTTCTGGGTACCAGAACAGCTGGTTCATGTCATCGTACCCAATGATGCGGTTGTGATCGCGCTCTTTTCGCACGTATTTGCCCTCAAAGATCTCGTATCCCTGGTCACGGCAGTAGTTGTACAAGGGTGTGATGCAGTTGTTCAAGTAGCTGAACTCTTCCACCGGCTCCACGCGGTTCTGGCAAGCGGGGGAGTGCAGGTAATCGTCCGCACACTTGAAGATGAAGCAGAGGACTTCAGCCATGTAACGAACTTGATTTGCCTCACCCCAGCAGAGCAAGTAAAGTGCCAACTGCCGTACTCGGTCGTGTTGAGACATGCGGTTCATGCGAGTCTTCCACCGGTACTCCGCCGCTTCCAAGCTGTTGTCGCCCTCCAAGTTCTCCAGAGTCTGCTCCTCATTTTGGGGGTCAGCCTTCTTCTTTGCGGCCTTGCGAGCCTTTCTGGTAGCTCGATTGGCTTTGCCGAGCTTCATGTTGGCAAATCCGACGGCGTCATCCAAGTCAAGATGAGCGGCGAAATACCAGCGGCGGTAGTTGGCATTCTCGCCACCGATGTAGTCGGCGTGGAGCGAGAGAAGTGCCTGGTTGGGAGACATGCGTGAAGCACGCGAATCCAGCAAAGTCATGAGATGATCGAACATGTTGCGCATGCTGTCGCGCTGGAAACCGAACTTGGCGGTCAGATCGAGGAAGATATCTTCAATCTCTTCCTTGGACAGAGGAATCTGAGCATCGGAAGTCCAGGCGGGGTATGGCTCTCGTGATCGTTGACCAGCTGGCAGAGCACTGGTGTAGTCCATGCCATACACAGGCGTGGAAGCACCCGAGGATCGGTTGCCACCGTACGAGACCTGTGATGATGGAGGACGGTATCCACGGCCTTGGCCTTCACCGTACGAGTTGTAGCGCTCGTCACCACGACCGTAGTAGTCCATCTCGGCGGCTCTGGCCATGTCAGATCTCATGGTGAAATCACTGAATGTCTCAGAATCCTCCTCGGAGTCCTGGCCACGGCGGGCACCACTCTTGCGCGCACCAGGCTGGCTGTAACCACGGTTGCCATACTGTTGTTGCTGGCCAGCAGCTTGAGCACCCTGATCATAGTACTGGTCGTTATAGTACTCGTCTTGATAACCTTGCTGGCCGGCGTCGTAGTAGCCATCGTGTTGGTAGCCCTCTTGAGCACCATTCTGGTAGTAGCCGTTATCATCGTAGTAGCCGTCTTGCTGTCCTTGACCATGGCCGTGACCCTGCTGATCGTAGTAGGCTTGTTGGTCGTCCTGGTAGTAGCCATCATGAGCGCCGTGCTGAGCGTCATGAGGCTGCTCGTGACCGTGACCGTAGTCGTACCCGTCATCATAGCCGCCCTGATGGGGTTGCGCCATGACTGACGTCTGTTTGGGGGGGGGGGGGGGG